>OX578285.1:6832252-7202207 GCA_951217055.1 Gerris lacustris
AAAAAGGTTGTTTTCTCTATTATAAACGTTTAGGCCCGCTTTAATAGTTTTAGCGATCTTTATTAAGTCATAGCGGTGTCGCTGTTGGTTTTAGTAAAAAAATTTATTTGAAAAAAATGTTCGTCTCATCGAATAGATGATGATAGAATCTTTTCTCGTCCTGAAATTCCAATTTAATTTTTGTACCTCTCGTTACGCGAGCGTTGCGCGCGAACTCTTGGACGGATCACGCTGTCCAACGAACTTAGCCTGAGTATTAGTAAGAGGATCGTGTATACCAAATTTCAACTAAATCGGTCAACTTTTACTCAAGTTATCGTCACACGCGTGAACGTTACTGACAGACAGACAGACAGACAGACAGACAGACACGGAGCATATTTCGTTGAATGTAGGAAGCTCGCTACGCTCGCTTCAATTACATTTTCACTGATATTAAGTTAAGAAATAACATAATATATATCGTAGGAAATGTTGGTAATTAAATACTTCACAGATTCACTTACCGAAACTGATTGCTTGAAAAAATATTGAATGGTTTCAATAGTCAATAATGCCAATGACGGCTATCTTTAGTGACTTATATTTCTAGACTGACAAGAAGGTAAAGTGGCAAGGGGAAATTCGTTTAGGACATAAGGTCGGGTGGGGAAATTCGTGGAGAGTAGTGGATGTGAAGGGTTTGCAATTTTTTCTTCCGGTTCTGCCAAGGTTTCAAAACGTGTAAAAGAACATTACTCAGCATGGGCCAACAAAACAGATAAATCCAGCTTTGCTAACCATCTAATAGAAACCAATCGCACACGTTTACAAAACAAAATTACGAACTAATTCACATCAGTGAAAAGGCAAAATAATGGATTTATTAGAAAATCTCGAAATCCACAGAGCCATAGCTAACCCCCCATACCGATTGCTTTAATGAAAGAACCAACCTAAACAATTCCATACAAGTCAAACCACTATAATAAGCTCCTCACTTACTCCCCCCTTCTTTCTTAGTAAGTAAGTACACACACATCCTTAGTATTACTAGGCATCGCGTGGCTCTATCATTGAAGCGAGCGTATTGCAATGAAATACTGAATATTGAAATTTATTAATCATGATGAATGTCATAGTTGAAGAGGGTAGTGTAGGGAAGAGTGGGGGTACTCGGTACAAAGCTTTACTTCCTAAACAAACCATACACTATAAGACTATAACAATCTTCACCACCCGCGGTAGCTTTTAAACAATTATTATAAATGTATCTCGTCACTACGCAAAGAATTTTGCTTGTATCAAGTTGAAATTTTGCATACCTGTTTCAATTGTGCAATAGATGGTGTATATGAAGTTTTATTAAAATCGTTTCGTTAGAACGTAAGATATCGGTAAAAAGGTTGTTTTCTCTATTATAAACGTTTAGGTCCGCTTTAATAGTTTTAGCGATCTGTATTAAGTCATAGCGGTGTCGCTGTTGGTTTTAGTAAAAAATGTTATTTGAAAAAAATGTTCGTCTCATCGAGTAGATGATGATAGAATCTTTTCCCGTCCTGAAATTCCAATTTAATTTTTGTACCTCTCGTTTACGCGAGCGTTGCGCGCGAACTCATGGACGGATCACGCTGTCCAACGAACTTAGCCTGAGTATTAGTAAGAGGAACATGTATACCAAATTTCAACTAAATCGGTCAACTTTTACTCAAGTTATCGTCACACGCGTAAACGTTACTGACAGACAGACAGACAGACAGACAGACAGACAGACAGACACGGAGCATATTTCGTTGAATGTAGGAAGCTCGCTACGCTCGCTTCAATTAATTACAGTTGTCATTAACATAGATTTTATTATATTAACACCTTGTAATGTTTTCTAACCGTACAATTATGTTTATTTATGTTTAAAAATACGTTAAATTATGTTTAATAATTTATGACACTTATTCATTCCTTCATATTTATTTTATTTTTATTATTTGTTATTCTTTGTGATATGTCTCTCCTTTTCTTAGATCCTAGTAAACTTTAACTAAAGTGTAGTAATTTTTCATGCCTGTAATTTTTTAGTACTCCCTTTTCACACATAGACCTAGAGCTCGGCTTGCCCTAGCTCTTAATCCGATTGCAAACCCTTCACACCCGCTACTCTCCATGAATTCCACGAATTTCCCCACCCGACCTTATGTCCTAAACCCTTGCCACCTTACCTTCTTGTCAGTCTAGAAATATAAGTCACTGAAGATAGCTGTCATTTTTTATATTTTTTTATATTCTTATAAACTGTTATATTTTGGTATTTTAGAGGCTGAAACCGGTCTGATTTATAAAATTAAAATTGTGTTATAGACCAAAATAAACTTATATTTTACAAGTACAGTGTTTTTTTAAATTTATTTCAACAAGTGATAAAAACGATTCATTATGCTTGATTACCACAAAATCTCAGTCAATACAACGAACTTTTAATATTAGTAATGGTTTTGTTAGTATTCACTGCAGTGGCGTTCCTAGCGGCTAGGTCTGGGGGGGGGGATATTCTAAGTCAGTTTAGATTAGGGGGGGGGGGGGGGAGGGGGAGTGGTATTCGTAGTGGTAACATGAAAAGGGAACTACTTATTCAACAAAGCAGCTGCCCCCCCCCCCCAAAAAAAGTACAACTAATTATCAAAAAAAAAACTCCGCGCCCAAGTAGCAACAACTTTTGTTAGAACGTATTCGTTAGAAAATGTTATGATGATGCTTACTGCAGTACAATATCTAACTATATGTCAAAGGCGTCGTCGTCAGTGAATTATTGGGGGGGGGGGGGGGTTATGGCGGTGGGTCCGGGAAATTTTGAAAATATGACCTCTCAAAACAGCACTTTTATGCATTTCTGAGGTGAAATTGAATAAAAGGTGAATGAAAAAAATATGTATTAAAAAAAAATACGGTGTTTTTTTTTTTTTTTTTTTTTTACTCTATTGGGTCTGGGGGGGGGGGGGGGGGGGGGCACGTGCCCTCCTCCCCCTGTATACGCCACTGATTCACTTCCTCTAATACTATTTTTTCATCAAAGTAACATATTAGAAATAAACTTAATACATTATATGAAATTAGTTTTGCGCTGGAAGAAACTACAAGCACATATAATTGAAGCTTAAAGTTTAATAAAAAGGGATTGCATTCTTTTCTATAGTTCTTTGTAAGGGAATTCAATACTACACTATACTATCATATTAATTTTCTATAATTTTATATTGGAAATCGGAAAAATGTAATAATAGCCTGAGTCCCATTCCAAGGTATTTCAGCTTATTACAAGCTAATAATATTTTCATTGTTGATTGTAAAAAAACGTAATATATATTCCTTATTATAATAAACTTAGATTACTTGAAGCAGAAAATAAGTAATTTGATTTTTTTTTTTAGCTATAAGAATACTCTCGCACTCTCCCTTACATACATATATATTTATAGGAACAATGTGAAATAAATCTTTAGGGGCAAAACTTATGCATACATACGTAAGTACATAAAAGTTCACGCTCACGATATTTCGAGGGCGCATTTTTCGTTTAAAAATTAAACTTTAAAAGGAAGCAAATTATCTTCGAACTGTTGTAAATTTGTTGATAAATGAATAAGAATCATTGAAAGACTAAAACACATTTAGTTCTGAGATCTGACTGCAGTCCTCTGTAGTAGTAATGTGGGAGGAGAGATGAGGTTTACTTTCTAAGAACCAAAGATGTTCACCGAAACACCAGTGACACAGCTTCAGTAATGTCCTATCAGAAAATGATAAAAAAAATCCAACGATCTCATGCAACATTACGCCCAACGAAATATTGATAACAAAAAACGGGAAATTTTTAATGAATTTGGTATTTCGTGGGCCCGTTCCTAGTTATTTTGAATCCGCTAAGCGGTTGATTAACCGGGTTAAGACCTTATTTTCAAGCGACCACGCGCTAACCACCTAGGCACTCGAAGAATAGGCTTGTTAATACAGAAAAATATTGATAACACTATTGATAGTATATATTCCAATCTTTACCACAAAACTTATATTATAGTCTCTTATTGTGTCCTAAAATAGTTACCCTGATGATTTAAATATATTTTATCTACGATTAATACGAAATATAAACATTGTATCTCTGTTTAGATGCGTAGAAAGTGATTCTTTACGTGTCTTGTATCCATTGCGCATGCGCGTATCATAGTTCTGAAGAATTCCTCTGCTTTACCACCCTAGGGCGGTAAAGAAGAGGAATTCTTCAGCTTTACGCACGATTAGCGAGTTTGTTTACATTTAACAAAACTAATTTGCAGTTCTTTTAGTATAATAACTGTTTATATCGAGTTCTTAGTGAAAAAAAATAAGTGAATCAAGTGACTTTGACGAAAATGTGGAGAATAATACTCCTCCAGAAATAATTAATTCCGCAAAAAATACAACTCAAGAATAAATGCCATCTTTATCAAGAGAGATAAGAACTTACATTCAGCAAGTTTATTTTTTTCTGTATTTATTATTTAAATCTAACAATCGTAGATAAAGTACGGTACGCAACTCGTGCGAAAACGGCATTTTGCATTGCTCGTGTGGTTTTACTACCCTCGCTATCGCTCGGGTGCAAACTCCACACTCGCATGCAAAATGCTACTTTCCGCACTCGACGCGTAATGTACTATTTAGAACTATAATTTCTTTAATTTGCTGTCTCCATAAAGTATCTTAGTTGTCTGTATACTGAAATTTACTACCCAATATTATTTTTAGAACGGCTAAATCCAATGACAATAATGATGTTTGTTTATAATTTTGGCATAAGTTTGGATGAGACTTCACTCTTATAAGTTATGAAGATTATTTTAATTACAGATATACTAAGAGTAACATTTCAGAGCAAGTCAGAGCTTATCTCGGATCGTATAACTATGACAGGCTATAGCTTTTAAACTAGTGACATAAAAATAAAGCCTTGCATTTTTTTCATCTTGTCTCCGTGGCCAGATACGTACGAACTGTGACGTACTAAAGTACGTATGAACTGCTGTAAAGATATTTACATAAAGCCATTCTAGCTCTTAATAAACTGTTACCGAGTTATAATGAAGTCTCGTTACCCATACAAGTTAAAAATGCATGTCGGGAATGGTTCTTTATGAATGGGACATGTTATGTGTAGAACTATCATGACGGTTATAAGTAAGTAGTCTTAAAACTTACCTACACGTCTGAGTTACTTTTATCATTACCTGATTTGTTATCGGCAGTGTTCTTGGGCTTAGTTGTTAGAGAAAAAATTAAATACTTTGCTAAAAAATAATTTTACTTTCTTTTAAGAATCATCTTTCAGAAATTATTCTAATTCTTCATAACACTACAACCTACAATTCTAACACTTCTTCTCTATAAAATAGTAATTTCTCCCGTGATAACGAAATACGGAGTGCCAAAATTAAATACAAATACGGTGTTAACTGCTCTATTATTCTAAAATGTTCTCAATCAAAATTTCCCCGTATATTAAGAATGATTGGCTTAACCGCCGTATAATATAATATATATAATATACGATTCGTTAAGCCCGTAAAAACGGGCTCAATTTTATATTCAGATAAAGGTAAAATTAAGTAAATTGATTTAAATTTCTATTTACATGAGTTATTACATCTATATGAAGACTAACAAATCAAACATTTATTTTTATTGGAATAAATGTGGTTGCCTTAGCTTACCAATTAAAAATCATTCCGAGGTGAGCCGTCGCCGTCGGGACTCTACTCGATTAAATATATATTATGATATAATAGAAGCCATAAGGGGAATGTAATTTTGATCCAACGTAGAAAACTAACCCTCCCCCCATCTTCTTTCCCCCTCACCTTCCAACCTAACCTAAATGTATAACCTAACCTAAATGTATAACCTAACCTAAATGTATAGATACGTGTTTGAGCCAGTTTAGTTTGGGAGGTGCTTTTTTAACCGGCAGTAATGGGAGTTAAATCCCTAGGGCGGTAAAGACCGGAATGACTAAAAGGTTTTTACTTCACTGGTCCAGATAAAAACATCTCTGATATAGACTCATTGCAGAATCGGTAAATTCTAGTAGAATTCAAATAGAAGTAGAAGCAAATAAAAATAAAAATAATTTTTGTTTACCGGATTCTAAGGCTAGGCATTAGTAAGTTGTTGATGTCCATGTACATTATCATTAGAGATGTCCATTAAGATGATTTTCTCTTCTCGGCTCTGCGGTCGACAACTTGCGCAACTCCGACTCGTTGAAATCGGTTTTCAACTTCCAAGGCCAAAGAAGTCTTCCATTTTAGTTCGGTTAGTAATCACAGTGGAGGATCGGAGGATTCATTGATCCCTAGCTCAGGGCAGAAAACCCGGGGTCAATAAAACCTCGAGAAACAAGTTTACAAAATAATAATACGCGATTGTAAAAACATTTTTTTATTTTTTATTTTGAATTATGATAACAGAGTAATATTAAATTAGGGTAGAAAATAAGATCGAGTCGAAGTAATAATATATGTATATATTTTTTTCGTTTTTTTTATAAACAAAAAATTAATAAAATGCCGTTGGATTAGTAGAAGTAAACAAGGTTGGGTGGTTTTGTTTATATTTTGGTTCTCGAAGGCTTATAGAGCTGGTTTTTTAAATGTTGCCTTGTTCCTTAACTCATCGCTAGCCCATCCGAAACGCTCGTTCAAGGTCACGCACATTCCATTTAAAAGGATGTTTCGTTGACCTCCCCCTCTAGCTTGGCTTGGCCTCACAGCTCCCTGAGGTCAATGGAACTTTTAAATCCTATCTGGAGTTCCTATATGGGAACTTTACAAAAAACAACGCTTAAACTTCCTTTTTTTCTTTTCTTTTCTTTTTTAATTTAAAGGAACCAAACACCCGAAACTTTTTTTTTGAACTGTGAAGAACACGAAAAAAAAAACAACAACAACATTGGATTGTTGCTCTCTTCCTAGAGATTTCATAACATCTACAGTTTCTCACTCTTACGAAATAAGTTCAATTTTTAAAAGGACTTTTTGTTGATGTTATTTTTCTGTTTTTTCTTTATTTTAATTTAAATATTGTTTTGGTTTATTAATTTATATATACTATAAATGAACTAATGTTGCTAGTTTTCAAAGAACTGACATTGCTTTTATGAAAAAATTGGTATTTCGATTAAAATATTTTAAAATAAAATTCTAGCTATGTTTTATAAAATAACCTTTTATGCTTTAAATTTAAAATAAATAGTAATTGTTATAGAAACGTCTTATTTGTTATTTAAAATGAATCTGACAAATGTAACTATGTCATACGAGTAATAAGGAATAATAATTAATCTAAAGAAAATCATTGACGCTGTGATTAGATTTTATATCATTTTTTAATTCTCATTATTTTGAAATAATCATCTTGAGTTGAATTAGATGAACCGATGTATTTGGATTTTCTTTTATATAATCGAGCCGTTCAGCCCGTGGCAACTGGCTTAATTTTATATTTAGAAAAAAAAGTAAAATTAAGTAAATTAATTTAGATAAGTTATAATATCTATTTGAAGACCAACAAATCAAAACAAACATTTAATTTTATTGGAATAAATGTGGTTGCCTTAGCTTAGCAATAACAAACTATTTCAGTCGTGACACTACTCGATTAAATAAATGATTTGTTTATGATACAGATATAATTTTTTTTTAGTTATTTATTCTACAATACTTTGTTATGTCTAACTTAATGAGGTTGGAGCAATTCAGCGTAAACACAGATATCCGTGAGTTTATTGCACAATACTTTTTTCCGTCAACCTCTGTAACTTTGGAGCAATTCTGCGTAAACACAGATATCCGTGAGTTTATTGCACAATACTTTTTTCCGTCAACCTCTGTAACTTTGGAGCAATTCAGCGTAAACACAGATATCCGTGAGTTTATTGCACAATACTTTTTTCCGTCAACCTCTGTAACTTTGGGGCAATTCAGCGTAAACACAGATATCCGTGAGTTTATTGCACAATACTTTTTTCCGTCAACCTCTGTAACTTTGGAGCAATTCAGCGTAAACACAGATATCCGTGAGTTTATTGCACAATACTTTTTTCCGTCAACCTCTGTAACTTTGGGGCAATTCAGCGTAAACACAGATATCCGTGAGTTTATTGCACAATACTTTTTTCCGTCAACCTCTGTAACTTTGGAGCAATTCTGCGTAAACACAGATATCCGTGAGTTTATTGCACAATACTTTTTTCCGTCAACCTCTGTAACTTTGGAGCAATTCTGCGTAAACACAGATATCCGTGAGTTTATTGCACAATACTTTTTTCCGTCAACCTCTGTAACTTTGGAGCAATTCAGCGTAAACACAGATATCCGTGAGTTTATTGCACAATACTTTTTTCCGTCAACCTCTGTAACTTTGGAGCAATTCTGCGTAAACACAGATATCCGTGAGTTTATTGCACAATACTTTTTTCCGTCAACCTCTGTAACTTTGGAGCAATTTTGCGTAAACACAGATATCCGTGAGTTTATTGCACAATACTTTTTTCCGTCAACCTCTGTAACTTTGGAGCAATTCAGCGTAAACACAGATATCCGTGAGTTTATTGCACAATACTTTTTTCCGTCAACATCTGTAACTTTGGAGCAATTCTGCGTAAACACAGATATCCGTGAGTTTATTGCACAATATTTTTTACTACGTTTTTATTAGCTGGCTTTCTTGTTTGTTTGTGTGTCCAGTACAAATCTTACAATCAATTTTTAACTAACTTCCCGAGTAGCTAGACATTTGAAACTTTTAGAATAGCTCAGAACACGATGAAAATGCATTATTTTAATACTTTTAGCCATCTTTAAGCATAATTTAATTCATTTTCAGTAAATTTTGCTGTCTGGAAAGTTAGTTCGAAAATAATCCGCAAGAATAAATATAAATGATAACTGCAAGGTTTTTTCCGAACTAACTTTCCATACACAACCAATTTTATCTTTCTATTATTATATATAATTTATGATAATTATGATTATGGTTATGATGGAATTCGGTTAAGATTATATATATATATATATATATATATATATATATATATATATATATATATATATATATATATATATATATATATATATATATGATTGATAACTTCTTTTCATTTTAGCAGACCATTTTTCCGTGAGTAAACTGTCCATGGTTTACTACAAAGATTCTTGGGTTTATGCCGGATATATATTATAGTAATATATAATATATTAGAGTAATACGGTGTAAACGCAGAACTGTATTTTTTGTCGGTCCTTTTATTTGCCCCTATTTAAAGATAACAATATTCATGACTGATATTTTTATCGAACATCATTGTCATTTAGCCTAAATTTAGAGCTATAAATGATTTAGCCTTGAGATTTGCCTCTTAATAAATATGCATGTTTAACAGTCCAAAAATCATTTAAACCCCGACATAGAACTCATGGCAATTTGAGGAGTGTGCTAGTGTTGCTAGTAGAAAATAAAAAACGTTAGGGCCAGACTGTACCAACTTCGGTAATTCTAGAGAGTTCCGATTTTTAACGAAGCAAAGTTTACAGTTTTCCCGAATGCCATCACTTATTGGTAAAGGTCTGGGTCTAGTAGTTTAAACTTTTTGCTTTTCCCCTGATTTCCTCAGATATTATTATATTACATATTCGTCTATTAGGATTTATTGCTGCTGTATATAGACTTTCATATAAATGGACTATATTTAGAAGCAATATTATAAAGACTGTTATTTATGTTATGTTCTATTTTTTTCCAAAGTCTCATGGGGATTCGTTTCCAAATTTTAAGTTAAAATATAATTCACGTGAATTTCTTCGTGTTCGGTTGATTCGCTTAGTATAAACGTATTTTCACAGGCATACATTTACACTAATCAACACATTTTTGGATTTATCCGTCCTTAAAATTGCGTTAATTGATTTTTTTTTTTTTTTAGATATGACAATATGCGTCTCTTTGTACACGGGACATTAAAATGAAAATGTAAATGAAACGGGTTTATCTTGAAATAGAAATGTATTGTAGTAATAAAAATAAAGCTTTTGTTGTTATTTAGAAATGTTCATAAGTTACTGCAACTTGAAACGACATTTTATTTTTATTTCAAAACGAACTTTTAGTTTTTCTTGCGAGTTGTTTAAAATAGATTTCTTTTTGTCTTGAAGTTTATTTACGTTTATTGTCTTGAGATGAACATCATTCGTTATTTTCTAACGACTTTTTGATTATTGTTGATGCTTTAAAAGAACCTAAGTTGTTTTCAAATGGGGAATTTTTTATTTGTAAATATAAAATGAAGGCTTTTGTTGCTTTTTATTTTTAAATAAACAGTGTTTTTTTTATTATTTTTATATTCTGGAGAATTGTCCCCCAGTATTTTTATAATTCTCTACGGTTGAACCTCAGAAGAGGGAAACCTAAGACAGAAAACACCTCAAGAAATCTAAATATATTTCATCCGCTCCTAGGGTCTCTTAAGTCTTATTTTTAAAGCGTATCTTTTTAAACCTATTTCACGTTAACTCTAATTATTGAACATAATGTATTACAAATATTCTAAGGTACTTATTTGTAGTTATTAAAATTCAATTAAAAATTGGGAGCAGTATGTTATTAAAAATCGGTCCGAGACAACTTAGACAAACTTTATCAAATACGAGTTCATAATTGCTTACCCCATAGTCCAGGAGATAGCGTGCAAAAAAGTGTCTGACTAACATCAAGCTAGAATTTTGTATACAAGTCAATCTTTTAGCGCCTTTTAAGAATATGTGGTCGGCTAAGTTAGTCTGCGGGACATAGCTTGGCAATAGGCGTTTGAAAAAAACAAACTGGTGGAGAGCGGCCATGTCTCACCAAATATGGTGGACAATGTGATTTTCATTATCCTGAGTACAGAATTAGTTAGTAGACCAAAAATCAAGTCGATGTTATTTTCACACTTGATAGGTTAGTTATTCAAATATTACTAAAAATCAACGTGGTCACCTGTCAAGGAATAGTCTTACATCTTATATCTAGAGCAGTAAATTAGTATTAATTTAGTTGATCGGGTGTCTCTGTAACATTATCAAATTTTGAAAGTATAATGGATTTGAAAGTGAGTGAAATTATTAAAAGTGAACGAGGCAAAGACTTTATCAATCTAATTTGAATGTTAATGACAAGAAGAAAAACCATCTTTTGTCACTTTTATTAGATCATTTCCAAAATGGTAAACTGACTGATTTTGGTTACGTCAAAAAATCTAGTCTATACTGTGCTTTTAAAAAACTTTTTTTTTTTCTTCTTTTCTTTTTTTTGTTCATATTGACTTTTTTTATACACTTGTACTGATATAGTAATAATTATTAATATTCTATAATATATTGTTTTATTTTTTCCATTATTTTAACATTGGCTCAATTCAATGTTTCTTGGGGTAAGTACAATTTATACCTGACAAGCGTTAGCTCAATTCAATATTTATTTACCCAAATAATAACAATTTATACCTGACAGACATGGGCGTATCCAGAGAGGGGCAAGGGGGGGGGGGGGTCAGCTGCCCCCCCTTCCAAGATGGTCCAAAAAATTGGTCAAAACTTTCTCAATTATTGATGCTGTATTTAAATTCCATAATATCTCCTTTAATTGATTTATTTTTAAACATACTTAAAACTGATCAATAGGTGTGGTTGCTTTCTTTTTTGTTTTCCATTTTCAAGAAAAACAAATTTATTTGCATCAATATCTCGAAAACTAGAGTTTTCCCGGGAAAAATCTAGTTTTCATGAGAGTTTTTATGGATAATCCCTAATTTAAATCTTGAGTTTGCCTCAGGATATGATTTTTCTGAATATTTAAACCAAATTTCATCTAAAATGTCTTATTAGTTTAAGACCTACAACCTTTATTTGGTACTTAAGTATAGGATTCTAATCTATTCAATGAGACAAACGTTTTTTCAAGCGGCACTCGATATAATTAGCGCCTAATAGTCTTGCTTGTGGCAATATGAGTTTTCTGGAATAGTCTCATCCCTCTCGCCTTATTTCATGGCACTGCGGGAATATTCCAGAATCCAGAAGCGCTATTTACCATGTATTATGTTTGGTTGGAGTCAGTGCAATTATTACTTTTGAAGTAGCCCGAGTAGAGAAAATCTGTTTATTGCCATCTATACCTTTCCTTGTTCTACCGTTCCTTTCTTCTATACCGTTCTCAAATTTTTTTTTTGCACTTCCATTTTCAGCTTTATAGATCTTGAAGGTCTTAATGCTATGATTATTGCCAAAGCCATTGAAGATTTTGTGTCATCCTTAGACCTAGACCCTGATAAGTGTGTGGGGTTAGGCTTCGACGGATGTCCCACCATGTCTGGGTAGAAGGAGGTGTGCAGGTGATCTTGCGGCAAAAGTGCAAAAAAGCCTTCTAATTCCATTACTTCTCTCACAGGCTTAACCTTGCCGTGAACGACTTAAACGTAATCCCAGAAAGCTGTTGCCAATATTCCAATATTATGTGAGACTAGGTGGTCAGAGAAATACAAAAGCATCCCTGTTTTTAAGGATCATTTCGTTGATATTGTTAATGCATTGGAATCATTAGCTGAAGAGGGAAATGCAGCAACCAGAAAAAATGCTTATCAATTGCATGCAGCAGCGTGCAGATCTTCATTTATTGTCTCTTCAACTTCAAACATGTGTACTTTGTTGACAGAACATATTCGGCAACTTTAGACAGTCAATATCAGTTAACTGAATTTATAACCAACATTAAATAAAGACATAACTAACAGACATAACCAACATTAAACAATTAGTTTATCTACAAAAAATCTAAAAATAGATATTAACCAGGTAGTACTAATTAATCGTTGTTGAGCAGGTTCGATTCTTATACACGAAGGAAGGTGTTCAAACATAATGTTTAGTCGGCAGACCCCGTGTTTCGGTGAATCACGCTAGCTCTCGTGTGTCTCCGTAGGTCGGTTTTTATAAAAATAGCGATGTCGAAAGACTATTCTCAGTATAATAAAATGGGGTATGATGTATATACTTATAATTATACGATGTAAATCAGTGAACGACAAATGAATGAAATAGTTTCTCTTTCTATGTCTCCTTAGAATCAAAATAAATTATTATTAATAGTTTTTCGATTTGATTGGTAATCTATATTGGTAATCTATATTGGTTTTCTATTTTATTCATATGCACATATCAATTATGATTATTTCTGTAATTCTCATATGATATTTGACTTAAAATCTCTTTATCTTTTAAAGATTTTAGATTTCTTTTTATAGAGCCATTTGGGCTATAGCCATTCGGCTACCTTGGTATTACAGTTGTTTAGGAGTGACAAAACTTGTGTTGAACAAAGTTACATCATATCCTCAAAGCAAGATTGCTCATCTTTTTTTATTGCTGTTTTTCTTTTATAACAAGGTATTTCGTTTTGTTCGCTGTAAGTTAATTCTGCTTTTTGATAGAATTTGTTTAATTAAAAAAAATATATCCCGCACCCTCGCCATCTTTTATTTCAGTGAACAAGATCAAAGTTGTTACTTTCTCACCCTTAAGTTAACACCTTGTCCTAGCATGGAATATTAGACCCCTGACAAAGTACTTAGTCTTTATGGTTTCTCCCCCCCGCTGAGAATTCCTGGTAAGCATAGCCCCTTAATAGTACTAGACTTGACATGGTTTCAATGCTTTGTTGTTTTTTTTTATTATGTTACTGCTTGACAGACTCAATATTATTCTTTCTCTTTACTAATCCGATATATTATGTATTTCCTTTTAAAGAATAAAGTAATTTTTCTGACATGAATAATAATAGAAGGCTTCAGATTTTTAATTATCCAGAATAATAATTTTAAGTTATTCAATACAGTTATAGAAGAAAATCCTTTGTAAAAAAAAAAAAATAAATCACTTAATCGCACTTGTCCGTAACCTTCCTCTTCTTAAAAAATGTCTCCACTTAATATGTTTTTGTGTACACCCGTGGTGGCGAAATGTAGTACTAAAGTGAAAACCAAGCTACCTCATATAGGCCAGTACAAATAAGCAAAAAAGGGGGGAAAAATTAAATACTAAACTTTCTTTACGCCATCGTCTAGAAGGTGTTTAGAGAAGCATTTTCCATATTATCATATCGAGTGCCACCGCTTGCTTCCCCCACCACCCCCTATTGAAGACCCAAATTTGGCCTATTCACTGTAACGCCAATATCTCCGGAACAAAGAGTGATAACGATGTGCGGTGTTTCCCCTATTATTCCTTATTTTCCTGGACTAAGTTAGAGTTCACAGTTGAGTCTATTAGCAGCTTTTCTTACTACAAGCATCCGCTATTTCCGCTTTTTTACCCCTCCTGCATTAGAGTTGCTATGACATATTATACATCGAATTATAGGTAATAAAATAAGCTACACGTTTTATTTCACCACATTTTTAGTGCCGACCCCGTGGAAAAAAGTTATTATCAAAATTGTTCAGAGTAGAAAAAAGAAATGTCGATTTTTTACCATATTTTATAACTTTTGGTACATTCTTACTGCAAAAAGCATATTGATATGGGTATCAAATTAAAGAGGACAGTGTATAGAAGACTTTAAAAAACACCGCACTTTGTTATCACTCTTTGTTCTGGAGATATTGGTGTTACAGTGTATAGGCCAAATTTGGGTCTTCAATAGGGGGCGGTGGGGGAAGCATGCGGTGGCACTCGATATGATAATATGGAAAATGCTTCTCTAAACCCCTACCTCCTAAACGATGGCGTAAAGAAAGTTTAGTATTTAATTTTCCCCCCTTTAGGCCCTTTTTATGTCTTTTGTACTGGGCAAATATCCAAAACTACCTGATTTTATATTCAAGAGCATCACATTTACCATGTCGTTTTTTGCGTGTCGGAAATTTATTATTTCCTCCAACCCAAATAGATATCCATGTTAAAATGATTTAATTTTTTTTTATTTTTCAAAGGTTTCAACCATACATATTGCTTAACGGCATTATTGTATTTTTTGCAGGTATTTAGAGAAAAGCCTGTCTACTTGAAGTTAAACAATAATGCCAAAGATTTTGGCGCAAATTATTAAATCATTTTTAATGTGGGAACAAGAATTAACATTTCATTTTATTTAGTTAACGGTGGCGCACCCATGGGGGGGGGGCTTCAGCCACTTCAGCTTCCCCCTCCCCTCCTCCCTAGAGCACCCAAGGAAATATACAGACTTAAGAAAATACTACTTACTTTTACGAAATATTCGTGCGGAAAAAGATTAAAGAGTATTTTTACTGGTCTTATTATCGCACATTTCCGTTTCCCAAATTTTGAACTTCTTCCCGTGATTCAATCTTCCCCAAATTTCGCACATAGATACAAATAAGGTGAAGAATACAGAAACCCCCCCAAAAAAAATAAATAAATAAATAATGGCGTTAAATGTATTTGCTTTTTAAGTTTCATTGCACACCTATTACCCCAATTTTGAACCACTTATCGTCATTCAATCTTCCCCAAATTGTGCACATAAATACAACTAAGGTAAAGAACACACACACAAAAAAAAAAAAAAAAAAAAAAAATGGCGTTAAATTTATTTGCTTTTTAAGTTTCATCGCACACCTATTACCCCAATTTTGAACCACTTACCGTCGTTCAATCTTCCCCAACTTTTGCACATAGATACAACTAAGGTGAAGAATACAGAAACCTAAAAAAAAAGGTTGAAAATAAGACCAGTTTTGAAAAATGGCATTTTTATATTAATTATTCTTTTTTTAATACTTACTACTCATAAACGCATTAAGAAAGTTACTTTGTTATATAAATGTAACTTTCTGTATTTTATTAAAAAGTTTCTTATTAAAAAGCACGGAGAGATAAATAGGTGAGAAGCATTTATTGGCTAATTTCAATTATCCAAATCATATTGAGGAATGTCAAAAACATCAAATCCAAAAATGTTACACCTATAATTTCTCTAGCATGAGAGCCATTTAGCTTATAGAGATCATTTTATTATTAGTTTTGTCTTTTCTTCAACCTCTCTAGAGTCTAGAGCCCTCAATCCAATTTGAGATACATTCCTGAGAATGGATGTATTCTCCCTTGTGATTTGTTATATTCTGCCTTTACTAATAATAAAATCACAGGGAAGTATTTGTGTCCAAGTACTTTTTAGGGTTTTGTAGATGAGTAAGCATACCCGTTATGTAATTATGATTTTTTTGTCTTCGAACTCAAGGGTCCCGGGTTCGATCCCCCGGGGGGTCACAATGTTTTTTATCAGTAATAAAGACAAGTTAAATTCCATATTTCAGGAAATTTGCATCGCCCCACCAAAAGGTATAACCATGAATTATTTCGAAATTTTAGGACCAGCCGTTATATAGTGGTTGGGGGGGGGAATGTTTTTTGGGGATATTTTGATTTATTTAACCAATAAGAAATACAAAATTAAAAAAAGCATATATATATTTGTGTCCTACTCTTTAGCAGCTTTCATTTGATACCCAACTCAAAATTTTCAAAAAATAAAATTTTGGGCGCACTTCACTTTTTCGCGCCCAAAATTGGCAATGTATGAAAATTTAGGATGAACTCCCGGAATTTTCATCGCGCCACAATAAGGTATTAGCATGAATTATTTCGAAATTTTAGCACCAGCCGATCTATAGTGGTTGGGGGGGGGGGTAATTTTTTTTGGGTATATTTTGATTTTTTTAACCAATAAGGAATGCAACATTTAAAAAAGCATATATATATTTGTGTCCTACTCTTCAGCAGCTTTCATTGTATACCCCATTCAAAAATTTAAAAAAATAAAAATTTTAAAGTTTATCACATTTTTTCGAATTGCGCATGCGCATATCAAATTTTGAACTTCTATATAATTTTCCTGTGGTTGGGTCAAAAAGTTGCACCAGTGTTTCAAATTTCAGCACTTTCGCTTAAACGGTTCGGGCCCTATGAACCAAAGAGCGACGGACAGACGGACACATCACCCTCGGCATAAGGGTTTTGAGAAGTATCTACAAAACCCTATCAATAGAACCTCATTATAAAGGACTATTAGGGACTAAGGTTGTCCGTTTTTTATAAATTAATTCTATCTAATAATAATGCAAATGGATATATATGATACATAAATGAAAGCTGATTGGTGATGAAGGTTGGTGAAACTTAGTTGTTAGCTATAAAAAGTGTTTATTATACATAAAAGAAAGTACAGCCCTTAACATAGTATCTTAAACATTGTAAAACATGGTACGTATACCCTGCACTGATCTTAACAACAAGGTCCTGCTTAGTGTATATTGGTTAAAAAAATATCTGCTGGGTTTGTTTGATTTTTATTATCATGGATATGTTATTGGGACAGAAGGAATTTCCATCACGCAATAAAAGACATGAAAAATGTGATGCTCTTAAATATAGTTTCAGGAAGTTGGGATTTAACAGAAGGTAGCTTGGTTTTGACTTTAGTATTATATTTCGCCACCAGGGGTCAACACAAGCATATCCACGATTCGATGTTTTTCCATGTATAGAGATTTTTTAAGAAGAGGAAGGTTACAAGTTGCAGGTTATAAACAAGTGCGATTTTCTTTAGTTAGTAACTAATGAAAGTGGCATGAGTGCTCATAATATAGCCAACCACTCTAAATATTTTATAACCTAAATCTCTGATCATGGACTGTCATTTATATCAGTATTTTCATTCTTCTTTACGTCTGTTGTCGCCGGAGCTGCTGACTATTTTCAAACACAATTCACAAAGACATAATACGAAGCTTCTAGCTGCATATACGTATGTACTTTGTATTGTTAACATTGAGGGTGGCCGGTGTAAGAGACGCCTGTCCTTGATGGAAATAACTTCAAATGAAGTCTTTTTGTTCAGGGATTCTAATTAAAAATAGATTCATCTGTGTGTCTATAATTACGTGTCTGATGGACCGAATGTAATGATGCAGTCGGTACAAGAATCCGATTGTTTTGTTTTACACAGCCATGGGAGACGTAAGCCTAATAAGACCAAATAAAGAGTCGGCGAGATAAAACACAATACGTTACATTAAAAAAAAAAAAAAATTATAGACAGACTAGGAAATTGCACAGAAGTCATATAATGATGTGTGAAGCGTTGCACATTTGTTCGATAGTTGCCGACTTGATTATATCGCTAAATGAGTTAATCGAGAAATAAAGGTAGAAAGATGTTTTATCTTCATCACAAATCTCAAGGATATTACAAAGAGTAATAAACCTTTGAATGCATTGATCCGACAAAACATTTGGCCGAGAGCATCTACAAGGCTTTCTTTAGCATTTAAAAAATGTCATAAAATCAAGCACGTCTTCACTAGAACTTCCATGATGAAGAAAACACAAAGAACTTATAGACAATAGTAGCGAAATTAGAGAATGCAGTTATCATCAAAGCAGTCCCTTTTCAGCAGACTTTGTTTAAACATTTTTAATTCTAGAAGTAGCTAATTAAAAAAATATGTTATAACCAGGATAAGGGAAGATGAAGAAACCCTAGGTGTATTTACACGTTTGTAAATCGAGTATCCTTATTACTAGTAAAAAAAAAGGTCGAGTTTGTGCCTATACTATTCATCACAATTATTTAAAACTTTGTACGAACATATTTAAGACCCAAACAAATCGATGTTACAGATCACTTTGTCCCAGAATGAGAGAGACATGGACCATAATGTTTTGAACTTTTTCACAATAAATTGAAACAATTAAATACTTGCTTAGTGACAAACAAATGTATATTACTTGATATCTAATTATTAATTGCAACCTAAACTAGGGAGGATTATATAAAGCCGCGTCCACACCGGACGCGCATTCGCAAACAGGGTTTGCAAACGTTTGCGATCGTTTGCAAACAACCACAAACACGACTTCCACACCGGACGCGCATTCTTGACAAACAGGTGTTTGCAAACGTTTGTCCTTGTTCCCAGTTATTTTTCATTATTTTCTTACACACTACATCATCAAGTACTAAATAAAACTATATTGCACTTGCATTAACTTAGTAATTTGGTTCTATCAAAACGCGGTATAAGCGCCGGCTTATTTAATATCATTGGTGAGTTAGTAAAGCATGGCAATAGTAAAAGAAGACGAAGAGTCTGGATGTCAAAAAAAAAAATTCTCCTCGATCATCCCTGATTTTAGATTATTATTTCTACAATAAAATTACCAAGATAAAAAGAACTTTTTATATACTACGTTTTTAAATTTTCAGTTGACTAAATAAAAAATCGTAAATTTGATACCCGTCAAAATGAAGATCGTAAATAAGGGTTATGTCAAAACAAATAAAAAAAATTGCGGATTTTTTCCGAACTAACTTTCCATACAGCAAAATTTGCTGAAGAAAAATTAAATTCGGTTGAAAGATGGCTAAAAGTATTAAAATAATGCATTGTCATCGTGTTCTGAGTTATTCTAAAAGTTTCAAATGTCTAGCTACTCGGGATGTTAGTTAAAAATCGATTGCAAGATTTGTACTGGACAAACAAACAAACAAACAAGAAAGCAAGCTAATAAAAACGTAGTAAAAAATAAAAAGCCAAAACATCTGAAAATTTTATATAAATAGAAATCTGTTCTTTTGATGGAAAAGAATAGATAAATATCAATGGAAAAGATAAATATCAATGTAATATTACGTCTTATGAGGGCCCATAAGCCTGTACCTTAAATAATAAGCTTGGAAGCAATATAATTATTTTAAAAAATAGTATGACTCATTTTTGGACTTTTATGCCATATATATATATTTATCTATTTATCCGGTTATTTTTAATCTTGGATTTACATAACCTCATCTCTAGTTTCAATCACTATTTATTAATTAGTATATATTATAAATTATAATATAGTTATTTGATGCTATAGTCATAAATAATACGAATGAAAAAAATATACATTTACCGGGTTAATTTTATACAAATAGAAATCTGTTCTTTTTGTGAAAAAAGGATAAATATTCACCCATAGGAGACATAAAGCCCATAAAAGGCTCGTGCCCGTAGGCTTGTGCCTATAGTAATAAGCTTGGAAGCAATATAAAATTATTTAAACAAATAGTATGACGCATTTTTGAACTTAAGTCACCTCATCTATATATTTATCTATTTATTTCCGGTATTTTAATCTTGGATTTACATAAACTCATCTCTAGTTTCAATTACTATTTATTAATTAGTATATATTATTAGTTATTATAAAGTTATTTGATGCTAGTCACAAATAATACGAAAGAAAAAAAAATCTTTCTTGGCTTCCCATGTCCAAACATAGGCTGTTTGCGAATGCTCAAAGAGTTTGCTCAAAAAGCGTCCACACCAAACGCGCACAAACAGCAAACATCCTTTGATGTACCGACTCTACCCGGAGCGCCCGCGAACACAAACAAGCATTCGTTCGTGCGCGCGGTGCCATCCACACCGGCCGCGCATCCCTGTTTGCAAACGTTTGCAAACACGATGCGCGGCCGGTGTGGACGGGGCTTAATAATAATTTGTCATCTTCAACTCCTTTAACCAACCCCGAGAGTAACACCATAGGCCTCCGAAGCCCTATTTTCAAGGTCAACCGATGTAGTATTCCTTAAAGGGCTTGTTGTGTGCTAAAGTTGCTTAGTTCGGATCTAAACGCCTTTTACATGGTCAGTATTTTACATTAATCTCAAACATAGAAGGATTCTCAAGCCTAGAGGGTTACATGGAAATTTTTTTAGGCTCCTCGAGCCTAGAATGTTACTTACCGCACCATTGTAGTAGGCCTCAAGGACCTAGTTATCTCTACAATGTATGACAACTATGCTGTAATCAATATTGCAGGTAAACCGGAAATTATACTGAGTTATAATGAGGAAATATGGACGCACTTGATGGAATTGTCCAGTATTCAGTATTACAATTATGGAAGACAAACTAAACGTTGGCCTGCTTGTATTTTTTTTATAACAAGCTAAATATTGCATGAAAAAATGGAAGTTCATCAAAAGATTAGGTTGCAATTTTTGCTTAAATTATCTGATAAAATATCTCTGTAAAGTGAATAAAAAAAGGCTTGAAATGCCTAATGACTGCAGCACGCAAAAAATATATATACATATTTTTATTTTATTATTTTTATAAATAATTGATTTATTTTTAAAATTATTAAATAACCCAAAAATGTGCCATTTGAACGAAACATATACATATGTGGTGAACACACATCATTATGTGGTAACCTGGTTGTTTTTTATATGATTTTCCTAAGTAAAGAAAGTAAGTTTCGTTTCATTACATTCCTTGACATGTTTTATTTATATTTACATAAATTGTTTAAACAAATGAAAACTTAGTTTTTTAAAGGAGTAGTGTAATGTAAAAGACTTATTATAGATACAATTTTTTTTTTTCTTTTAAATGGAATTAATTTGTTTTCATTCATTAATTTGTGTCATTATCTCTTTATATATTTTAGAAAGAAAGCATCCTTTGCTGTTTAAGTTCAAATGATTGCTAAGCTTGTAAATGTGAGAACTAGCTAAAAAAAAAGAAGTTAGTTTAAAGTAAAATTTATTTTTTCCGTGGTAGGCTGTGAAATAGTAACTTTAGAGCCTAAAAAACATAGCTAAAATCCATTTTTTCATTACGTGGATTTAAAAAATCTTTTCATTACTCCTAGCTGTAAAGAAAAAATCTTTTACGTCCTAGGCACTAAAAGATTTTTTCTTTACGGCGGGTAGTTGTCAAAACTTCCGTTAATAGTGCTGCAGTCTTTGTAGAAATGCTTCTAGTACGATAAAAATCCGCTAGATGTCAATGCGTTTTGTTTATCTTTTCTTATGGTGTAACCTCATTTTAAGGTTTCTTTTTTTAAGTCTTAAGTATGTACTAATATTTGTTATTATTATATATTGATTAGTGATTAATATTTAATGTTTTTTCATTGTCTGCTACCTCGGAAAAAATAGCATATGCTACGCGACTTTGAAGTGTTTTTTCTTTACCTTGGCAATATTTACTGTCTCGCTTCGCTCGACAGTAAATGTAATTGCCGCGGTAAAGAAAAAACTCACTTCACAGCCTTGTAACATAATATACTATTTTGTTTATTCAATATTATTATTTTTCCCTAACTTTGTATTTTTTGCATTTAATCTTAGTACACTAAGCAAAGAAACCTACTTTATCCATTTTATAGGTCTTGGAAGCCTAGGATGCATAAATGGGGTTAAAAACAACGATGATAATATACTGTAGCTAAACGCAGTAACTCAATGTATGGATGTCACAGTTACAACTTTTTTAGAAATGCTTTTTATTTATGGATATTGTTCTTAATACAAGTAATCTTTTAAAAAAAATTGGAATTTCCATTTCCGGCAGCAAGTAGACCGTGAACAGCTCATCAAAACTATTTTAAAACCTCAATAAAGGTCAAGTGTGTGCTAGTCAGCACACAGCGAGGGTCCGTAGGCAACCCTGTATTTTAAAATGCTAAAAAGGTTACTTTAAACTATTCTATGCATCTGATATGCTTAAAACACATAAACAAACTTCTGATAAAGTATTTTTTTGCCACTGAACCGAACTACTACCATATAAATACATCGAAAAGACCATAGTTATAAAAAAAACGTATTTTGTCAATAAAAAATAAAATAATATTTTTTTCGAAATTTCCAAAAAGTGGTATCTTTACTTTTGGTCGAAGAATGTTCAGGAATTTTTTCAGATTTTTTGCACTTCACATAAGCGAGATAGAGGGGGGGGGGGGGCACGTTTAACACCCACTTCAAACTTGCCCACGCTCGCCCTATCAAAGTTATATCCAAAGAATTATATATTTTTGTAATCAGCTCGACGTACCCTTTCATATGATACCCCTCAAGGTGTCGAAAAAAAAAAATTTACCCTTAAGTTTTTTTACCCTAATTTTTTTGAAAAATATTTTTTTCAAGTCGCTATATTTTTAAAATATGTAGGTCGGTACAAGACACATACATGCCAAATTTCAAAGTGATCGGACGAAGGGTGTAGCCGTGAGAGCACGCGAGAGGACGGACGGACAAACACACGCAGGAAAATATAAGGGTCCTTGGTTTTGCCTACGGACCCTAAAAATGGACCCCATCCTTTGTATATCCTACAGCAAAATTTGTAGTAAGGAGTCTTATTTTTACCATTTTACAAACAAAACATTGTTGCAAATAGTATTTTGTTGTTTGGAAAAATGTAATTTATTTCTAACGCACCTGGATAGTTAGGTAATTTCTACACATTCACGAGAAATTAGATAGAAATTATTCATGCTGAAATGTTACTTGTACGATAAAATCATAATAAATCAGATACAATATGACAGACTGGACTGGACTGAATACAACAGACGGTTTGCAACTTGTCAATACATGGAAACGGTTGTTGTTTAATACTTGTGTTTTGTACCCCCTTTTTAAAATTCAGATGGGACAAATTGATGGCGTGAAATATGGGAAGATCTCTTGGGTAGGTCTTATGGACCGAATGCCCGCACACACTTATCCAGCCTTACGATCGGAGAGAAGGTAATGGGGGTGTGGACCACCTGGAGTCTTAAAACATCCATAGCCTTTACTCTCTGAACCGTCTCCGATCCTACACAAACTGATAAGTGGATATTTTCAGGACAATGCTGGTGGTCCTTATATTGTAACAGGGGACCCGTAACAATTGTCATTTTAACGGCTTCCTAACTTCATTGTTCTCATTACATATGCGCTAAAGTCGTTTAAACATTCTGATATTTATTAGTCATTCATTCGTCGGACAAAGTAGAACCTCAAGGTTAATCTTTAAGACAAATAAAAAAAATGATTAGTCATATTGGTTTGTTTATCTAAAAGTAAATATTTGATAGTAACAGGTGCAGTGTAACTAGTAACTAAAACCGATTTAAGAGCACCATTTACAATTTTATTAAGTTACATATTTTATTTTATGACTGACTTTAAAAGTTTGAGATACCACATGATTGCTACATTTATTTATGTATCTTCATTAGGGTCCGTAGGCAAAACCAAGGACCCTTATATTTTCCTGCGTGTGTCTGTCCGTCCGTCCTCTCGCGTGCTCTCATGGCTACACCTTTTGTCCGATCACTTTGAAATTTGGCATGTATGTGTCTTGTACCTGCCCACATATTTTAAAAATATAGCGACTTAAAAAAAATATTTTTCAAAAAAATTAGGGTAAAAAAACTTAAGGGTTGAAAATTTTACATTCTTTTTCCAACACCGTGAGGGGTATCATATGAAAGGGTACGTCGAGCTGATTACAAAAATAAATAATTCTTTGGATATAACTTTGATAGGGCGAGCGTAGGCAAGTTTGAAGTGGGTGTGAAACGTGTCCCCCCCCCCCTCTATTTCGCTTATGTGAAGTGCAAAAAATCTGAAAAAATTCCTGAACATTCTTCGACCAAAAGTAAAGATACCGCTTTTTGGAAATTTCGAAAAAAAAAAATTATTTTATTTTTTATTGAAAAAATACGTTTTTTTATAATTATGGTCTTTTCGATGTATTTATATAGTTGTAGTCCGGTTCAGTGGCAAAAAAATACTTTATCAAAGTGTGTTTTGAGAATATCAGACACTTAAAATGGTTCAAAGTAAGCTTTTTAGCATTTTAAAAAACCACTGTTTATACACTTTACAGTTAAACACTATATAGTGTTGCCTACGGACCCTCGCTGTGTGCTGACTAGCACACACTTGACCTGTTTATTTATTGATTGAGGTGGATCATTACCGTGACATTTCAAGTATAATGAGAGGGGTATGTTAGCGAGATGCTGGCAAATAAATCACATTGAGAAAGTTTATTCTAATGTTTCGCTAAACTTAATTTTTTTTTTCTATTTATACGTCTTCTACTCATTAAAAAAAAATATATATTTTAGATGTTCTATTAAATTAAAATAAATATTTTGTAATCTAATTAAGTATTGACTCTTGTTTTTAAATGTTCATTTTTTTTACATTATATTTAATAAAATAAATAAAAGTACAATCATACAAGAAAAATACCTTATTTTAACTTAGACATTTCTACTTTTCGAATGCAGAACTTTTCAACATAAACATTTCAACTTTCCAAATTTCCTATTCAATAAACCCTTCCACCAAGAATCCCTCCACAGATCTAAAGTCTTGTTTACCCTCTAAATGTTGTCCTAAAAACTGTAATAATATATATTGAGCATACCGTCGATGATTATACAGTTCAAAACCGGTCTATATGTATTATGTATGAAATCACTTATAATCATTCTTGCTCCTTAAAATAAATTTATAATAATTTGCCAAAATAATTACTATTTTTTTTTTTTTTTTTATTTCCTACACTTTTTTTCTTTGGGCCCATTAAGTATTCTTTTGGATTTTTTTCCATATGGTTTATAAGTAAGGTTCGAGTAATTCTTCCAGGTGCAAGTTAGAAAAAGGTGAGTTGGAAAAAAAGAACCACCCTTCAGGGTTTGTAATAATTTATTGTACTCGTAAGATTTTTATAGTAGGCGAATTAATTATAATTAATACGTTCGATAAAGTTCTAGAAGCATAAGGATTAATGCTTTTACATTTTTTGACTCACCCTTACAGTATAAAATTTGAAAAAAATTAAAAATTAATAATGAACTAAATACAAAAAAAGATAATGTTTTTCATTGTAACAAATATTCAATCATTCATTTGATTATTACCATTATATGATTCAGTAGAGAAAGTATCACATTATGAGACACGAGGCTAAAACTATAAAGAATTGCATAAAAAACTATTATACAATATAGAAGAGCCTCATTTTAACGGAACCTATTACAACGAATCACGGAAAAAATGCCCACGGAAAAAACCCCAGGAAAAAATGCCCACGGGAGAAAAGTTCAAAATAATTTAACTTTAATCGTTAATGGTAGTTTTTAAATATAATTAGTTAATTTTTAACAAATTTTAATTTATTTTTAAATAAAATAGTCATTAGGGGTGTTGTATTTTTGCAGTTATATTACTTTAAAAGTAACGGTACCTGGGGCCACTGGACTTATGATGCATCTTCGTTCGTGAAAATTTTGTGTTTAATAATTGTAAATTAATTTTTGTATTAATTTTGTACTTTAATTGTAAATAATAAATGTAAGGCGGGATAAATGCGCGTAACTCTGTGTTGACAAAAAATAAATAAATAAAATCATTTTCGTTCCTGTTGTGAGTAGTTGATATATTTATTTATTTTATTCACAGTAAGAAAGTAAATGATTTCTTAAACAACATCTATCATCGCCATCGCCAGATTTTACTTCTGCTAGTTTCATTATTACACATTATCATTTTGCTATATCATATATTTTAGGTAAAAACCAAGGCAAGTAAAATGTAAATATGTTGAAACAGTTAACACATAATGTTGTAGTGTATAATGTAACATATTGTAGGGATTCATTCATGGTGATTAGTGATACCTGGTAAAATCCCTACGATTCTAAAGAAGATGCATCTTAAGTCCATAGTAACCCCAGGTACCGTTACTTTTGCAGTTATATAAAGAAAAAATACAATACCCCTAATGGATTGTATTTAAAAATAGGTTAAAATTTGATAGCATTAACAATTAACTAATTATATTTAAAAACTACCATTAAAGATTAAACTTTAATTATTTTGGACTTTTGTTCCGTGGGCATTTTTTCCTTGGGCATTTTTTCCGTGGGCATTTTTTCCTGGGCTTTTTTTCCGTGGGAATTTTTTCCTGGGCATTTTTTCCCTGGGCTTTTTTTCCGTGGGCATTTTTTCCTGGGCTTTTTTTCCCTGGGCTTTTTTTCCGCGGGCATTTTTTCCTGGGCTTTTTTTCCCTGGGCATTTTTCCCGTCTACCATTACAACGGCAGGTAATATAAAAAATTATAATTAACATAAATGTTGCTTATTAATATCTGGGTATTGGCTATATTATGGATACTTTCGACACAAACACAGAAGAAAATAAACTATTTTTTCAAACCAATGAATGTAAGCAATAAACATCAACTACTAGTAGGGACCTTGTTGAACTAAAGATTAATGCAATATATATACATACATCAATTAAACCTATGTTTAAAGCTCTTTTATATTTGACGAGCCGTTAAGCCGGTGGCAACGGGATTAATTATATATTTTGAAAAGAAGTAAAATTATGTTATTATATCTATTTAGATAAGCTATTATATCTATTTGAAGACCAACAAATAAAAACAAACATTTATTTCTATTTGAATAAATTTGGTTGCCTTAGCTTAGTAATAAAAAATCATTTCGAGGTGAGTCGTCGCCGTCGTCGGGACACTACTCGATTATATTATTTATAATAAACACTTATTACAGTTAACTTGAGTGCTTTCATTGATGCACAATCTTTTACATTATTATTGTTTGAAATAATTATTTGTTCTAAATCGGACTATCATTAAAAGGGGCAAGCATTAGCCCCTAATAGTACGTTATATGTAGAATTCTGCACTCTTGACAAATCTAATGTTTAATGTCGTGCAATGAAATCAATTTATTTTCAATAGGGCTTCTCCAGATATGTACAATAATAGTAAAAAATGAATCAATTTAAATTTAGTTTTTTAAATTTCATTCGGCAATTACAGTATCAACTTAACTTTGATCTTAAACTAACTAACCTTAATACATTTCATAAGTAATGCTCTAATAAAAGAATATGTATAACTAAACCAGAAATTAAAATGCGTATTATTTTATATGTAAATGCACTAGAAATAAAAATGAATTATAGGAAGGCTTTCTAAATGTAAATAAAAGAATAATCGTATGATTGCAATGTAATATTTGAATAAGATAAAATAAGAACCGAAATCTGCACATGAATACACATTTTTAATTACTTGTAATTAATTTCGCTACAAGTAATGCTGATAACAGCGTTAACATGACATAGCTTATCTTGAGAGGAGAGGCTACTCAGTGGCAGTAATCTTGTCGTCCATTAAATTATTCATTACACTGGTCGAGTGTGTGCATAGACAGTAAGGGGTAACAGATCTCGAGGCCAACGCTTCTTTAGCCGACATGGTGCTTGGGCAGGGATATGGAGGGATGCCATGAATTTAATTAGAGAATTGAGATGGTTATTTAGGGTTTAATGGAGTTTTATATAGCAGGGGGAATCGGAGAAGAAGGGGGGATGGTGATTTTTCAAAGGATTTTTTTTTATTTGGAGTCGGAATCTATAGATTTGTTACAACCACACTTCATACTAGTTTGAAAATGTCCGACGCATGTGCATTAGGAACAGGGCGGTCCAACGAAGCCTGACTGTTAGTCGGTTGTTCCAACTAGGCTCTGATTGAATCACGGATTGGTTTCGAACCAGTCAGAGCAGTTAGCGATCGGCGGCAGTCACTTGTAGTTTGGAGCTTGCGTGAACAGAAACGTAACCTTCCGCTTTATCGTTTTAGTTTTGCTCGCCTAATACTCTCCTTTTTCTTAACATATTATGCCTTTACGATTCAACTCTTCTTACTTACTAAAATGTTGTTGTACGAATGCGATGATGAATTTTTGTGCATATAATGACATTTTATAGATATTTCTTAAAAAAATAAAAATTGGACCTATTTTCTAAGATGGACTTTTGATACTTACACCATTTTCTAACAAATATCGAAACAATCCGATTTATTTCCGCAATATTTCTTTTGCTAACTAGACTAAGATTAATATTTGTTCTTTAAAACAAAAAGAGCATTTAGGATTATATCAATAAAAATACTTTTGTGCAGTGAGTCTTCTAAAACTGGCACACCGAAAATTGTGAATAGCGTAAATAGAAAAAAAATAGTGAATTCATGTATCAAATAAACATTTCTAAAAAGTGTGCATGTGTTTTCGTCATATTCATGAGTATGTAGGTTTTAATTCCAACTTTCGATCTTACCGAAGTTAATTAGCATTAGAAAATGAATTTTTTTTGGTGTGGCCCCCCTTTTTGTGTGAGTCCCTAGGCGGCTTCCTTGGCCTAAATCAGGCCCTGATTTAAGCGACTGGTACTTATCTTCATCAACTATTGACTCATCCATATCTTTAATATTTAATAAGTTATAAATAAGTTCAGGTATTTTTGATACCACAGGAACGTAAAATCACATAAACGATCAACTTAGCAAGTTGTTCTGATAACAGTGCTAAAACCTACCACATCAAACAGTCTTGTTTGAGTTCAGGAGCGTTCCAACAAAACTAAATCACAATCAATTCTAAACTGAGCAATGATCGTACATGCGCATTACGTCGATCTCGGACTAATTCGGAACTGGGGGTTGGAACAAACCTTATATGAATTTGAGCGTTCGAAGCTATTCTAGAGCTCCAAATGGGTTTAAATATTAAATTATTAAAGGATAGATGGGAATAAAAAAAATATAAGAACAGGTTTGAAAGGAATGTACAAATAAAGAATATAAAAATTTTGAAATGGAGAAAATACAGGAAAATATGTTTTCTATATCTTTAAGAATGAAAAAAGTGCCAAAATGGGTCTAATCCTCAATAAGAAAAAATAATCAGAAAGATAGTCGAGGAGGAAATTGGCAGCCTTAAATCAGGCCTTAAAATAGGCAGGAAATAAAGCAGCCTTAAATCTAGAAAAATAAGAGAAAATAGTCCAAAAACAAAAAGGAACATAAACCTCAACTGAAAATATACCTCTTTAAAGAAAATTTTGATCAAGAGAAAATAAAACGAAAATATAGGACAAAACTCAATCATCTATAATATACATATATACGTACTCAGATGAGTCTGTAGGTTTGTTCGTTTTTATACAAAACTAAATTTTAATACTCGCAATGCAATTTTGAATACTTGACCTTCAAAACGAGACGCAGGTCACTGTCTACATCAGATTTAATTTGATGTAATCACACATATAAATATAAAAATATATTTAAGGTTTGTGCCGAGATAATGATATTTTTATTCCTTTCGTAATCAAATTTGAAAATGTGGGATATCAGAAAAATGTTTCGAGATTAGATTTGAGCTGTCAAGATTATATCTGGTGAAAAGTGAGAAAAACATGTTTTTTTTTAAATTTATTAGCGAATTCAAATCACGAATCCGTCGTAGATTGGATATTATGAGTAAACTCAAAATATTTCGTCCGTTTAAATAGAGCGAGGTGAATAGAAGTTACGGGTCAGAGCATGCTTTGGTTTGGCGGGAAAACGGGTGCAGGTGTGCAGGTGTTAGCGAGACCTGGCACCACTCGTAAGATATTAGGAACACCAGCCTCCGATTACCTGAACCCACAGCCTCGTTTCAGATCCCGCCTAAAAACAAGCCTACCTTTTTCAAGATTTTTTCTCCAACAATGTCTTTACCATTAGCTCTAAATAATCGTGTCTGTCGGTCACCACCCCTTTACAAAGGGACGAATTTGTCTCCACTTCTAACCGTCGAAAATAAATGTCAGTCGGTTTAATACAGATCTCCAAAGTAAACTTTAACCACAACCAACCGGACTCTACATTAAATCAAATTTCTTACTAAAAACCACCAAGAATGCACAGCTGTCTCTACTGGATCTTGCTTTTTGTACCAGATTTAACTTAATAGCTAAGGCGGTTGACGATTCTTTTGAATAAAACAACAGTTGTACACAAAAGAATTAGTTGTTTCCACTGAGAGTTTAAGAATCCTACTCATTTGTCGTCGAACCCCGTCTTAATTACACATTAGCTATTACGGTTTTTGGACAGTAAACTGGATTGCTAGAGTTGAGAAGTCACCATCTCAAAATATTATCAACTACAAAAACAATAGTTCGAAAAACCTACAAAAATGTTCATGATATTCATTAATGGCAGCACTGATTTCATATTTGTCGAATAAGAAAAGTTAATGGTGGTTTTAGTAAGCATCTGACACAACAGAACTTCTAAACTCGAGAACGATACGCTTAATAGGAGAAATTATATGAAAATCACGTTCGTTGTTGTTACAGGTGATATGTAAACGTAAGTTTTATTGCATCGAATCTCAAGGAAACAAGATAATTAGTAATGAATACTTATCTTTGAAGTAAAGTTAGATAAACAAAATTTATTTTTCTCAGTTTTAGAATCTAAGGCTTTCTTCGGTTTATATAGTCTGCGACTAGGAGCTCATGTAGGGCCGATAATTCGATGTGCCTACCAAAAGCAAGAGATTTTACGTATCTATGTCTAACATGCAAATGAGGTACTTACACAATCCGCTTCGTTTTTATTTTCTTTTTTACCGACTCAGCGTATTTTAAACTGAAAGATCTTAGTGAATTTTACAGGAAAGAATATGCTGATAAGATAACGGTATTAATACACTTTACTTTATGGATGCCGGAAAGGGAATACGATAAAAATAAGTATGTAAATTTTGTTCCTCTCAGAGAAACTTAAAGATTACTCACTAGTGCATACTTGTACTTTTATTTTGAGTAAAATAAGTTTTCATTTGATTGTTTGATAATAGTTAGTTAGAAGTTTCTATATTCGGCATTCGGCATGCTGATTACTATAATTTCTAACCAGGACATCTTATTATGATTTATAGCGGCAAAACTTCTCTAGTACCATGTAAATCTCAAATGGAATACTCTGTACCTGTACACTCTACTTTATGGTTTGCCGGAAGTCTTGTAGAAGCAAGAAAGATGAAAAAAAAATTGTAAAATTTCTTTCTCTTTTTTTAAACTGATGGGAACGCACCTGTGCCTTCCTTTGAAGACGACGCTTAGATTTTTCTTTCCTCTCGTTTCCGGCCTCTATTCTACTGATGTTAGCGGTTCAAGAACTATGAAAGGAGAACAGAAAGCAGGTTCCTTACTGCGAGGAAGGAAGACTATTTACACTCTGAATCAACCCTCAGTTCAGCGTTCTCTTTCCGTACGTGTCTTTTGTGACACTATCTAAAGGAGAATATTCTCTAAGGAAATAACGACGAATGGCAGATGAAAGATAACAAGTTTTAGATGCATTCGCATTCGCTATTTAAGAATTAATCATATTTTTGTTTAATTTACTTGCTACAAAAGGTGTACAAGATCGAAGCTTAGAAAGCAAAAATTCACCTTTAATTAATTACCTATATTTAAAACAATCTAACCTCTTCGTATTTGTTAAGAAAAAACATTGAAAAATAGTATATTATTTTACTAGGCTGTGAAGTGAGTTTTTTCTTTACCGCGGCAATTACATTACTGAGACAGTAAATATTGCCAAGGTAAAGAAAAAACACTTCACAGTCGCGTAGCATATGCTATTTTTTCCGAGGTAGCAGACAATGAAAAAACATTAAATATTAATCACTAATCAATATATAATAATAACAAATATTAGTACATACTTAAGACTTAAAAAAAGAAACCTTAAAAAGAGGTTACACTATAAGAAAAGATAAATAAAACGCATTGACATCTAGCGGATTTTAATCGTACTAGAAGCATTTCTACAAAGACTGTAGCGCTACTAACGGAAGTTTTGACAACTCCCCGCCGGAAAAAAAAATCTTTTAGTTCCTAGGACATAAAAGATTTTTTCTTTACAGCTAGGAGTAATGAAAAGATTTTTTAAGTCCACGTAATGAAAAAATGGATTTTAGCTATGTTTTTTAGGCTCTAAAGTTACTATTTCACAGTCTACCACGGAAAAAAATATTTTTTTGAATTTATGTACATACAATCATTTATTCCTTTATAAAACATTTCTTAATTATGAATATTAACCTCTGAGACTTCCTCTATTATACATATGACTAGTGAGGGCATATGCCTTTGCAGTGCATACATGTAACTTTAGAGTGTGTGTAGTAACATTGTGGAGCCAAAATTGAATTTTTTTAGATTCTGCAAAGTAAAGTAATTCATTGCAGAGTTGATTGTATGTCTTAAGACGCTAATCTGTAATTTATTAACAGTATTACACATGATAGAAATAACCTAATTAGAAAGTTGTGGACATTTGTTTTTTAAAATAGAAGAAACAATCGGTCCGAGACAACCCAGACAATCTTTCTCATATACGAGTTCATAATTCCTTAGCCCAGTGTTTTCCACTTATTAATTTTCGTGTTGTCGTAGGTACACTTAATTATTATTGAACATTTCATCAAAATTGATCGTAAAAATAACTTCTCCTCGGCGGGAAATCAAACCCAGCTCTTTCCGTCCACGATTGAAGTTATTTTCTCAGATACTAGATTTTTTCCGGGAAAACGGCACATATGGTTGGATTCGTATTTAAATGGACTATATTTTAGAATTTGTTAATCAAAATCGTCGGAACCGATTTCAAGAAATACTTCTTTTTAATTGGTTTCACAGTTTTTGGGGGGTAGGGCCCCCAAATTTGGAGCTAAAATCATTTCTTGATTTCACCTCGGGGTATGATCTTTCTGTACATGTATGCCAAATTTTCAGGTTCAACGCGTCTGTACACACGACAGATTACAGACAGACATTATTTAAAAACCAATTTTTTGGCTCAGGGGACCTCAAAATGTGTAAATCCATCAAAATTTTTAAATCGAATTTTCGTGCCATCACAATACTTTCTCATTATTATTAGATTTTGCACTAAATTGCGTTTTAAAGTTTAATGTTCTTGTATCGTAGGCACCATAAAAGTACGAGTATATCTCGTGACCTGACATAATTTAAGTTAATCTTTACATAAAAACTGTATACAGCATTGTTTAGAATTAAGGCTGTGGGCAGCATTAATATTCAGGAGAGCCATACAATTCCTCTTGGTAGAGCGTGAACTCTAAACAAAAACGTTTACCGGTAATAGGGCGGAGGGGGAGGGGAGGGGAGGAGTGTATTTCTGCAAACCTCGCCTTTATTTTGTTGTTTAAACGCTGGCTAAACATTGTAGAAATAATAAATCTAGAGAAGACCGCTTCAGAGATTTTATGAATCCCAAGGATTCGACCCATTACAGGAATCATTCTCAAGGGAGTTGCTCATGACGGGAGTCATTTGCAACTAGTTATTACAACTCTCATGAGCACTTCCCATGAGAATGATCCTTGAAATGGGTTCGAAATGTTTGGATTCACAAAATCTCTGTCACAGTCTTCTCCGGTCTTCTAATAAGATCTAGATTTATTAGACGCGGAAACCTAAGTGGTATAGAATAGTAGAAATTCAAATATTGTTGTACAATCAAATTTTGTCATTATTTTCAAGCTGTTCAGTAAGAGATTCAGATATTATTTTAAGAATTGACGTTCGAACCAGTTAACCTACCCGCCAGTGCTAATATAACTTGAACCCCAGGGATGGGCCTCAATTTCTCTCAGTATGCTCACAAAATTGACGAAGCTCTAATTGATATTTGATTCATTTGTACACTAGACTTGGATGACTGCATCGAATGTACACAATCTATATAACCCTCTAATTAAATCGAATAATCATTAAACCTGTACCCTGTTGAATTAGAAAGATACTCATTTGAGTAACTACAGAGTGAGGAGCCGGCTTTTATATCATTGAATAAGGTTGCAAGTGAGAAAAGCTAAATTGAATAAAGAGATCTTTAAATTAAATTGAATATTTACAGCTATAAATCTATACGTAACATGTTTAGAAGAAATAAATATATTCCAGCTTTCATTTAAAAAAAAAAAAAAAAAAAAAAAATAGTTATTGTGCTATCTGCTATAGTGAGTATCGGAATAAATATTGCATGATTATTTGTTCTTTAACAGTACTTAGAAGTACTACTTTGTACTAATACTTATACTCTTACTACTACTCAGTTAGTTAGTTAGTGTTAGTACTACTTAGTACCTTAACTTAATGTAAATATGAAAGTTTGGACTGAATAAGTACTTGGTACTTATTAAAACAAAAACTTAAAGAAAAATAATAACCTTAAATAAATTGGTTAGGAGTGAAGTCTCACGTAAAAAGGGTTTCGTTGGTATTGTGAACATAAAATTAGTATAACGAGGGGGGGGGGACAATTTTTTTATGATTTTTGAGAAAATGGCAAGAAAAATTAAACATGTTCCACAAGTGTTATATATTTTTGTAATCTACTCTTCAATACCTTTCTTTTAATACCCCACTCAAAATTTAATAAAAATATTTTATTATGTTGCTATTCTTATTTTTTCTTTGGCCCATCAGACCACACATTTTGCTTTTTATTTTTTTTATTTTTAGTCACAGCAGTGACAGGGGGGAGGGGGCACGCAAAAGTTTGATTTTTTTTTGACAAAATGCGCGGAAAATTAAACACTATCTACAAGTGGTATATATTTTTGTAATCTACTCTTCAATATCTTTCATTTGATACCCTACTCAAAATTTAAAAAAATATTATTTCGCGTGACGTGAATTATCCGCCATTTTGAATTTGTACAGTTGATAATTTTTCGCTATATTTTTCCTGTGTGCGTGTCAAAACGATCTTTAATACTGGAAAGTTTCATATTTATATCTCTTTTGATTCAACCCGTACAGAGTGACAGACAGACAGACAGACACAGGAACGAAACTAAGGGTTTCTTTTTTTGGTTTTACCAACGAAACCCTAAAAAGTAATTTATAATCCGTTCACTGTCTTGTATTTATTTATATATGTGTTCAATTCAATATAAAAATAAGGTAGACCACAAACGACACAAAATGCAATATTAGGTAGAGAATTTTACGGCCATAATATGTCAAGATGGCATTGACTTTTTTTTACAGCCTTTCCAATAACAACATATCATTAATTACTTCCATTTTCAAGTATTTTCAACTTTAATTTAGATTTAGATGTATTAATTAAATGTAAAATTGCTAATTTTATCTCTTGATGTAAATTCATGAAATAAGATTTTTTTTTAATTCTCAAGTTAACATTCATTTTATTAAATGTATTTTTAATTTATCAGTACTTATTTAATACATAATATAGAGTACATGTATATATCTAATTGCGTAGACTTGCGCGGTTAATGTCATCATTAAGTTCTAGGTCTTCCGGTGGTGACCGGGTCATTTTGGAAGAGTATTCCGACGTTTCACCTCCTATGCTGGAGGCATCTTCAGGGTTGTACATGTTGTTCTGAGCGATGGTCAATGTAGATTCCACGTTGTCCCTTGCTCAGAACAACATGTACAACCCTGAAGATGCCTCCTATGCTGGAGGCATCTTCAGGGTTGTACATGTAGTTCTGGGCGATGGACAATGTAGATTCCACGTTGTCCCTTGCTCAGAACAACATGTACAACCCTGAAGATGCCTCCTTTGCTAGAGGAATCTTCAGGGTTGTACATGTTGTTCTGAGCGATGGTCAATGTAGATTCCACGTTGTCCCTTGCTCAGAACAACATGTACAACCCTGAAGATGCCTCCTATGCTGGAGGCATCTTCAGGGTTGTACATGTAGTTCTGGGCGATGGACAATGTAGATTCCACGTTGTCCCTTGCTCAGAACAACATGTACAACCCTGAAGATGCCTCCAGCATAGGAGGTGAAACGTCGGAATACTCTTCAAACATGACCCGGTCAAGAGAACTTAATATATAATGTATTATAATATATAATATGTAAATTATTTTCATAACACGAGAGAAATTAATATGTACATTTAATGTCTTAATTTTTGTATGCTGATATAGCTAATAGATGAAATTAAATTTTTAATTTATTTCTTTATAAATCTTAACTTGATAAACAGGTCAAGAAAAATTAGGGGGTATTTTTACTTCGGAAAAATACCACGTTCCCCCCCGTTTTATAACCGGATCTTGTGATATTTTTTTTGGTTTACAAAGAAAATAAAAGTATTAAAAATAACGCCATTCTTTCAAAATACGTATTGAAATATGCAAATTAACCCAAATAACTGTAGATATAACATTGACCTTGGCATTTTGTTTAAAAATAAATGGGACAAAGGATTATTTTATGTTAATTAGAATTTAACTAAATAAAACGCGACACTTTTTCTCTTCCATGCAATTATAGAACTTTTTTTTAATAAATATTTGTTAGCTCTCTTCATTAGGATGGAAAAAGGGTGATTTATTTACCTGGGAATAATTGAATCTGGCTCTTAATAATTATGTAACAGGAGCAAATAAGTAATATATTATATATTTAAATAATAAAAAAACAAAGGAATTTGGCTTGTATTAGCTTTAGAAACTTTCCTTGAGGCTTACGTATTCACTAATACACAATATTTTAAAAAGTCAAATTAAAATGATCATGAGGACGCAGAATGTGTATTTTAATAATTCCACTTTCAACTGTTGTGTTTAAGATATTGAAATATGTTTAATATATATATATATATAATTATGTATATATTATATTCATTTATTTTGGATCGAAAGGTAAATGCAATTTTTATGGAATCTAAATGATACAATAGTACATTACGCGTCGAGTGCGGAAAGTAGCATTTTGCATGCGAGTGTGGAGTTTGCACCTGAGCGACAGCGAGGGTAGTAAAAGCACACGAGCAATGCAAAATGCCGTTTTCGCACGAGTTGCGTACCGTGCATTATCTACGATTGTTAGATTTAAATAATAAATACAGAAAAAAAATAAACTTGCTGTATGTAAGTTCGTATCTCTTCTCTTGATAAAGATGGCATTAATCTTGAATTGTATTTTTTGCCGAATTAATTATTTCTGGAGGAGTATTATTCTTTACATTTTGGTCAAAGCCACTTGATTCATTCATTGTTTTTCACTAAAAACTCGATATAAACTGTTAATTTAATAAAAGAATAGCAAATTAGTTTTGTTAAATGTAAACAAACTCGCTAATAGTGCGTAAAGCTGAAGAATTCCTCTTCTTTACCGCGCTAGCGTGGTAAAGAAGAGGAATTGTTCAGAACTATGAGACGCGCATGCGCAATAAATACAAGTACGTAAATAATCACATTCTACGCATCTAAACAGAGATATAATGTTTATATTTCGTATCAATCGTAGATAAAATGGTTTACATTCTTTGGCATATATTATTTACACCCGTTATAGCTAATAGTTTATTTAGACTGTACACTAAACCAAATTTGTTTATTTTTTTATGCACGAACATTACGTTTATCTGTCATTGTTACAGATAAACGTAAGCCAGGTTCCTTTATCCTCTGTGTTCTTAAATATAATGACGACCAAATAATATAGGTGAAATCTGTCTTTATTTTGTTATTTATTCCGTTTGATAATAAACTATTAAGTTCGTTCTTGGCGAACGAAGTTATTTTTAACAAATTTTCATGACCAAATATTTGGCAGTTTTGTAATCAAATATTGTACTTTTGCAATAATGCGAATTATTTTATTAGTTTTTCTGATATGGGTGTTCCTTGAATCGGGAGCACTAAGTATATTTTTTATTAGGTTTCATAAGTTTTCTCTAGCTATTCTTTCCTATTAGAAATTTCTAACAACGTTTAAGACATAGTATGATTAATATCCATGAGAGTTATTTATTATTAGGCTAAGTATGCTATTCTAGTAAGCTTTCGATATTGAAGCCATCATAAAGTTTAAGTTATCCTAGGAAAGTATTCTGTCAAGTTCTTTATAACTTCAGTTCTATAGCATTGGTTTGCACGGTCAAAGTCTGAAGGGAGTTGCTCTCATCATTTAATAGTCATTTGGAAATGATTCTCAACATTCAAGAGTCATTTGGTAATGACTCTTATCTTTCAAGGGTCATTTGGAAATGACTCATCATATATGATTCATTTGCAAATGACTCTTATACTCTCATCATTTAAAAGTCATTTGCAAATGAGTCTCATCATGAACAACTCCCTTCAGACTCTGAACCATGAGTATCTTCCGTTGAGAAACCCTTGAGAATGATCCCTGTAAAGGGTTCAAACGTCGGGATTTGAGTCGGTCTTCTCCGGAAGGTGGAAGATCTAGATTTATTTTAATAACAGACTTCATGTGCTTTAAATGAAGTCTGACATTAGTCTCGGAATTCCATTTAACTCCTGAAAGCGCACTTAATCGAAGTTGTTTCTTTGAGTCTATTGTAAGAAGATACTTGTGGTAGTAAAAGGAAAACGTCGAAGAACTTTAGGAGACGAGGTCCTCAGAAAAATATGTAGGTTCTTATAGGAAATCTTGAAGTTAAGTTTTATTAAGAATAGAAATCCTGTGAACATAGTAAATTATAAATTAAAGAAAAGGATTTTTTATACACAATTAGCATTCAGCTGAGGATTAAATGGTATTGAAAATATTAGAGCTGTATTCTAAATACTGAAACCCAATGGTGGCGTCATTAAGAAGGTGCGGCTCTCATCGAATGACACAATCCTCAACGGGTGACACCATCCTAAAAGGGATGACATCAAGTAAGCAAGAAAATATGTAAAGTGGGTGCGAGATGTGTAAGAGAATAAGAACATTCTACTAGAAAAGAAATGTTTATCTCAAAAGAAATGGTATATTTTATGGATATTTTTGAAAGAACACGAGTTAAGATAGGAACATAGAGTGTAGTCTTCCGTCACCAGAGATTCTGATAGCACTCCTTCACTTCTTTGTGTCTCTTCGCTTTTTGCCGTCACCTTTTCATCCTTTTATTTTGTAAATTCAGCTATTGGTGTCTCGTGATCTGTTATCAAATACCTTGTTTCTTTTTCCCTCTTTGCCTCTTCTGCGTTGTTCGCTATTCTTATAAATAACAATCTTGATTCTAGATGGCGGCCATTCATATGCAAAGGTTGGATATGACGATCTCTCCAAAATCAATTGTACCTATACGAGAATTTTTAAATTTGAAATTTAGCATCCTTTTATGATGTAAACGATGGAAAAATAGGGGTAATGTAAAAAAAGGAAGGGGCATTGAGCCCAGACCCATCATCTATAGCTTTATAAATTAGTGAAACTGCATGAAATTCAGAGAATATTATTGCTTGTTTATGGCTATGACTAATGATTTGTTTATCCGCTTATGGTTTTACAATAAACTTTATAAATATTTGTAAAACAAAAAAAATATAATTTCTTCTTGAGCAACTTGATATTTAGTGTATATATTATATATATATATATATATATATATATATATATATATATATATATATATATATATATATATATATATATATAAATATATTGTTTTTTTTGTTTTAGTCAGCATATTTCTTGTAAGTCAATATGTATTTGTAAAACAAAAATATCTGTACATAATATCTTTCTTCAACCTCTTATATATCATATGATAAAAAAAAACAAGTTCAAGACCGGTTTGAACAGCTGATAGGTACTATAGATGATTCAGTTTCCTCTTTATCATTTATACATATTTCATCATCCAAGTATAGTTCCTTTAATATTCCCGCTCTCTTTGACTATAGAATCTCTCCCTGTAATGCCATTTAATAATTATTTTAAAAAGAATAAAAATGAAACATAATATAAATAATTTTTTTCTGTAATAATTTCATGCTTAATCTATTACACCAGGATACGCAATTTTATCTGATTCCACGGAAACAATCTTATATCGAATGTGTGATATCGACTCATTATTATAGAGGTGTACTTCAATAATCAAAACAAAGTATTTATAAGAAAGAATTGTATTTTAACCATTTAACCGGTGCCTGCTGTTCTGATGTAGGATTCTTCAGATAATTCAGAACATACACATTTTGTAGCTTTGCTTCGTAGAATATCTAAAGAAGACTGCATCAGAACAGCCGAGGCCGGACAAATTGTTAAAATACAATTATTTTGTGTCAAGACTTTGTTTTGGTTATTGAACTTCACCTCAGTGGCGTAGCTAGACCCTTGGGGGCCCCCCCGCAAGAACTTTTTGGGGGCCCCTCACCAAAAAAAATTGATGAGCAAAAAAAAAAAAAAAAAAAAAAACCTCTTGCGTTCAGGATTGGGGGCCCCCTCGACGTTGGTACAAGGATAGTAATTCCAGTTATTTCTGGATTTGGGGGCCCCCTGGCACTGGGGGCCCCCCCGCAATGCGGGCCCGCGCGGGCCCATAGTTACGCCACTGCTTCACTTTTATAAAGATGAGTTGTTGATGCTTGCTAAAAAGTTTCATACTTTCTACATCTTGACTTAATGCTCTGAAAATGTTTTTAAAATGAGTATGTGTTGCATATCATAAACATTAGTTTAAGGCAGTTAGCAGTTAGGCAGTTGTGTTTAGTTTAGGGTATGAGTTTAATAACTTTTACTTTCTCATATAAAGAGAAAGTATTGTGATGGCGAGAAAATTCGATTTTGAGATTTTTATGGATTTGCCAGAGTCCAAAAAAGTATAAATAATGAAAGTTTAAATAATGTCTGTCTGTCATCAGTTGTCTGTGCAGACTTGTGGAGTCTAAACTACTGGGCCGATATTGACGAAATGTGGCACACATGTTCTGAAAAATCTAGGGATATGATTTGAGAAATCGCGAAATGAATTTTCCCTACAAATTTGGGGGCGCTATCCCCCAAAACTGTAAAATCGTGAAAAAAAAGTATTTCTCGAAAACGGTTCCGACCAGTGGCGCACCCAGGATTTATTTTTGGGAGGGGCACAGATTAAAAAAAAATAAGGGGGGGGGGGATGTAATGTGGGCTTAGCATAATAGCAGACAATTAACCAGTCTGGTTTTCTTTGTTTTTAAATTACTTCATATGAAGGGCGGATCCAGCCAATTTTGAAGGGGGCTGGGTTCTCTTTTAGGGGGGTCCGGGGGTCCTCCCCCGGGAAAATTTTTATAGTTTACGTTACTTTAAAACGTCTTTTTAGCCTATTCTAAGAGCATCTAAAATGTTATTATATACAAATAAATTTAATTTTTTTATGAACGGGACAAGAAGACCGGGGTATTTTATTTAAACAAAATTATATAAGTACATACAAATAATATTTTATTATTAAAAGTTAATAGATTAATGTTTTATTTTAGTAGCCAGAAAAATAAATTAGTACATTTTAAAAATATTTTAGATATGTGAATTAACAAAACAAAAAAATACGTATGCCAAATGTTTTGAGTTTAACAGAAATTAGCTGATAGTATTAGGTTAAAAATAAACATAGTAGGGTATATAATAGTCCAGTCAATAAGTACAAATAAGTCTTCCTTGCGAAAGGTCGGGTATCTGCAATTTTTAAAATCTTATTCTACAATTGAACCCGTTTCCAAATTCATTAATATTAATTATTCGATAATTAAAAACTATTCTAATGACTGCTACTAACTATTTTAATTAAATTTAATTAATACATTAAAGTAAAACTTTAGACTAAAATAAAACCCTTAAAACAAGAAAAATTTAATTAAAAACTTGATTTAAAAATGTTATATTGTAACCTTTCATTCAAAATAAACAATGGATAATAGTCGAAAAGAAATTCGTCCCACTAAAAAGTTCTGACCATGCACAGTCGTAATTTTATGCAGATTTTTCCAAGTTCAATAGACGACACTTTTTTACCCAGGAGCTCTATCCCTATTTTATAGATCCTTAACCTAAACGGGTTGATAACTTAACTTACTTCTATTCTTTTTCTTCATCTTCTTTTCAAACACACAAAAAAATATATGTCGGGCAAAACTAGGTAGATTATTACTTATTTATTAAGTGATACTGACTTATTTAAAATACTTACTTATTTGCAGACTTAAATTTTAAGTCTATGGCTTTAGAGCAGGGGGGGGGGGGGGGGGGCACGTCTTTTTAAACGCCAAAAAAATATGCCGGGCTAAACTAGGTGTATAATTACTTATTTATTTATTTTTTGACTATCACAACACTATTACTTTAACACGTGCTGCAGAATTGCATACTTAAATTTTAGGTCTGGCTTTGGGGGGGGCACGTGCCCCCCGTGCCCCCCCCTGGGTGCGCCACTGGTTCCGACAATTTTCATTAAAGAATTCTAAAATGTAGTCCATTAAAATACGAATCTAACGATATAAACCATTTTCCCGGGAAAAATCTAGTTTCCGAGATATATTGATGAAAATAAATATGATTTTGTTGAAAATCGTAAACAAAAAGTTTCTGGGATCTGGGACCGAGATTATTATGAGAAAGTTAGTCTGAGTTGTCTCGGATCGATTTTTACTTCCTTTTATTTATACTTTGATAATTTCTCCTGGAATATAGATCCTTTGAATTTCTTATCCAAAATACGTTTATTTTAATCGAACGAGTTTCATTTACAATATAGTGGCATAGTTATCTCTTAAATAACATAATAGTAGTTATTAAATTTACCATTAAGGGGTTCTATAACCAGGATTATATATCCCTAGTTAATCCAAGGGGAACTTTGACATTAGCTGGATTAAACCAACCGAAGAATTGCCATTTGAAGTGATTTATACAAACCCAGAAGTATTTCTGTTTAAGAAGGTATTTCTTAGAAAATGGCAATAATTTTTTACATTAATTTTGTTCACATCCTCTTCTATCTACATTATCAATATTTTGAAAAATTGAACATATTTGAGCATATTCCATAAAATATGTAAAAGCTCAAGACGTATAGACAGCTAATAGGTACTAAAAGAAACTCACTTTCTTTCTCATTCGTTAAAATGATATTTATCATCCTTGTATAATTCCTTCACTTTTCCCGCCATTTCTTGAAAGACGTATGGTTGGAACGAGATTTTCAAGTACCGAGATCTAAGGTTTGAGGAGTCAGATGCCAGATGTTCAGCGCCGGATAGCCTCCTAATCGAAAAAGACCGCCAGATTGGAAAGAATGTAGTGTACACCTGCTGCCGAACTCAGGACACCTGGCAAGTCCCAGACTCCCTTACCTTGTTGATGGAGTGTCTGCGGGTGCAGGTCTTCAGGTTAGTTCCTAAGAAACAAACCTTCAAATGCCCTAATGGCCTCAACCACCCTCTTCCTTTCTTATAAAAATTCGTTGGTTTGTTTGGTCTAACGTCTTTCACAGATTCCTACGAAAAGGATGTATACCTTTTTGTAATCTCAGTTGCCATGTATGTTTTTCATTATCAGTGACATGTGCTTACACAGCCGTTAAACTATCTTCAGGCAGTTTTTATTAACTAGGGTAGCAGCGATTGAAAAATTAATGGTTGGAATCAATCTTCCTCTGAATTTATTATATCATTCAGATAAATTTTATTTTCGGCAGTATTGACAGTCTTATTTATTTTTATGTCTTTATTCGTTTTTATGCTGTATTTAAAATAATTTTGACAATAAATCAATGTAATTTACAAGTATCATCATTGTTCTATTGATTTTTTATTACAAAATATCTTATCAGAATTACTTACTGTCCAAATTTATTACAAACTGAATTTTCTGAATGAGCGTTGAACTTTGAATGTGATATTTTAAAATAAAATATATTTATAATAACCATTCAAGTACCAATAACTCCAGTAGTATTACAGACACGTAATTATCATTTGAATGAAATAGTGTCGAATATAGTAGCGGTAGAAAGGCTCAGCAAAATTTAAATAGGATAAATAAATAATCCAAAGACCTCAAGGTCCCTCTCATGGATAAGAGGAAATTCAAAATAGAAGTATATGCAATAACAATGTTACATAGTATCATAATTATGAACCAAACAGGCTGCGATTATTTTTATATATATAGAAAAGAAATTGTATATTGAAAAAGAAACAAAAGCTTTGTAGAAACGAAGACAATTCCAATTAACGTGTAACGTTGTTGGCTTCTTCACATAAATATATCGTACATATATATACATACCCACACACACCCACACACACACACACATATATATATATATATATATATATATATATATATATATATATATATATATATATATATTATATACATATTTATATCATATACATCATATGCATGTTTTTTCAATGCGGATACAAGAAGAGATTTTACGTTCGTTTTGAAGATTCCATGTTTAATTAATTTAAATCAAATTATAATTATTATTAACTACGGGAAACAGACAGAGAAAAATAGAATCCCCGCGCTGAAGTCTATTTTTCTCTGTCTGTTTCCCGTAGTTAATAATAATTATAATTTGATTTAAATTTAAATTAAATTTAAAAAAAATTTGCAGATTAATTTTTTGCGGAATTATATTGCCCGCTTCCATTTTGATCCAATTTTAGGCAATGATGTTCGCGATTGGGGTACATATAAACAAAAGCAGTATCTGCTTCCCACATTTTGGCTTTTTATCTTCTTCAGCCTCTCTTGTAGATGAAGTTTAATTATTTCAATTTAATTCAAAAAAAAAAAAAAAAAAAAAAAAAAAAAATACCAACAGTTACCACAAGCAACCTATTTACAAATAAAAGTTTATTTTTCTTCGGTGTGGTTAAACACCGATTCAACTGGAAATCCGGACTTAAATAAGAAATAATGATTAGATTATCATTAAACCTATTTTTATTACATAAGGTTTTTTTTTGCAAAATTACATTTGTATGGGATATCCGTGTCTACAGGTCGTTGCCTCCTTTGGATTGAATCGCTTCAAAAACCAGAAAAAGGTTTAACGATTATCCTCTTCCTTTTTACGTACAAATTCGTTTGGTTGTTAGGTCTAATAGTTTAACGTCTTTTAGCATTGTATTAAAAGGTTTTCAGCTGAATTTATTTCTTTGAATGTTTTCTTTCCAAGTGAAATATGAATACAAAGCTGTTAAATTTATGTTAAAATTCTAAATCCTTAAACTCTAAACCTTGTTGTATTACAGGACGAAATGCTAAATGCAAAATAAAAATGTTGTTTTGGAACGAAGTTCCTTATGGCCCGTTCTGGATCCCGGGAGTGAATCCGAAAAAAACGACCAAAATCACCGTCACAAAATCACCGTCACAAAATCACCGTCACACAAAATCCGTCACGAAATCCGTACCGATGACGATAACTTGAGTAAAAGATCACCGAGTTAGTTGAAATTTGGTACACATGTTCATTTTACCAATGCCCAGCCTGAGTTTTTGAAATCGGTATCCGCCCAAGCGTTCACGCGCAACGCTCGCGTAAACTTAAGCTTCAAAAAGACGGGAAAAAATGTTATTAAGGAAGCCTGTTCCTTGACTTGTTTTGTTTATTTTTGTTATATGTCAAAATGTCACTTGGTTTTGTAAATATAAGAAAACATAATCACGCTCTTGTTAAAAGTAAAATTGATCTGTGCTGACGCTTATTTCAATATATTAGGTATATTATTATAATACAGCAGCGTAGGTACTTCATCCAAGAAAAAAATCTAATTTCATCTATTTAATGAGACAAACAACTTTTTTGAATAATTTTTTTTAGTAAAACAAAAACTGACACTGTTATGAAGTGATAAAGATCGCTAAATTTATTAAAGTGGACCGAAACGTTTAAAATAAAGAAAACAACGTTTTTACTGACATCTTCCGTTCCAACGTATAACGATTTTAATAAAACTTCTTACATATTGTCTAAAGTACAATTGAAACAGGTATGTAAAATTTCAACCTGATCCAAGGAGAAGCTTTAGAGTAGGGAAGAGGTATATTTTATAATATTTTAAATTAGTAGGCCGGGTAGGTAGAAAACAGTCCTATTTCAATCCAACATCCTTTAACAAACATACTCTTTATAAACTTTTTTCTTTTATTCAATATATACAGGGTGGAGCACGGCAGACGTATGAATTTGAAAATGTAATAAAACACAGAATGTTACAAAATAAATTTTTTTTAAAAAATTTTTTCCTGATTAAATAACATGGGAAATTTAAATTTACCTAGATTTAAACAAAGTATCGGATAAGTGGTTCCCCTCACATTCCAAACACTGATTAAGCCTTTTTTTTTGAAGTTTTTGTGCACTCTTTCGAACATTTTCACAGGAATTTTGGCTCGCAATGTTGTTCTTGAGGGCTTCCAGGGTTCTGGAACGATCGCTGTACACCAAGGATTTAAGGTATCCCCACAGAAAAAAACCACAAGGAGCCAAATCAGGCGATCTTGCTGGCCAGTTTTAATCGCCTCTTAAGGAGATGAGACCCCCGGGAAATCTGTCTTGCAAAAAGTTTACGCAAACCCTTGCTGTGTGGGCTGTGGCCCCGTCCTGCTGAAACGTGGAACATAAACTTCCTGCCCCCCTTTTTCAAACGACCTGCTTACTCTCAAACGTCTAGGACCAATAGGATGGGAGCAATCCCCTCTTCAAATTCATACGTCTGCCGCGCTCCACCCTGTATTTATTGTAAGACGCTTGCTTAAATGATATAAATAATGCTTTTCTTTTTATTTTTCCTTAACTTACAGTCCTTAACAGTTACATACTTTTAATTTTACCTCTTTTCTATAACTCGACCATGTATAAGTAGTTAGCAATGTATACGTACTTAGCAGTGTAATTTTATAATTGATATTTAATGAAAAATTTAAGGAACTTCGTTCCTACCGGGTGTCCCGCGACACCATGTGATAAAATGAATTTTAATATTATTTCAAGTGAACTTGAAAGTCATACGTGACCTTGAGGAAAGACGAATTGTTTATCATCTTTGCAATGTATAAACATTCATGTGTGTAATTTGAGCCGTGCGGACAGATGAAGTGTAAAAGGAACAATGATTAGATTGTCTGTTGAGGTTTTGTTGTCGATGGTTTTTGCAAGATTAGGCTTGGTTTGACCAAGTGTGTAGGTGTTTAGTTCCATACGATTGTCCGAAGAAAGAAACCTTTCAAATGTCCTTTAAAGGGTTCAACGGTTTTCCTCTTTTATTCCATGTGTGTTTGCTTTAACGTCTTTTAGAAAGAAGCCTTCAATATGTATTATATCTATTTTTGTTAGTTACTTAAGGATGTTATTTCAGTCAGTGAAATGTACACATTGCGACCGTTAAACTTCCCTCAAACTTTGAATATTTCATTCTTCTAATAACCGTCAATGTAAGCGATCTCGAATTAAATATTATTTGTAAGAATTTGAAAACATTTTATTATATACCTATTTTAAAAATATATAGTCCCCAGGCCACCATAAGAAGTGAGTCGCTGATTGATAAAGTTTTCTTACCTTATGGAATCGCTTATTTATGCCGTGTCCACCGATGAATTGGGTATATGGCAACTGGGCGCTAGGCCATTTCTTTTTTGTTGACATGCCAAACTTGCCCTTCTGCGGGAACATTGAAAAGAGATAGATAAAGTTTTGATTTTCACAGGATCGTTTAATTAAATTATTTCAAAAACAGTGGTAAAGGTGGCCACCGATACGAGTGGGCCGTTTTCTTTTCAACGTCCCCGCAGAGCGATAAGTTTGGGGCGGTGGACACCCCAAACGGCCCACTCTTATCGGTGGCCACGTGTACCACTGTTTTTTAAATAATTTAATTAAACGATCCTATGAAAATCAAAACTTTATCTATCTCTTTTCAATGTTCCCGCAGAAGGGCATGTTTGGCATGTCAAAAAAAAGAAATGGCCCAGCGCCCAGTTGCCATATACCCAATTCATCGGTGGACACGGCATAAATAAGCGTTTACATAAGGTAAGAAAACTTTATCAATCAGCGACTTACTTCTTATGGTGGCCTGTGGACTAAAATGTTATACGATTAGTAAATGGATTATAAGGAGTGAAATGATGAAATATTAATCCATTTTGATTACCATTTGGTCCGCTAGGAGCTCTGATATAATTTTATATAAAATCTATCGGCGAAATATAGTACTACAATGAATATAAGTGGAAAGCGATCTTCCTCCTATTATATTCTAAGTTCCTGGCTCGATATTTAGGAGCGTCACATTGAAACTTCAGCCCGTCTATCGTCAAAATATTGTACTATAAATGAAAACCTATTGACCTCCTGTGAAATTCTAACTTGCATCAGGCACGATATTTAAAAACGTCACATGTTTCATGTCTTTTTGCGTGAAGGAAATTTCTTCTTTTCACCAATGGCTAACACATATCCATGTTAAAACCAAATCAGACCGGTTCTAACCTCTCAAATAATTAGTCCGAGGTTAGTTTAGTGGAGGCACTTTACTTTATCGATTTCATTTTATTGTAATTAGAAAGGAAACTTCAAGTTACAAAGAGGAATTGTTGCATCAGACCTTTCATCTTCAAACATCAGCTATGCTTTGATGCAATAAACATCTTTGTAAATCTTACTCATATTTCCAACCTTAACTTGTGATTAATTCGTCTCAGCCGAAACAACCAACTTAGTTTTATCGCCGACACCTCCTCCTTACAAAAATCAATATACAAATTGGCGTGACGTATATGTTGGCGATTATTTGGCTTCATTCTATACTACGATTAAACTAAAGAAGGATATACACAATCCGCCATGCACCGTCGCCGCGTGTTTTTGGAAAGCGAACAATTTCTTAGATCTGTGTGAGCGTTTAACGTGGGAAGTTAATGAGGCCCTACCCATTGCGCTTCCCACGTTACTTTTCAACCAAAATTATTTGCTACTTAAAAGTTATTATCTATATTTTCTTTAGCTCAAAAATTATAAATAATCCCGAATCTGTGTTACACCGCATTCATTTATAATTAAAAAAAAGATTGGTACAATGAAACGTGAATTGCCTGTATATAAAGTAAGTATAAGGGAATATTGGATCAAATAATCTATAAGCTATTTCTGATGTGCGGAATGAACGGACAGGATATTTCGAACATTTAGATATTCACAGGGGAAAAAAATCGTTGAAAATTGCATTGTTATAAAAAAAAACCAAGCCTTCCAAGCTCAAGCTTTCGGCTTTTTTTGAGGAATAATTTCAGAAAATGCATGTAAATTTTTGTATTGTATTTATGTTTTTTTATCTGAATGAAAAATAATAATAAATAAAATAGTCCAGTCATGCACCATGACTTAATGAGCGAATTTCCAAAGAAATCTGCGTATTATTGGCTTATGCAAATGTAGGAAAATTTTGATTTAGAATTTGCATGGGTGAAAAAAACATTGGTACACAGGGGTACGGGGTACAAAAGTCAAAATAGTATTTACCCTTCAAGATGCATGTTGTTGGAAAGCTCTTTACGAGTACAGTAATTGTTGTTATGTACACTTTTATCATATTTTCATATAAAAGGGGGGTAAAATGGAAAAAAAACACGTTTTTATACTGTTTTTGACCCTAAATTGTAAAAAATTGACCCCTAAATGAACTCCAAAAATTCTGGCCAACGAACTCGTCCTTTCTTTTGATATTATTGACATTTTAAAATTTGTTTGAAATTTTTAAGTGCATCCTAAGGGGAGATATCGTCTGGAGTGACACATATATACATACATACATAAAAAAAAGTGTTAAATTTTAGGAATCGATTTAGAATGGTCTAAAACGGATTTCCATGGAAAAATTTTTCAAAAATTTTGAAGCCATTGCAATAGCGTAATTTTCTTTGAAAATTCGCTAAAAGATAACGAGAGGAAGACGGGGAAAGCATGTACAGTTATGTAACTTTTTTTTACGTCATAAGCATATGTTGTTTAGACTCTAAAAAACTGTTTTCGTCGAAATATGCTGCACATTATAGTTTTTTCGTGAGTAAAATTGAAGGGGACAAACTTAAAAGACTAAGCTATTATTAAATATGCCCCTCTTTTTTTAAATGTGTTTTCGTAAGCGATTTTTAACATTGGAAATAATAGATTATTAATGCTGCAAAAATAAATATATAATAGATAAAATCCAATGTTTTCCTAATATCCCACTCTCTTTAGTACAGACATACAACTATATATTTAACTCTAATAAATGCATTACATCACGAAGCTATTGTGTTACATTTAAATAAGAAAAAATTTAAGGATACATTATTTTAATTGGTTCAAAATTAAATTAAAGAACGTAAATGGGTTTGTTGTATAAATATTACAGGTATAATTAATTTTAAAGGATATTTTAACTGTATAATAAACATCAACAGGTATTATCTCCGCTGTTTGTATAAACAATAACTCATGATAAACTACGCGAATATGTTTAATTGTGTTAATGTTTACTTGAGAGAAAGGGATTATGAATGGGAGGCATTAAAAGGTGTTATGTTAAGATGTTTCATGCCTTTCTTTTTTTTTAAGAAAAAAGCTTGGGTTGCACTCATCCAAAACATTTGGCTCTAGGTAAGGGTTAACGAATCGTGAAAGGAGGACCGGATTCCTTTTGACAAAATCTCTCCCGGAGGTGACATTGCAGAGGTCGTGATTATCATATGTGAAGATGTAAGGTGTATTGTGGTTCCTACCTGACTACATGGGAACCAGATTCCATAGCAAGTTACCCACTCTTCTATTAGTTCCTCAAGTCAATTCATATCAGCAGAACAGAGGGTAGCAGGTAATCCCCAAAGGGGTGCTATGCTAATGTCAAGTGAGGGGGTGGTTTTATGTTAAGAGAATCAAACAACTTTTTCATCTTGAAAGAGGTAAAATAGACAGCGAGTTTTCACAGTTGAAACTTGATGTGTGCAAATCAACAGCTGACACGTTGACTAGTGTGTGGGAGTTTTTTTTTTGTTGCTGTTGTTTCCCCTCTCTTCTAGCTCAGTATGAGAGCAGATCAACTTTCACCTTCCAATGACGACAGCATTTATAACATCAAATGGTAACACCTGTTAAAAAATAATAAAAAAAAATAAAATTACTCACAAAAAATGTACGTCCGTTTCACACCCATCCACTCACACACATATTACATATATATATATATATATATATATATATATATATATATATATATATATATATATATATATATATATATATATATATATAAAGCAGATCACTACAGAGTACAGAGGCATAATTAAGATATTATTAAGAGGTCAAAGATTAAATGCTCGTTAAAATTGTTTGCCCGAAAATTAGGACAGATAACATTTAAAGAGCCATAGAGATAGAACATTTTGAGATTTTATTTAATTTATTAACAGTTTTCATACTAGTATAATATTATAACCATTTAGTGAGTGACATATAATACACAAATACACATACGGCGTGTATTAATTTTTGAACTATCTGCGCAAATCTTTTGATGTTTAGTTTGTCTCTTCATTATTATCTGGATGTATTAATATTTTCTTGCTATAATAATAATGCAATTTGAAAAATTTAATCATATAGTATTTTATAAGTTGTTACGCTTTTTGTTAAGCATATTTTGGTATGTTAGCAAGGTAATTCATATATGGTTAGGCACATTGGACACGAATTACCGTAATGTCAACGACCTTATCGACTTGTTGCCTCTTACATCATATTGGTGCTTTGTCTGTGTCTTGTTGTGTCAAGGTATCTTAACTTAAGGCATACATGAGAGCCCTAACGTGGTAAGCATGTGACGTCAGGGCATTTTGTTATCGATCTTTTAAGTTAACTCTTCAGTGTGCGAATGCATCGTACGTCAATCGATACGTCACCCCAATATACGTAGTAGCCCTTCATAGTATGTGTTAAGAGATATAAGTAGTTTCTGTTATTCGACATTTATGGTTTACTAATCAAATAAACGTTCGCTACATAAAAGTAATCAGGGTGTAGCAAATCGTTAAAAATTTGGTACGTAAAAACCGCGATATCGCCTTTAAAGCAGAGTTCGTGACCTTAGAAAAGCTTCCTACCTATAACAATATCCTTACCCTATAAAGTGTAGTCTTTCTTTACCGATAGTACAAAAGACGTGCATTTAAATGTTTTTTTTTTTTTCTACCGTATACATAAAACTGGACCAAAACACGTATTAGCAGGTAACTTTGGTGCATATAAACGTGCTAGAACTGGTAATAATAATACATCCTTCAATAATACCGTACAGGTTCTTTTCTCGTTGTCCTACCGAAAACCGTTGAACCTGCTTCAGCGCGTTCGACAATGAAACTCTCTTAAAGGTCCGTGGGGGAGAAAGAGAGGATTTAGACGAAATTGAAAAGGAGGGAATATTAACCTAGGTAGTAGGTACTGAAGGGAGCGACTGGAAAAGCAGGTAGGGTATAACAGGTGCATTCGTCGTGAATACTACACCTTACCGTCCTTTCCGATAAAACTGCCATCCAGATGGTTACAACAGTTTTGCCCCTAGTTCTTTATAAATCTTTTCGATTCACCTAGAAAAAAAGGGAGCAAAAAAAAAGAATCTTGTCAAACATCTGTTTGACAAGAAATTCTAAATTAGATTTCTCTTGGGAAAAACTCGTTGAAACGAAGATTCTGACTTTAGCACCTGCTTTATGATAGTGGTAAATAGAAAAAGTTTGCCTTACGCTATCAGCACTGTTAAAAAATATTGAAGTTTCTAATTATACCATAATATACTAAATCTTCCTACTAAAAAACAAGATTAAGAGATACAATTCCGAATATATACACACATTCATATATTTTACATAAACATAAATAAATCTTTCTTTCCAACTAATCTGAATTATACGGTTTTGTAAGAAATAATAGAAAGGGTTATGGAACATTCGAAACACATGTGTGTAATCAGGAGTCTTTCTACCGTTCTTCTGAGTGTACAAATATATTCCGTATAACTGTGCATTCTCCCCTACTTAATAGTCTATATTAGTTAGATTACACCGTCCATTATACAGTGTATAAAAGAATAACACATCTTTATATTATCTGAAGATGTCGTTTGGCAAAGTATATTTTATTCCGAACCTCGGTTTTTCAGTCATACGTAATTTATTTCTTGTTTAAGCGATGTTAAAATGAGTTGATTCATTTGCCCGAATATGGCAAGCCTTATGGCGAGCAAGTAAGAGTGGGCGTCGCTATTATAGAAGCAAGCTACCTTTCCCATCTGTTGTGAAGGCCGCCGAGCCTTAGTGGAAGACGCTCCTCCAAGCATAAGTGGGTTGCATAAGGCGCCCGCACTTGAGCCGACACGCCATGTCCTACCTCCAATAAGTCTAGCTCAGCTCTTAATTAAGACGGTGCACAAATCTACACACCTGTAACACGAAATACATCATAAGCAAGTTTTCTCTTCCTCCTTGCTTTTCGTGTTGCTGCAGGTTTTTCTAAACGATTTCTTACAACTTCATATGAAACAAATTTACGTAAACTAGGCATCGCGTGGCTCTATCATTGAAGCGAGCGTATTGCAATGAAATACTGAATATTGAAATTTATTAATCATGATGAATGTCATAGTTGAAGATAAGTGGAAGAGGGGTAGGGAAGAGTGGGGGTACTCGGTACAAAGCTTTACTTCCTAAACAAACCTATACACTATACGACTATAACAATCTTCACCACCCGCGGTAGCTTTTAAACAATTATTATAAATGTATCTCGTCACTACGCAAAGAATTTTGCTTGTATCAAGTTGAAATTTTGCATACCTGTTTCAATTGTGCATTAGATGGTGTATATGAAGTTTTATTAAAATCGTTTCGTTAGAACGTAAGATATCGGTAAAAAGGTTGTTTTCTCTATTATAAACGTTTAGGTCCGCTTTAATAGTTTTAGCGATCTTTATTAAGTCATAGCGGTGTCGCTGTTGGTTTTAGTAAAAAATGTTATTTGAAAAAAATGTTCGTCTCATCGAGTAGATGATGATAGAATCTTTTCCCGTCCTGAAATTCCAATTTAATTTTTGTACCTCTCGTTTACGCGAGCGTTGCGCGCGAACTCATGGACGGATCACGCTGTCCAACGAACTTAGCCTGAGTATTAGTAAGAGGAACATGTATACCAAATTTCAACTAAATCGGTCAACTTTTACTCAAGTTATCGTCACACGCGTAAACGTTACTGACAGACAGACAGACAGACAGACAGACAGACACGGAGCATATTTCGTTGAATGTAGGAAGCTCGCTACGCTCGCTTCAATAAAATTTTCGTTTTAAAAGGAAAGAGTGATTTTTCTTATTCGTTATAATGCTATAAGTTGACACAACTATAGTATATTATGTTACTAGGATGTGAAGTGAGTTGTTTCTTTACTGCGGCAATCATATTTACTGTCGAGCGAAGCGAGACAGTAAATATTGCCAAGGTAAAGAAAAATGCTATTTTTTCCGTGGTAACAGACAATGAAAAAACATTAAATATTAATCAATATAATAATAACAAATATTAGTACATACTTAAGATATTGAAAAAAATAAACCTTAAAGAGGTTACACTATATAACAAAATATAAAACGCAAACGCATTGACATCTGGTGGATTTTAATCGTACTAAGAAGCATGTCTATACTTGATTGCAGCGCTAAAAACGGCACTTTTGATAATTACTACTAGGATGTAAAAAAAATGTTTAATACAGTTTAGGTAGGAGTAATGAAAAGATTTTTTAAGTCCACGTAATAAAAAAATGGATTTTAGCTATGATTTTTTAGGCTCTAAAGCTACTATATCACAGCCTACCACGGAAAGAAATTATTTTCTCACGGACTTATTTGCTCACTAAATCCTGGTCGAACACATAAATATGTTTCAAATGTTCTATAACCCATTCTTTACAAAACTGTTTTTAAGTCATTTTTATCGGAAGGAAGGATTTACGTAAAATATGTATATCATATTATTCATGACAAATCTTTAGAAGATAAGTACAGAATTACATTTGCACTCCACCCATGGGCGCCCATAGTCCAGAATTTAGGGGGAGTCAAAATAATATATATAATATTTTTTTTTAATTTTTGGCATTGTCTCTTATTCTTTGCATATTATTGTAGCTTCTAAAAACGTGCAAATGAAAATTAAATATATATATATATATATAGGCAATTAAATTTGTTTTATCAAATTTTTAATTTAATTATATGTTTTAAACTTAAAAGTTTGTTGTTAAAAATTTTTATATTTATATTGTCAATGAGTGTGGAACATGAGTGGCTTCCTCGCGTCCAATTTCGTATAGTTTAATATATTATTCTACCTATTATTGTCAAATTTATTATTTTAACAACTATTTTATTACCCCCCGATTGAATAGAAGCGGAACAGAAAGGATTGATCTAACTTTGACTTTTATTTAGCGCATGTTTCATCATCCCTCAAGAGCCCCTGTTTCATAATCCCTCAAGCGCCCCTGTTTCATCATCCCTCAAGCGCCCCTGTTTCATCATCCCTCAAGCGCCCCTGTTTGATCTCCCTTAAGACGCCCATGACTCCACCTAAAATCAGTGGATGACGTGGTTGAAACAATTATCATAAATTAATTGAAACTTTAAAATCTTGTCATGTCTCTAAAAGCTAAGGAGATTGAGTGTTATATATTATTAAACGTCTTATTCTTTCAGCTGTTCAATGTACCATTTAAATGAAATCTTCTAGTACAATAGAATGTGTGAAATTATAATGCAGTAGCGTCACTAGGGTTGGGTGTCAACCGATGCAGTATTGCGTCAAATACTTCTCACCACATGCCCTCTTCACAACATGCTTAATTATAATTGCAGCGTTGAAATTATTATTATTATTACTTATTTTTTTTAGCTTTACACCAAGAAATACACTATATATATATATATATATATATATATATATATATATATATATATATATATATATATATATATATATATATATATATATATATATATATATATATATATAAATATATATATATATATATGTATATATATATATATATATATATATATATATATATATATATATATATATATATATATATATATATATATATATATATATATATATATATATATAAATCAATGAATAAATTCTCGACTGTAAATATAAACAGAAACAAACAAAACTCAGGTTTCGGTCACAAAAATCGTCACTATGTTACAATCCCGACGTCCAATCCGACAAAATGAATTATCTATTTACAATATTTTCCAATTAAATTAGGTTGGTCCTACGTCGGGATTGTAACATAGTGACGATTTTTGTGACCGAAACCTGAGTTTTGTTTGTTTCTGTATATATATATCTATCTATATATATAAAATCCAAATACCACTCACTGACTGACTGACACATCACGATATCTCTGAAACCACTGGACCTATGACCATGAAATTTTGTAGGTGTGTTCCTCTTACCTCCTAGGTGCTCGCTAAGAAATGTTTTTAAAAATCCGCCATCTTGATTCAAGATGGCGGCCATTCATATAAAAAATAAGACGATATCTCCGGAACCAATTGCACTAGAACCTTGAAATTTAAAAGTTAGCTTCCTTTTATGAAAGTAGAAACTTTTGAAAAATGGTATACCAATCGGGCGTTTTGATTCAAGATGGCGGCCATATATATATAAATAAGTGTATGTTCTTTATACAAATCTACAGTTTTAGTCCGATCTCGATGAAAATTTGCATACTTAACCTTCAAAGCAAGGGGAAAATCACTGCCTACATGAATTTTTAAAATTTTAATATTGGTACACAGGGGTACGGGGTACAAGTAATGAATACGGGGTCAAAGTAATTAATACCCTTCATGAAGCAATTTTGTTGAAAAGCTCTTTAAGAGTACAGTAATTGTTGTTATGTACAGTTTTGTAATATTTTAATTTAGGAGGGGGGTAAATTTAGGATATTTGCAGATTATCTTATCAAAGAGAAGAGGGTATAGAAATAAGTTGGAGTGAGAGAATCTAGATATTCTCGCATAGTAAAATAATTTAAATGTTTCTTGATGGTAGTTTATAAACTTATCAAATTAATATAACACTCCGTAGCGAAGCACGGGTATCCAGCTAGTATATATATAAAGAATAACAGACGCCAGATGTTGTCAACATTTTTAACATTAATGTATTAAACTGTTATTTAAAATACATTTTAAATAACACGTAGACCTTTTACATTAAAAGGTTATTTAAACTGTTATGATTACTAGCATGCCAGGTGAAAAGTACAATAAAAGAGTCATGTTGTGTATAACAAATGTAGAACCAGATAATAGAATTCTATTACACTTAATATTTACATAATAATGACAAAGTCATAGCGTTATTTACATAGAGCTGTTGTAAATAATTATTTGTTTGGTTTTGCATCCTCTGCCGATACAGCGTCGCGTGCAATTTATATCAAAAACGTTTAAAAAAACACACTATACACGAACGTAACTGAATACTCTGGAACATTAGTACTGCAGGCACCCCACTATTACAATTTATCTTTACTTTTGTATTGTCATGTAAGACAATAATGTCAATAAATGGTCTATTAAATAGTATTTAATATTTAACGATTATTCTATTCATTTATATTTTTTCTAATATATATATATATATATATATATATATATATATATATATATATATATATATATATATATATGCACATACTTTATTGACTTGCAAAACGATAAATTTTGAGCGTTTAACTAAAATACTTCACCTTCAAGACTAAATGAATCATCTATTTACAATATTATTCAATTAAATTAGGTTTGTCTTTAACATTTTGTGTATTTTTATGCTACACTAGATGATTAACTTGATTAAAATTAAACAATTAAAGAGATATCTAATGAAATTTATATTTTATTTTCTCAAAGTGCTTACGGTTACCATGCTCGCTCTTGCGAATCTTGTATTATAACTAGAGACCTTCAAAATGTAGCATTTATTTTTACGAAATGTGGCACTAAAAAGTGTGGCAATATGGCATTTATTTTGGCCAAATGTGGCATTTATTTTTCAACTTTCCAACCCCCCCCCCCCCCCCCCCTTTCCATTGTAAAAGGGATATTAAATCGTGCAACTTGAGTCATATTAACTACTTTATTACCATTTACAGGTATCTTAAATACCCTACAATGACCCACATTGACCAGTGATGAGCTAGAGCTTAATCCTTAGGGTAGTGACACACTTCGCCACCCAGGTGGCGCCACCTTGTTGATGCCACTTGCTTCCGACACCTGTCTCTTGTGCCACCCGAGTTTTTACTTTTTTCGGGCAGTCGAGAAATGGAGCTGTGCATTGTGCATGCATATCATTATGTTCGTGAAGAAGAAGGAAAAAAGGCGTTTTTGGGTTCATCGAATAATTTCAGACAAAAATAATATTAGTTTGTTTCATACAGTGTACCCCGTATAAATGAGGACAGTAACAATTTTTGCTGAATGTCGCGTGGAACTTTCAACGAATTGCTTAGAATATTGAAGAAAAGTTGGACCAGTAAATACACTTACATGAGGGATGCAGTTAGCCCCTGATTTGAATTCCTCTAGATTTGATTGAAGGAGTGGGGGCTGAGTGGCAGTGACTGACGGGTTTAGTTGAAAATATTGGGCTGACCGGGTGGCGCCACCTGCAGGTGGCAGCTAGACCGTGGGACGGTCGACCAGGTAGTGCTACCCGGTGGGTGGCGCCACCTCGTGTGGCAGGTTGCATTCTATTCTTATTGGTAGCTTGGATGACGAAGTGAGTCACTACCCTAAGATAGGAATCCCTCACGTCACTTGGGGAACCCTCAGCACCTTGGAATCCTACCCTGCAAGGGCGTATCTTAATCTTACCTGGTTTTATAGGTTGTAGCAGAACGAACCCCTTAGAATATTAGAATATTTCTATTTTTTTCTCAGAATTTGGCCAAAATAAGGCAAAATGTGGCATAAAGTGTGGCATTTTACCGAAAATCGGCAAAATGTGGCTTTTTAGCAAAAAATAGGCAAAATGTGGCATTTTAGAATGGCGCCATGGCAAAAAGGCATTTGAAGGTCTCTGATTATAACCGACTATACATATTTATTTAATAGACACATAACTACTTGAAGTTATAAGCTTGTTAGAGTCGCGAAAAATGAACAAATAAAATGTCGTTCTCTATAACCTCGTTGAGGTCATGCAACTTCTACCAGGCCAATTACATCATTCACAAACATTATTGCTTCATATCATGTTAGCTATTTCAAATAAATCTCGCTTTTTTCTTTTTCCATTTCTGACCTAGAAAGTTCTTATTAGATCTACTCTATTTACTGTATTTATTTGAGGGTTTATTCATGAGTCACAAATTTGTATCATATATATTGCTTCTCATAGAAAGCTTAGCTGAATAATTAAAAGACTATTTGTTTGTTTGCAAACTAAAATTGATAAGAATTTATAGCTTGAGAGTGCCTTATGAAAGGATTCAAGTGTCACTTTAAATCATTTTTTTGCTGCCGCTTAGTAAATCTTTAACTAGCGGAAACAGAAGTAATATTATACATATATATATATATATATATATATATATATATATATATATATATATATATATATATATATATATATATATATATATATATATATATATATATATATATATATAAATTAAAATAATACAAACAAGTGATAGACTTTTGCCTCGAAAAACTTCGCACAGCAAATTTGTCTCTTATTTCAAGCAGAAGTAATAAAATCATTTGGAAGAATTACTTCAACACATTTTACTTTGAGGAGATGATTTGACAGCCACTTCACTATTTTTTAATAGAAAGATTAAAAATATTGACTCGAAGTCGATTTTCTCTCTAAATTCATCAGAACCTTATTAAGTTGATTCCCGAGTTAAGCTAAATAATTAAATAACCAGTTGATCACCAATAATTATATATCTCCAGTTAATGCGCGATTTTCCTGTCAAGCTAAAATCCCTTTAATTTGTATCTCTTAAAAAATAACCAAACATTACTTTGGGAATCTTTATTCTCTTTCTTCAAAAGAACAATCTCTTAATGAATAAAAAAATCAGGGCTTTATTAAATAATTAAACGTCAAGCAACACTGTGACCTTCATCCTATTTTACAAATATAGGTAATTTATTTATTGATTTTCCGTTCTTTCTTTAGTTTCAGGTTGACAGTATTATTCAGTCTTTATTATAGAAGGAAACAAACATTGATTACAGATCTATGGGTGGGATAATTAGTGGGAATCATGTTTCACTTTTTGTAATGCAGATTTAAATCGTGGCGTCTATCCGGTTTTCAATGCCAATTATACTGTTTATACTGGGGGAGCGAAACGAGCCCATGTCAATTCACAGCGTATAGCTTTATAAGCCCTTTAAGCCGGCCATATACGTTGGGGTATACCTGACATCTAGATACATTGGGGTATCTAAACAGGTAGACCGGAGCGTGTATGTTATCAAGTTATGACATAAATGCAGGGTTATCATACCACACACGCTCCAGTTCCAGTTAACCTGTAGTACAGGTTTACCTATCAGGTATACTGCAACGTATATCACATATTGATATTGGCTTCATCACATATTGATTGTTATAACTATAACAAATTGTAAATGGGCCATTATATGGCCAAAATATGGATCCCATATTTACATAATATAAATAAATGGAAATTATTAAGGCACACATAAAATTGAAAATGATTTACAATACGTATAGCAAACTTAGGGAAGAGCATAGATATGCAGAAAACAAAACAGTGTTGTAAATAGCACCTTCACCCCCTGGCGCCTGATCCAAGGGAAGGGGGCATCGAAAAATTGGGTGAACATTTAAAAAAAAAAAACTTTGGGAGCAGAATGTTTTTTGGGAGTAGCGCAAAAAGTTTTTAGTTTTTGGGACTGTTTAAATAGGAGTTGAGAATGTTATGGTTCAGAGTTCAGTACTGTTTGGTTTCGAAGTCAGGCCCCACTATACCTAGCATTGAGTTTATTGAACATAAAATATTATCGTGCCCACTCAATCTGTCTCCGAATGACCAACAATGAGAGGAAAGAAAGAGGGAAAAGAGCAAAGATGAATTTTGTAAGTTATAGGGGGCGCATTCTCAAAGGTTGCGGGGGGGGGGGGGGGCTGGTTTCTTGAGTTGCGCCACTGGCGGCAAGAATAAAAGGCAACTGCTTGACTGATTTTTAAAGCCATGCCGCTCCACGCACTTTGATGATATGCCGCTTGTCGGACGAACGTTTATGGAGTATATTTTTTTTTAAATTTCTCATGGAAGCGTGGATTTGACACCACTGTTCTATTTCTTTAAAACTGTTTATTAGACTTCTATAGCAGCAGTTAATAAATAATCACAAAGGAATGAGTGGACGATGAACATTTTTAAAAACAAGTTTTCTTAACATTACATTATTACCTCATCATTTTATTTAGTAATAACCACATAATATATTATAAGACCCACTTGTAAAATATGCCCTACGGTTATTTTCATTTTACGTTAAAGTCACTCACTCCCTCTAATTTTAATGTGTTTACTTTTATTTAATTTACCTTCTTCTCCAAGTCATAATTATTGTGGTAACATAGTAGTCTATAACGTATTGAACTCCTAAAAAGGGTACCTTACACACGATCACTCTGACATTCTGCTCAAATCAGACTGACAATCTCAAATTTAATCACAAGGGATCCCACTATCAGTCAGATTGACAGACCGAATGAGGTAATTTCAGCTCATTACAAGCGAAGCACCAGTATGTACAGATAGCGGTGCACCAACTTTTTTTGTAAAGTAGAAAGGGGGCAGTGTTTACGGTAACTTTATTTAAACTTACTGCGTGAAATCTCAGAGACCGCTGAATACCTCAATCAGCCTCACAACCTTTTTCAACGTCAAACAGTTTATTTTTACCCCTCAAATTGATATACAGGGTGGTCCAAAAATCTCTCTCCCCCCCCCCCCCCCTCTTAACTTTTGAACGGTTTGAGATAAATTAATGAAACTTGAGGGATCTCTATCATGCAAAGAGAAGTTTTTTTTCATGCAATCACCGACAAGGGGCAACCACCCACTTTGCCCCCAGGCCACCCTACTTCATAATTTCAAATTGGAGTGTATATTTTTGATAGCATATTTGGATTCTACGGTGAAAAATAATAAACTTTTACTTGAAACTTTTTTTTTTATTTCCAATATTTTGCCCCCTATAGGGGGGCAAAGATATCAAAATAACCCTTCCAATAATACGTTGTAAAATCTAAACGGTTAGAGATAAATTAATGAAACTAAGGGGATACCATGTAAAGGGAAGTTTGTTTTCATGCAATCGCGCAGTAGGGGCAACCACCCATTTTGCCCCCAGGCCACCTAACTTCAAAATTTTAACCTAAACTGTATATTTTTTATAGCAGATTTAGATTCTACGGCGAAAAATTAATATATTTTACTTTAAACTTTTTTTTATATCTCCAATCTTTTGCCCCCTATAGGGGGCAAAAGATATAAAAAAGATACAAAAGACCTTTGCCCCCTATAGGGGGCAAAGGTATAAAAATGGTAGATTTCAGCACGTTGGGGCAAAATGGTGGTTGCCCCTAGTACGCGAGTGGATGAATACACACTTCCCTTTACATGGTAAAGATCCCCAAAGCTCCGTTACTTTATTTCAAACCGTTTAGATTTTATAACGATATAAGTGTTATTTTTTTTTACAATTTCGGAAGGGTTATTTTGCTATCTTTGTCCCCCTTTAGGGGGCAAAATATTGGAGATAGAAAAAAAGTTTCAAGTAAAAGTTTATTATTTTTCACCGTAGAATCCAAATATGCTATCAAAAATATACACTCCAATTTGAAATTTTGAAATTGGGTGGCCTGGGGGCAAAGTGGCGGTTTCCCTTAGTGGGCGATTAAATGAAAAAACAACTTCCCTTTACATGGTAGAGATCCCCCAAGTTTCATTAATTTATCTCAAACCGTTCAAAAGTTAAGAGGGGGGGGGGGGGGGGGACTTTTGGACCACCCTGTATTAGTTGGAATACAGCGTGCTAGCACTATCTAACAGTTGTGTTGATAATGTTTCGCACAACTGGATACATCTTCTCAACACTTAGTTAGTAATAATGTCATCGGTATCATCAGACTTGGGAGATCCTGGCTGGTGAACATTTTGATAAGAGCCACTACACCGTCAGTCAGAATGACTACAGTTGTCTCCTGCATCGTGAATCTCATTTGTCAAGCCATCAATATTACCAACCGTTTGTAATCTGATTACCTTACAAGGTCAATCAGATTATCAAACCTTGGCCGTATTCTGAATATGATAGATCGTGTAAGGTACTCTTAATGAGTGACTTTCAACAAGCTACGCTAAGGTGTTAACTTCTTCTTTATATTATGCATACATTATTGGTATCCGAACCTTAAATTCTAACTGTTCGATATACATATAATGCGAGATAGATCCCAACAATTCACGTTAGACGTTTTACGAGCTTATTTGATTACCTTTTTTAAACTAGATTTATCGCGATTTACCTAGAATTGAATTGATAATAAGGCGTGTAGGTTTATACTAAATAAGCCACCATAAGAATAAACGGAATGGCTCTATATCATATTATATGATTTTATCTATGTATATGAAATTAAAGCTTTGTCTGTACTCTGTACATTGGCCAGAATTGAAACACTTTTTCATTTCATACATTCCGAAAACCGAATCCGGACTTAATTTTTTTCGTGTATGTATCAGCAAAACTGGCTAAACGAAAGTGATAAGTTTAATTCAGAGGTGAGCGCAGCATGTTGTAGGCTTGGTTTCATCGAAAAATATTAGTAGAACCAATGTTATTAACAATTTTATTTAAAAAAAAATGTATAAAAATAATAACCTAAAAAAAAAACCACCATAACCAAAACCCAAAGACTCGCTAATGAAAATGTTTGGGTACTTCTAGATTCCAGACCACCTAGAGACTCGCGGTTTTTACGTTTGGTCGGAAAAAATCCGAAAAGATATATAAAAAGTTTTACCCCCCTTAAAAAATTAAATATGGTGGACGCAACTTTAAAATTTTTTAGGAGGCTTATTGCGGCTAAACTGTAAGTCGCATCGAAAAGCAGACTGCACCAGCGTTAACTGATTTTAAAAGATCTACAACTTTGGTCTTATGACTTTTTGTCGTTACTCCATTGATTCTACTTTAAATAGAGCTAAATTTGATATTTTAATTTTTTTTTTTTACTTTGACAGATTTTACTAAGATTAAAAAAAAAAAGAAGAAAAACTTTCTCATTTAGAGATACTGTATTTCATGCCCATAATATCTAATTTAGTATTTTTTTCCAATAGGTGGTTTTTACTTTTTGATTTCTACTTTCAAAACAGCCATTAAATTATTTTCATCAATATCTCTATAGGGAAAATTACTTAAATAGACTACACTTAAGAATTTTGAAATAAAAATCGTGAGATGCGATTTTAAGAAATAACTTTATTTTTGATTTTTTGGTGGGTAAGTACCCACCAAAAAATCAGTTCCCCTAATCAGTCGTTTAGGGGAAGTCCCCTAAATTTGGAGCTAAAATAAATTTTTCAATATCGCCTTAAGGTATGATTTTTTTTAACATGTAGGCTAAATTAAATCGAAATCGGCCCAGTAGGTTAGCCTCCACACGTCTGCACAGACTACAGACAGACATTTTATAAACTCACCTCAAAACGTGTAAATTAATCGAATTTTCGCGCCATCACAATACTTTCATATTACATATTATATACCTAGAACGTCGCAAAGCAAAACAATTTTGACAGATTTTGACAAAAATGGGTTACAAATACTAAACTAAATATATATATATATATATATATATATATATATATATATATATATATATATATATATATATATATATATATATATATATATATATATATATTAGGGTGTTTCATTTTGTAAGGCAAAAAATAAAATTTGAAAAAAGTGCAGACTTTGCTTACGCCCCGAGTCTAAGTGGTGTAAAAGATATATATGAAAAATTTCATGAAGATTGGATAATATTTAGAGGTTGCACACTTTGATCAGTTTTGTAATAGTAGGCAAAAAATACGGTTTTTCAATATTAAATATTTTTATTGGGAAAACTAGAAATCAAATACTTAAAAAAATATATAACTAGAAGCTAAGATTAGTAGGTAATATTATAGGTAAATATTATATTATATTAATTAATTTTGAACGATGCAATATTTTCTTTTGTTCGCTTGGTGACGACTTTTCTGTGATGCTCGACTATCTCAACAAGAATAAATTGTTTTTGATTTTCGTCCATGGGTGTTTCGTTGGACTTTTTTATCAGATCAATTCCCCTTTCTGCAGTATCATTGACCACCTTAAGAGCATGTACCAAGGAGCATGCTTCTTAGAGAATCGTAGTGGATCCCAAACAATTTAACGAAAATTTTTGTTTTAGTGGTAACGAAATGGCTTAGGTCTTTTCCTTCAAAAACTAGGTTTTAAACGATCCTCTAATCGTTTCATTTCCTTTTTCTTTGCAGGTTTGGTTTCTAAATTTTTATTCATATTTTCTTTATCTGCCTGAGTAATACGTTCGTCAAAAATCCAATCCTGCATTTGTTTCTGGTGGATACCAAATAGTTTCTTAGCAGCTGTGAGAGCACTTTATTTAAACTCTGCATCTGGGAAAGAGCTCAAAAGCTCCAGCATATCCAAATAATTTTTTATCGACTTACAACTGACTCGTGCCATAAGCGAACATATATGAGGCTGACAAAATGGTCTACCCGTTTCATTCCTTTAAATTATTGTTGAGGAATATTCAATTGTTTTAGGACATTTTGCATGTAGTTATCATTCTCACTCGTTATTCTTCTAGAAAGCGTTGAATGGTAATTTCTTCATCCAGCATTGTCTTATATGACTTCTTATCCAATGAAGCCCACAGACTTACAAAAAATCTGGATATCAGGACCGGTAAATGGTATGCTACAACACTCCTTTAGATGTTAGTTCATAAGTGAGTGACGGCAAACCAACCACAACAATATTCCTTCCTTGAATTAGTCCTGAAATAGAAGCTGTAGTATCTAACGAAATAGTATTATAAACATATACCAATGATATTTTCAAGTAGCATCAACTCAGTTCACTTCCCGAATAACTATTTCCTTTCAGGGCAACAGGTAAGCCAAGCGAATGCTCACAATCATTGCCAGTCACTAGAACTGAAACTCTATCTTCCAATGTTTTGACACTCCCATAGGCGTCATATATCTAAAGGAAAGAGTTTGCTATCCCAATGTAAGACCAAATGAGGAGGATTTTCAAAGTGTCTCTTCAATTTTGTTTGCCATTTACTTTTATTTGTAAACGGCTGGAGATACGGAAAACCGCTTTACTGAATTTTAAGAAATGAAACGGGTTGACCATTTTGTCAGCCTCATATATGTTAGCTTTTGGCACGAGTCAGTTGTAAGTCGATGGGCTTCAAACAATGATTTGGACATACTAGAGCTTTTGAGCCCTTTCCCAGATGCAGACTCTAAATAAAGTGCTCTCACAGCTGCTAAGAACTATTTGGTATCCATCAAAAACAAATGCAGGATTGGATTTTTGACGAACGTATTACTCAGGCAGATAAAGAAAATATGAATAAAAATTTAGAAACCAAACCTGCAAAGAAAAAGGAAATGAAACGATTAGAGGATCGTTTAAAACCTAGTTTTTGAAGGAAAAGACCTAAGCCATTTCGTTACTACTAAAACAAAATATTTCGTTGAATTGTTTGGGATCCACTACGATTCTCTAAGAAGCATGCTCCTTGGTACATGCTCTTAAGGTGGTCAATGATACTGCAGAAAAGGGAATTGATCTGATAAAAAAGTCCAACGAAACACCCATGGACAAAAATCAAAAACAATTCTTGTTGAGATAGTCGAGCATCACAGAAAAGTCGTCACCAAGCGAACAAAAGAAAATATTGCATCGGTCAAAATTAATTAATATAATATAATATTTACCTATAATATTACCTACTAATCTTAGCTTCTAGTTATATATTTTTTTTAAGTATTTGATTTCTAGTTTTCCCAATAAAAATATTTAATATTGAAAAACGGTATTTTTAGCCTACTATTACAAAACTGATCAAAGTGTGCAACCTCTAAATATTATCCAATCTTCATGAAATTTGTCGTATATATCTTTTACACCACTTAGACTCGGGGCGTAAGCAAAGTCATATGAAAATCCCACCTTTGGAAAAATGAAACACCCTAATATATATATATATATCACTATTGCCCACCCCCAAAGATTTTTCCTATCTACGCCACTGAAAACGTGGATTAGGGTTGTGGCCTTATCAACAACATGCTTCTATTCCTATCATCTGTAACTATAGTGTCCACATTTTTATATTTTTCTCTCAAAAGAAGATAGGAAGAAGATATAGAAATGGATCTTGTTAATTACTACAGCTGAATCTAACAGTGCCGTACAATTATTCTGCTTACATGGATTGTAAATTAAATGTATCCTTTCTCCCTAAATTTCAGCAGTTGGTTTTACATTCATCTATTATTATGCGAGCATTATTTCATTCTAACGTAGATCTTAAAATATCTGTTACTTCCAGAAAGCGTTGTTATTACTGCAGATAATATCTTACATAGGAATTCACATATCGGTTTCATTTATTATAAATCTTACAATATCATTACATTAAAAATGTATCTACATCTAGAGTAGCATAGTGCAGTTGAATCCATTACTTCATTTAGACATATTACACCCTAAATTGATCTGTTTACTAACCATCTCTGCAGTATTATAAGCCATGCAATTATATTTTGTGTATTCCTAAGAATGAAAATGTATTAGATTCGCCACCATCACCCACAATAGCTTTATTTTAATTTTAAGCTTTAATTTTTCTATTTAGTATTAAGAATATTGTCGTTGAATTAATATATTTTTATATATATATATATATATTTTTTTTTTTATTTATTTCCACCAAAACATAAAATGATACAAAAATAAATAAATTAATAAAATATAAAAGTATAAATAACAAAGTAAACAATTTGTGATAAGTTCAGTAAAATTAGTTGTCATACTGGTGATGAATCATTAGTTATAATACAATTTGTGATAAGTTCAGTAAAATTAGTTGTCATACTGGTGATGAATCATTAGTTATAATATTAAGTTATTGGTGAGGACTCTCAGATAAACATCTATTACCTTCCCCTTCCATTCCAAACTTCTTTATGATTAAAACCATACTTACTACACAAACAAATACTTGTAGATTTGTCATTATTTAAGGGACTAGCAGGATTCCCGTGCTGCGCAAAGGATTATGTTATTTTTAATGGATTTTTTAATATGATGGGTTTACAGTACTACCTTCAAGAACCATTGAAATAATTTTTCTTAACGAGAACAATCTTGAAGCCACGGGAGCGCGCTCCCTCTATGAATAAAATAAAATGTGCAAAAACCCCTAATTATTTATTGTTTCTGTTGTATAGTTTTATTTAATGTTTTCTTGATTGGTGTATTTTTACTTTCTCAAAAAAGATAAAGAGAAAGTTTTTTATAAAGAGAAAGTATTGTGATGGCGCGAAAATTCGATTTTGAGATTTTGATTGATTTACACGTTTTAAGGTCCCCTAAGTCCAAAAAAGTGGTTTTAAAAAAATGTCTGACGTCGTCTGTCGTCTGTCTGTGCAGACGCCTGGAGCCTAAACTACTGGACCGATTTTGACGAAATTTGGCATACATGTTCAGAAAAATCATACCCCGAGGCGAAATCGAGAAATGAATTTTAGCTCCAAATTTGGGGGTACTACCCCCCAAAAACTCTGAAAAAAAAATATTTCTCGAAAACGGTTCCGACGATTTTGATTAAAAAATTCTAAAATGTAGTCCATTTAAATACGGATCCAACGATATAAGCAGTTTTCCCGGGAAAAATCTAGTTCTTGAGGAAATAGCTTAAAACGTGGACGGAGAGATCCCGGGTTCGATTCCCCGCCCTGGAGAAGTTATTTTTATAGTAAATTTTGATATAATTTTTAATAATAATTAAACGTACTTACAAAAACTAATAAATGGAAAACATTGGCTAAGTAATTATGAACTTGTATATGAGAAAGTTGGTCCGAGTTGTCTCGGACCGATTTTTATATAACTTAACCTGCTTGTTTTGTTTATACATTTTGTTTTTTCAACTGTCAAGTGTCATTGATATTAATATAATCAATAATGGACCAATAATCAGCTCGACGTACCCTTTCATATGACACACACGGTCTCCAAAATAAAAAAAAAAAAATTTAACTCCTAAGTTTTTTTACCCTTATATTTTTTTGGACAATAATTTTTCTGTCGCTATATTTTTAAAATGTGTGGGAAGGTACTATACACATACATACCAAATTTCAAAGTGATCGGACGAAAGGTCTAGCCATGAGAGCAGGTGACCGGACGGACGGACAGACACACGCAGGAAAATATAAGGGTCCTTGGTTTTGCCTACGGACCCTAATAAAGAGTCTGCAACTTGTTCACTTCATATCTACAACTACCCAAAACCTGAGTAGTGTATCCATCAATGGCTCTAGAGCCAGCATTAAATAATCTAAATTTTGAGTCAATAGCCACCTCTATAGTAACGTTTTGAAGAACCAATCAGTGGCGTATCCAGGGGGGGCACGTGCCCCCCCCCCCCCCCCCAAAACCCGAAAGAGTAAACAAAAAAAAAAAAAAAAATACACCGTATTTTTTTTTTTAATACATATTTTTACATTCACCTCATATTCAATTTCACCTCAGAAATGCATAAAAGCGCTGTTTTGAGAGGTCATATTTTCAAAATTTTCCTTCCGGGGGAGGTCCCCCGGACCCCCCCGCCATAGATCCCCCCTACCAATAATTAACTGCAGACGACGCCCATGCCTTACAGTAAGATAATGTACTGCAGTAAGAATCAGCATAACATTTTCTAACGAATACGTTCTAAAACAGTTATTGTTACTTGGGCGCGGAGTTGTTTTTTTGTTGTTTTTTTTGGACGGGGGGGGGGGGGGGGGGAGAGAGGGCGGCAACTGCTTTGTGGAATAAGTACTTCCCTTTTCTTGTTTTCACTACGAATCCCCCCCCCCCCCCCCCCCCAATCTAAACTGACTTAGAATGTGCCCCCTCCAGACCTAGCCGCTGGATACGCCACTGGAACCAAGTATACCTCCTCTTCTAAATGCAACTATCTAGGACTTTTGAAGATTCAATGAAAACCCCACTGACTACAGTAATTAGCTACGTTGATATTTCGTTGTAAAGAGACAAGATAGTTACTAACCAAAACTACATCGTCACAGTAGAGTAGGACATTGATTATAGTTCCTAGTATAATTGTCCTTTTATATTTTTTATCACTTTGTATTCATATTACATTTTATATTAACTCATGCTTTTTTTGTTGTTTTGTGCCTCTCACTTGTGGCCTGTGTTCGGCTGTTGAGAGCACTAGAAATAAATAAATAAATAAATAAATAAAATAAAAAATAAAATAATACACAAACTCGAACACCCTCTAAAAGTGCAGGCAAATCGTTGATAAATATAGAAAATAAATCAGACTAATTGCAGAAACCTTGTCTGATACCACTGTCTGAAATTTCATTTTTTTTTTCTCTAACAACAAACACTGAGAAGGAGACTAATGTCAGTAGAATTTTGACATGTCAGTGAGCCAATGCCAGTGAGCATTGTCGAAAGCAGCCTCAAAATCTTTTCTTTTTTTTAAAAAAAAGAAACAAAAAAAAAAAAACAGTAAAGCATTTTTCTAGGTTTAGCTAGAAGATTAATTAAGATCAAGTCAGTAAGAACAAAAAGGTTCTACTGCCAACAGTAGAATATTGATGTTGGTAGCCTGCTTAGCACTTACTTGACAGGTTATTATTTACAAGAAAGTTAGTTATGATTGCTGAAAGCAACGCAGAAAAGATTTTTGTGTTCGCGTCTATGCATGAAATACCACGATTGTTAGACACTACTTCGATCCTCTTTTTAGGGTTTCGTAGGTAATACCAAAAAAAGAAACCCTTATAGTTTCGTCCCTGTGACAGTCTGTCACTCAGTACAGTTCCAATAACTTTTGAATCAAAAGAGATACAAAAATGAAACTTGTAGAAAGTGGTTAATTTTTTATGCGATTTTGTCAAAACACATCAACATTTTGCGTCCCCCCCCCCCCCTTTTTTACTAACTAATTTCATGTTCACATTACCAACGAAACCCTTTTTACGTAAGACTTCACGCACAACTATTTTTTATGTAATGAGTAAATTATTGAACTGGAAAATAAGGTTGGTTCATCTTATAAATTCCATTGTGAAGTAACAGGAGTTTATTTTAAAATATTTGGGATGACTATTTATTATAAAATTCATAAAGGAATTAAATCCAAGCTCACCTGACTTGTTACTTTTTTAAATGCAAATACCCAGTTTAATACATCGTGAGTGAAGGATTGGTCAAAGTGATCGTTATCACGCATTATCTGAGGCTTGGCAAAAAGTGTGGGAGTTGGATGAAAGTAATGGTAAAAAGAAGTGAGACTACAGTAGAGTCTCGCTAATCCGGGTTTAACGGGACCGAACCCAGTCCGGATTACCGAAAGTCCGGATTAAACGGAATCAGTTTTAATGTGTCAGTAGATTAAGCTTTAGTAGAGTAAAACTATTAAAATCAAGGTTTTTATCGTAAAAATTACTTCTATTAGTCTCCAAAACATGCTTGTACAACGTAGGTCCACTATAGTTAAGAGCCGTTCTGTCACCAGTCATGTCAAATATTAAATGAATTAAAATAAAATGACAATCTATTACGCAGGTGGCAGGTATAGAAGGGACTTCCTGAGAAACAGGCTAAGTTCCGATATGATATTCGAGGAGCGATAATCATTTCACAAAAAATTGGGACATTAGACATTGTTGGCTTAGCAAAATTTCATGGAACTGGGTTGAGCCGCCGCTACATGTTTCTTTAAACCCTTCCCCATCTCTGTCACATATAATTGTACTTCCTGGAATACACTTCCTTTATATCTTCCGCCCTACATTTCTATGGAACCGAAACAGATTTATCGATGTTCTTACTTATTCTTAAATCTGTTAATTTTTAACATAATACCGGGTATTCCTCGTGTTAGACTGTTTGAATATACACCTATAAACTATACTAGGAACAATTTTAAACATTTTAATAGACAATAAAAGCAGAAACTCCAATTATCTTAACAGGCCCTGTTCCAATTTGTACATATCTTTTGGCCCGTCCGGATTATACGAATGTCCGGACTAGAGGGGTCCGGATAAAAGAGACTACTGTAGTTTGATTATACTAAGTTTAGCATTTTTTAACTGGTGAACTGCCAAAACTGTTCGGAATCCTGTTCAGTATTATAAAATTCTTTCTTATTTTTGGTGCACAAATCTTAAATTTTGAATTGGACTCGAAAAACGCTGTTTAGGCGATGCCGATTAGTCAGCCGCGGGAAACTTAAGTCTTTAGCACTGACTTATCTGGCGACGATTTGATTTTTGGAGGTACAAAATGTTTCATATTAAGTGGAAATATACAGTGATCCCCCGTTCTGGTAAGCCTACTGTTAAACTATTGTAAAAGATGCGGTCGGATTCAATTCTTTCTTACAAAAAATGTAAATAGATCATACATTCACACATCACTTTTTCCTCTTATAACACTTGTTATATTCAAAAACCAATAAGATACATACTGTAGTAAAATTTTATGAAACATGTATCATTATTGAAATAATAATTTTTAAAGTTGATTGAAGCATTCCAGAAATGAATTAATATTCCAAACATGTATTTTCAAAGGAGGCAAGGGTAATTTAAAACAAAAAACACATATATATATTTTTTTTAAATAAATGACTTTTATGATAATATAAGGAGAGATCACAATCAGCCTACTCTACAGAACAAAATAAAATAAAAAATAAAAATTATATATATCATAAAATAAATTAAAAATTCGCTAAAAAAATAAATAAATAATAATAATAAACCAAAACAATTCATCAGTCATTTTTAAACGAAAAACAAACAATTTTATGAGAAACATGTTCTTTTTCGAATAAAAATCCCACAAATTAGACACAACACACAATCATTCTGATGTAAAAAAAAAAAAATAATAATAAAATAAAAGTTACAAAATATAGAATGTGATAAATAACAGAAATAATATTCAAAACAAAAAAAACTGACAAAATTAAAACAAAGTAGGTTAATTTTATTAATAATAATTCATTTGAATCATTGAAATATAAATAAAAGTTATGATTTAATTAAAAAAATGTTAATATGTCAGTGTGCTGTTACGTGATGTTAAAGTTTTTTTTTGTTTTTTTTAGTAATTTTTGTAAAATATACATAACATAAATTATTTTATTTTAAAAAAGGTACAAAATAGTAAAATGGATGACATCACAATTATAACTTTATTAAAATAATAATATAATAAAACAAACAATATATATATGTAGAATCGATTAAAATGAAAATTAAAACCCGATCCTTTACCTAAAAAAAAGTATAAAAGTTTATTAAAATTATTCATTAAATAATTTTAATCAATCACCTGATATTAATTAAATTAATTAATCATTAAATAATTGTAATATATAATAAACAAATTTATTATTTATTAAAAACGAGTGATGAAATAAAATAATAGATAATTTCATATTAATAAACATAGTAATTAAACAAAACGAATTAACCCCATAAACGATTATAATTAATTAAAAGTAATAAAATTAAAATAAATAATTAGAAGGGACTTAACACTAGTAAAAATTTAAAATGTTAAAGAATATTTCAAATAAGTTACTAGTAATTAATTAAATCGCTACTAAATAATTACTTTAACTAATTATTTACTAGTAATTAATTAATTAATTATTTACAAGTAAGTAATTAATTTCCAATATGGATACAGATATAATATATTATTACAATCATTTAAAATTAATTTACATTAATTAATTATCAATATAGAATAATTAATTAAAATTAACTAATTAAAAAAAAAAATCGAGAAAAACACAAACCAGAAAAAATAACATCTTTTTTTCAATTACGAAAACTTTGGCAAGGGAATTAAAATAAATTAATTGTAAAGCTGTTAGAAACAGAGATCTTAAATTGCATTAAATGAAAAAAAAAAAAAAAAAAAAAAATTAATAAATAAATAAAAAAAAACTCCACTTCAATAAAATAACAACTTGTTATAATTAACAAATTTAAAAAAGGAAGTAAGAAAGCATAATGAACGTCTTCTTAATATAAAATTGAATAAAAAATAATTAATTATTTTAATATATATTTCATAAATTATTTTTTTTTATTAAATTAGTAAAACTTCCATAAACACCGGTTTAATTTATTTTTCCTTATATATGTATACATAAAAAAATGAATTAGCTATATATTATATAAATAATAAAAGTTATTAATTAAGAAAAGACGTTAAAAAAAATTGAAACGAAATAAAAAAATAATTACTGAATTTTTTTTAAATTTAAAACAAAGGAATTTTTCTTGTAACAATAAAAAATTAATGATGAAGAGTACAACGTATGAATAGTACACTGTTTATTCCAAAAAAATATAATAGTAATAATTAAATAAAAAATAAAACAATTTCATCAGATATTTCCTTTTTTCCAAATATATTAGCAAGACCACAATTAACTATACGAAAAAACAACAATCATCATATATATATATATATATATATATATATATATATATATATATATATATATATATATATATATATATATATATATATATATATATATAAAATCCAAAAATGAAGTTATATAAAAATATATATACAGATAATAATAAATATGTATATATATAAATAATTGTACCTTCGAAACATATACCAAAAATCGTCATATTTTATGAATTCTGCTAAGAAATATGTAAAAATATCTTGTGTATTTAACTACAGAGGTATAAATAAAAATAGTATTAATTTTATGAAGATAGAAGTCTAGAATAACAAGTAATGATAGACGGTTATGATAAAAACATAAAAAACTACGATGACAGTTAAAAACAAATGGCCACAGAGACATAATATGGTCACATGTTTTCAAGGTTATCAATATTTTATTTTATCAAAATTAATTCTCAATTACTTTTTTTATTTTTAAATAATGACAGTTTAAAATAGGGTCACATTATTTTCAGTGACCATATTTTGAAGGTCATAATTTTTATAAAGTAAACATAAGTAACTTAATATTTCGTCGCTACAAAAACAAGACCATAATGACAGTTTAAAATATGGTCACATTATTTTCAGTGACCATATTTTAAAGGTCATAATTTTTATAAAGTAAACATAAGTTTAATATTTCGTCACTACAAAAACTAGGTAGTAAAACAATGACAGTTTAAAATATGGTCAAAAAAGCAAGTTCGTGACCATATTATAAAGGCCATTATACAATATTAAATAACAAATACCTATCATTATAGGTAAACAAAAAGGGTAAACAAGTTTTTAAAAAAATATAAAACAAAAGGTACGTAAAACGATGTTTACGTAATTTAATTTAATATTATGACCGAAACCTTGAAATCTAGGATGTCATTGATTCGTTTGTTATTGACATAGTTTTTTTTTATGTATAATAGATAAATTAAGCTGATCCCAGATTTTTTTTTTTTTTTTTATATTTATTTTTATAGACCGGATTAGAGGAAGATTAAATCAAAATAGACAGGTCAATTACCCTATGTTTTTTAAATTAGCACATTTAATTTTTCGGGTGTTTTTATTTTAATATTAAAATGGAGGTTAACAAACTCTAATGTAATTGATTTTTTTTTTTTACTATATAACCATACTTTTGTATATGTTGAAAAATAATACTTGATCATGAATTATTTAATGTATAAACTTTTAATGTATTGAGAATCACAAAATGTTTAATGTATTGAATTTAGTTTATTAACACATTTTATACGTTGCTAAAGACAAACATCTAAAGGCCCCCATACACGATCAAACATTTTGCGTAAAATGTTCGCGCAAACCTGATTGATGTCGGGCACATTTAGGCCATACAGTCAAACATCATATTTGCGCAAACATCAAACAGCCCCATACACGGTCAAAATGTTTTCGCAAACATTTTGACCGTGTATGGGGGCCTTAAGACGAAACAAAGAAATTTTTTAACCTATTTTTTTTTGTCTTTTATAAATATAGTAGCATTTTAAAATACATTATAAGAGTAAATATACTAAGATGCTATTTTTAAATTTAAAATTAATTATCCTTCAAGGAATAGTGTATTTTCATCACTGGAATTCACTCGCAATTAATTTTATTTACTTCACCAGAATATTAATAAAAAGAAAAAAATTAAATCATGTATTTTTTTATTTTAAATCTAATTTAAAATTATTATCTACTGTCAGAATTTGTTAAAAAATCACGTCTGTCAAACCAAGGTTGGATTTATTTGAAATCTTATTTAGGATAATTTTTTTTTTAATTAATTAATTAACATTTTTATCGTTTACATATCTTATCTAAAGACTCCAAGCCCTTTTTACGAGCAATAAAACCACAAACAATTACTATCATTATCATTATACGTACATATACGTAATTTGCTAACGATAAAATAGATCGGAATATCAACAAAAAAATATTATCAATGCCGTAACATTTTTTTTTTTTTTTATTTCTGGCTGATTCCCTTTCTTAGTATAGTAAGATAAGAATGGTACTGACTCCTATAAAATAGTCTAATTCATTTCGTCTAAATTAATATGATATAAAAACCTAGTTTTTAAGGCTTGCATATTACATAATGTTCTTTAATTTTAAGAAACACAATTTTAAGTTAAATACACATAATATTATTTATGTGAAAAATTTCTTTAAGGGAGATGTACAGCTAACCTAAATTGTATTATTACAATTTATTTTTTTTATACAAGACAAAAATTAAAAATATGATTGCTGAAGTATTTTTTTAAAAATAATTAATCTAAAATTTAATTATACCTCTGTTAAATATTTAATTGATAATCACCTAACTATACAGAATTCATAAAATGGCACTACTGTTACAAAAGAAAAAAAAAACGTATCTGACCGAAATAAAAAAAAATAAAACAAAATAAAAAAATAAAATAAATAATAATAATAATAATAAGTTAAAAAAGAGATCGCTGCAACAAACTAAAAATAAAAACTATACATTAATATTATAAATGATGCATATAATTATGGGTAAAAGGAAAAAATCAAATTCCAACATCAAAATTTTAGAATCAAAGTAAAAAACCGTAAAAAAAAACTTTTCGAAAATATATTTTTTTAAAGTCTGAAATATCGAGGAACATTATAGAAAATAGTAAAAAATACAAAACATGATGGTACTACAAATATATAAAAATATATAGAAAAAATACATATTTATATTTATACCTTATTGATTAGTTAATTTTTTTAAATTTAATTTTGGGTCAATTAATAAGAAAGGCACATATTTAATATAAGTAATAGTACGAAATTATTTTTTAAAAACATTAAAAAAAAAAATAATAAGGCGTCAATTCACTATAAAAATTGTAAGACAAATAAAACTAGTCTATATTGTAAACAAATCTTTAAAATCAATTAAATATAATTATACTTTTGTATTTTAAGAATAATAATTAATTCATAAATTGAAATGAATAAAAAATGGTTGTTGGTGCTGTACAGTAGTTGTAAATAACAACTTAAAATGTGAGATTATTTTTGTTTTAAAATGATTAAATAATAAATAGTAAATAATATTTAGTGTATTAACCGAAGCCGAAAGATGTTAGGAAATATATACATCACTGCCAAACTTTTATATACGTCATGCCGCCTAAGGTCATTTTATTGAGTATTATTATTTACAATATATATATCTACGTATATATATGATGTTTCGAAAAGTTTTTTTTTCATATCCCAAAATAAATAGTTTACACGTTTTGTATAATATGCATACATATATCTGTTATATAAATACTATATAATATATATATATTATTTAGAAAAAAAATTACTCTTCTATAATTTTGATTTCAAAAAATAAATCGTTTCCTCGGGCCCACAATATGCATACATATATTATTTATATAAGTATTTTTTTTCTTTTTAATATAATAATATATATATTTATATAAATCTTAAACACAATAACATCAAATAAAATGATATTTCGCCTTTCTAAAAGGCCTTTTTTTAAAAAAAAAAAAAATTGCTTAGACAAGGAGAGAAAAAAGCAAGAGGGGAAGTTATAAAGGAGAGGATAAAGGATAAAGACGATAATAAGACGTTTGTTAAAATAATGATAAAGAAGGAGGAAGGGAATATGAATTAAGGGGGGTGATGGGGTGAGAAAGACTATTGGATGGACTCGGTCCTTGAAGTGGTGCAAGTTTTGCCTATTTTCGATGTCCTCTTCTTGGTAGGTGATAGTACGAGGTCCCTCTTCCTTTTGGTCGAGTAGAAATCTGTAACTAAAAAAAGATAACCAAGGTTAGATTTATGTTCGCATATAGAAAAATGTATAAATCTAAAACTAAGTCAGTAATAATAGAAGGGGATGAGTAGTATTAAAAGGGTACGAGAGACATTTTTTTGTTGAAATGGATTTAAATGCATGATAGTACATACATTGAAATCGATGGCGACGAGGGTAAAAGTGAACCTCTATTAAGAGTGTCATCTACAAGCGAGTAGATAGAACTTTTCAAGCAATTTTCCATAATGAATTCAATTTGTGATTACCTCAAAAAATGTGCAAATGCTTTATTTTATGACAAGAATAATATAAATTTATAGATAATCTTATAACGAAGTACTGGAGTGCGGCCGTTCAAGGATTAAGCTCGACATAAAACTAAGTAAATACTAAAAGAAGAGTTTATTCCAATGACATTTGATTTGAATCCAAAAATAGAAATTTGCCACTGACCTGAAAATGACTGATAAGTTTATATAGCAGTATATATTCTTTTTCCTATGTGTCTTCAGGGGTTCAGATAAAAGAAGCTAATACATTTACTTTTTTATTATTCTTTATTTGGTATAATAATTTCGTCTCTTGTTTGAGACATTTTCAAACCTGATTTTTTCTTGTGTTTGTTTTATTTATATAAAATACGTCGTTTTAAAAATTATTACTGATTCAGTAATATGACACTTTAAAATCACTTTACTGTCAACCTAAATTAAAAAAAGAAAAATTAACTTTGAATTACTCTCCGCTCTCTGATTAATGACTAGAGACACAAAGGAAAATAATGTATATTATATTAAAGGGGACAACTCACTAAAAAATGGTTATGCAGCAGGTTTTCATAAGTACTTGCCCAAGTCGAGCGTCTAGATCTAAACTATAGTTACTGCTATTAATTGCTGGACTCGGAAACTAACACTGCCAATTCGATGACATTTGAGCCGGATAATGTCACATGAGAAGGCTTACGGCTATTAAAACCTATTAGAATTCTTTCACACTTTTAAAAACAGTGAGCATGTCATGTCTATAGATAATGAACGACAAGCTGGTTTCGTCTTACAAGCCACTCACCGAATCACACGGATTAAGACCTCTCTCCCTGACTTGTCGGTACGGTATCGGTAAGCTCGTACGCCGATTCAGTACAGATTCTTTACCGAGCGCCTATATCTTAATGAGTCCACCCTGAGTACTTTACCGCTTCTGTTTTTACTGCTTGTTCTTACCGACTCTCGGTATACCGATTCCTTACCGCCCGGTAAAGAATCTGTACCGAATCGGTACCGAGCGAACGAGCATACCGATACCGTACCGACAAGTCAGGGAGCGGCCTGAGTGTGTTCTTTCTGTAAAAGTTCAATTCAGCCACAAACAAATCTATAATCTCATCCCTAGTTGTAAAAACAATTATAAAGTAAAACGATACAATCGCTCTATCTTTATCTAATTATCTTATTTGGCTAATGGTGATTCAAATTTTAATGTAATTTAATTTAGGGCATCGAAATTTTAATGTGAAACCCGTTTTATCAGTTAAAATAAATATTTGTGGAACAAAATCTTCCCGATATAATATCGATAACGAACTAACTAGGTGAAAGTCGATTAAAAAAAATCAATGAACTATTGAGGGCTCGTAGCAAATAAAATTTCTACGAATGAAAATCGTATATACAATGAATAATTATAAAGAGCCACTACAAGGTCGGTTAATTGTCTCCACGTAGAATGCTGTAAATTATCACTAGTTAAAGTGTTTAAAGAGGTAACACATAAATTCCATTTAAATGCTGGAGCTCTAATTTAAAAACAAAAATGTTTATTAACGCGTAGAAAACAATATCAAACTGGGTCAAGGAACAGGATGTTTTTCGCGGAAGAGGCCAATCGTTATCACACTAACTAGACTTGGAGAAACATTACACTGTGTATGCAAAAGAGAAAGGATTAATAAGGGAGCGGGATAGACAGAAAAAACGGTGGAAAACCTTTAACGGCTTATACTGGGAGAGGAAGGAATCACTCGAAATTAGATACAGATGGGAGGAAGTTAAGGTTCATATCGCTTGCTTAAAAAGAAAGGAAAAAAAAACCGAGGGTGGTTTGGTGGTTCGTAGACTTCCTCTAAAGACTCGAAGCAACATCTGTCCCACATGTAACCTCTTCCTTCAAGCAAGTATAACCGACACAAGTCAACTTGCCCTGCCCAAGGTAAACCCTAACATCCGCTTTCCCAAATATATCCCGCATAAATCTTAATAAAAACTACACGGAAATGAAGAGGAGGCCAAAACTATTTTTAACTAACTCTTATTAAAGGGAAATAAATGTTATTTTTAATGTGTATTTTAGACACAAAATAATAAAAAAAAGAGTTTTTACTTCCCGACTTAATTTCGTAAAAAAACAATAAATTAACTAACACACACACACATATATATATTATATATTCTTCTCGGACCAAAAATATATTTCACAACGGATGACTTAACGCCACTAAGCCGAAAAGTACGCTTGGTGTCGTCCGTAAACGGGGTAAGGGGTCTGAATAAAGGGCAGCACTAGTTAAATGACCGGTTTGAAGCCGGAACCGCTGGACTGAACCTAATCCGCCTTGCGTAAGGGTACATTGTACTTAGGGTCCGAACCATGGCCCTTTCTATTGTACCTTATTCATATAACAAATAGAAAATAGGTAAATAATATGTGCGCGATAATAATACGATACGTTTTTGTTGTCCCGCATAAAGGTTGTAGGGCGACACAAATGAAAATCGGGTATGGATATAGGTTTAACTGTTTTTATTAGACTTGTTTAAAAGGACAATAGATATTTCATAATAATCATAACGATTAAGTTTTTTACTATTAACTTCATTGTACTAAGTAATTCGCTTTGAAACACATATTTAAAGAAAACGGATAAATAAAAAAATAAAAAGGGCCTAGGTGCTTTACATACAAATGAAAGTTATAAAATTAGATGTATTATTTCAGGATTTGTTTGGCTAATCAAGAATAATACAAAACATAATCAATATAATTAATAGGTGTATACCAAAATCTAGGATTTCAAAATCAAATTAAAAATAAATCAAGTTATACGCAAACAATGTTAAGAGATTTAGAAATAGTATGTAGCAAAATTATTCATGTACATAGTGTTAATTATGCATAAAATAATAAATAAATAATTCACTATTATTATTGTTGGCGATTGGCCAACACTAAAAAATCTATTGTAAATAAAAAATGTCTCTTTGCTCATCCAACAAACTAACAAAAAAATAGTAAAAGAAAAACTAGAGATTGGTTCACATCGCAGTTAAAAGGGCCGAAGAAAAACTGTCATTGTGCTTTGGAAGCTTTAATGGGAAAGCATGGTTACAAAAGACTGGAGGACTGGATTTAAGGAGTAGTTTGGCGGGAAGTAAAGGGTCTTCAAGATGGGACGAACATCTGCGGACAGTTAAGAAAGGTTTTATATTTCAATGACCCCTTCTACCTGAAGGGAAACTCCAGGCGACAGGTGCGCCGGCCAAAGGGCAGCAACAAGATGGGGGTGAAGAAAAGATCTTGTTCCTTGGATCTAGCTGAGGCATGCAGCATGCAGCAGCAAGTGATTCATTCCTAAAGGAATTTCTACGCTATTGTAAATTTGACAAGTAAAAGTTAAGACCATCTTAAAAAGGATTTTTCTAAACATTCATTTAATATCTTCCTAAATGATAAATCTTTTCACATGAATAGACAACGACAAGCAAGTTAATTGAGAAAAAATCGTTTTAAATACACACAATTGACTGTAATAAGGACGATCCAAAAACTACATTTACAGAAGTAAAAATTAACTCGTCAAATCTTCTGAACCGAACCAAATTTAGACTTAAAAAAGCTAAGATTACAAAAAACATCTTTCAGTAGTGTTCCAAAATCGAAACCCAATATATCGTAAAAAGACAAATACCCCAATCACCTTTTTCCAACGAATATTTATAAATGAAACAAATTTTAGCGTTATATATAATAAAGTTTTTAAAAAAAAATAAATAAATAAGATAACACACAGATAAAGCCAATTAACTAATAGTTTTAACTTATATATAAGAAGTAATAAAAAAAAACACTAGCATTCCAAAAACTTCTAAATGTTATCAATTACAGATAAGTTCATTGTTTAAGAGATTAAAAGAAGAACTCTTTATGTTCCATTCAACGCAATTAAATAAAACCAACTGAACAAGAATAAGTCTTTGTTAACATAATTGTTTATTAGATATTTCTTCTGAACAAATAATCACGGATATATATATATATATATATATATATATATATATATATATATATATATATATATATATATATATATATACATATATATACATATATATATATCTATATATTTAACGAGGGTTTTAAATATTGTTATCAACTTCTATTAAGCAACATTTTATACATTCGTGATAAAAATAAAGTTGTTTTTTTCCGCACAACTATTATTTGCAAAGGACTATCAAATACTATAATATTATAGACCGTTAATTTTAAATGTCAAAATATTAATTATTAGATGACCTACATTATTTTTTGAAATAAGACAAAAATATATGTTCTGGTTACGATGAAGGAACATATCGATAGGTTTGTTATGGTTTCTATAAACTACTCTTATCAGTGGTATATTTTTTTTTTATCATTTAAACGTTACATTTCCAACATCACAAGATATGCCGTGTTGTTATAATTTATCTTTTTTTTTTTTTTTTTTTTTTTTTTTTTTTTTTTTTTTTTTTTTTTTTTTTTTTTTAGCTAAAAGATAGCTAAAATCTTTAGGAAAATTACTACGCCTCACAATAAATAACATTATACTATAACTATATTATTCTTTTTTTTTTTTTTTCAATAATTTATAAACTATTAATTCCTTTTAATAATTACAATCTACGGTATTAATATTACTATTATTTTATACATAATATGTATACATATATAATAAATAATAAGTTGTTCTATTAGATGATTTATTATTAATTTGTTATGCATTTAAAACATAACCATGTAATCATTATTAAGCTTAATTTAAAAATCAATTCAATATTTTTTTTTTGTTTTATCTTATTGGTTAAAGAAATAAATGAGAGGAACGAAATAAAATATATTAAGTTGGTACACAAGAGTTCATGGTAATTATGAAAAAAACCTTGAGGAAGCGTAATTCATATTTCAAGAGAGTAGGCTTTGAAAGGAAGAGCTTGCTAGCAAATTTTACAAGGAGAATTTCTTATAGTAACATCAAAGAATCACGGAAGCATACATTTTTAATAAAGCTTTTTTTCCCTTTAAAAAATCCTTACAAGGAACCCTAAAGAACTTTAATCAGTAGACTGACTAGTCTGATATAATAAAAGACAAGATCTCTTTTATTCACATTCAAATTGTAATAGTACATTACGCGTCGAGTGCGGAAACTAGCATTTTGCATGCGAGTGTGGAGTTTGCACCCGAGCGACAGCGAGGGTAGTAAAACCACACGAGCCAAAATGCCGTTTTCGCACGAGTTGCGTACCGTACTTTATCTACGATTGTTAGATTTAAATAATAAATACAGAAAAAAATAAACTTGCTGTAAGTTCGTATCTCTCTCTTAATAAAGATGGCATTAATTCATTAGTTGTATTTTTTGCCGAATTAATTATTTCTGGAGTAGTATTAGTATTATTCTCCACATTTTCGTCAAAGTCACTTGATTCACTCATTGTTTTTCACTAAAAACTCGATATAAACAGTTACTTTAAAAAAGAACAGCAAATTAGTTTTGTTAAATGTAAACAAACTCGCTAATCGTGCGTAAAGCTGAAGAATTCCTCTTCTTTACCGCGCTAGCGTGGTAAAGAAGAGGAATTCTTCAGAACTATGAGACGCGCTAGCGCAATGAATAACAAGTACGTAAATAATCACTTTCTACGCATCTAAACAGAGATACAATGTTTATATTTCATATCAATCGTAGATAAAAAAGATTATGGTACTTTATTAAAACAAATATATACTAGGCATCGCGTGGCTCTATCATTGAAGCGAGCGTATTGCAATAAAATACTGAATATTGAAATTTGTTAATCATCATGAATGTCATAGTTGAAGATAAGTGGAAGAGGGCAGTGTGGAGTAGAGTGGGGGTACTCGGTACAAAGCTTTACACACATCGGTACATAGACAAATCTATAGAATCTTAAACACCCGCGATAGCTTTTAAACAATTATTATAAATGTATCACTTCATTACTCAAATACTACTGCTTGTATCAAGTTGAAATTTTACATACTTGTTTCAATTGTACTTTAGACGATGTACAGGAAGTTTTATTAAAATCGTTAAGTTAGAACGTAAGATATCGGTAAAAACGTTGTTTTCTCTATTTTAAACGTTTAGGTCCGCTTTAATAGTTTTAGCGATCTTTATTAATTCATAGCAGTGTCGTTGTTGGTTTTACTAAAAAATGTTATTTGATTGGTTTGATTTATTTGTTGGTTTTATTAAAAAATGTTCGTCTCATCGAATAGGTGATGATAGAATTTTTTCCCGTCCTGAAATTCCAATTTTAAATTTGATGCTCACGTTTAGGCGAGCATTGCGCGCGAACTCTTGGACGGATCACGCTGTCCAACGAACTTAGCCTGAGTATTAGTTAAAGGAAGATGTATATTAAATTTCAACCAAATAGGTCAACTTTTACTCAAGTTATCGTCGGACACGTAAACGTTACACACAGACAGACAGACAGACAGACAAGATGCATATTTCGTTGAATGTAAGAAGCTCGCTTACGCTCGCTTCAATAAAAGTAAGTAACACATAAAAACCTTTAACAATGTTTTAGGTTTGATCAAATAAAACAAAATTGCTTAAAAACCGCAAGTCAAAGATAGCAAGATGAAAATATATCCTATATATTATAGGAACAAAACTTAAAACAACAAATATTAGTATTAAAGAAGGACAACTTAGTAACACCAAAAGAGTACAAAGGAACAAAAACTTCAACCTTTCAAATTATGAGCTTGTAATAACTATTGATTTATTTTTTTACATATATATATATATATATATATATATATATATATATATATATATATATATATATATATATATATATATATTCTTAGATAGATTTTAACAAAAAAAGAAGTTTTGATTTTGATAAATCTTCACAAACAAAACATATGTTAAAAAAAAAAAGAATGAGAACTCGAGTGGCAAAATGTCAAGAGAGGCAAGAACTCGAGAGGTTTGAGTTTGACAGCTTGGGGCTATTCTCATGTTCAAGAACCTCCTCTATACAAGTCAACAGACATTTTGTCAAAAAAGTACTATTATTTGCTTTTCCCTTGACCAAATATTATTTTGACACTGTTAAATTCAGAATTACATAGACAATATATTAATTCAATTGTCCTACCCCCCCCCCCCCCCAAACAATTCTGTGTTTACTAAAAAACATAGTTAATTAAAGAAACGAAAATGGTTATTTTTTCTTGGCGTTTTATTTTCACACTAAACGTCTTAATTTTATAGTAAGGCGCTTTTGGTCTTTTGATAATCATTTGCAGGGGATATCAGAAGGATATGGAAATTAAAAAAAAAAAATTAAGAGTAAAACATTTTCTAAATTACTTCGATTAAATCTTTGTTATATAATAATTATATTTATAATAGTTTTGTTCCAACCACACTTCAAACTGGTTTGGAACTGTCCGACACATGCGCATCGGACCACATTTGAACGTTTTTTGCTAATGCACAAGCGTCGTACAGTTTGAAACTAGTTTGAGGTGTGGTTGGAACAAACCTAATATATCAACCTAGTTTTAAAGAGTGGAAAACATCTCACCAATATAGAATATCGAACCCAGATATTTTTGTAATATTATTATTATTTTTTTTTTTAAACAAAAACCTTACATTTATCATTTAATTAGCCAGACAAATCTAACTTAATTATCTAGCTTAAATATTACATAGCGGAACTTGTAGTCTTTATATTTTAAAATACAAAAACTATTTTGTTCCATTATACCTAATAATATCATATCAATAAAGCATGATATATTTATACATTTATTACATAAATAAAGCATACATAAAGAACAGTTGTTGAGCAAATTAGGACAAAGATATGTTAGTTGTTCTGGAGTACATTTTTTATTTATTTATTAATTTTTTCTCGTGATTATTTGAGTGGTTATATTGTAAGTTTTTTCTTTATTGTATTGGTGTATTTGTCCATAGAAAATTATATATGGAAACTTAATCAATAAAATATAAATCTTAATCATAACAACTGTTCTTTACTTTCATTTAATAACTTACTCATTTTTATCCATGCATACTGTAAAAGAATTGCATTAAAACATACATATAAAGTAAGCAACACAATAAGAAAAATTCATAATTCTTCCATAACTGAATAATACATTTCATTTTACAGTCTTAAGACGCATTAAGGCTCATTTGGAAGGCCAAAAGTAAAACAAAATGGAGCCAATAAAAGCACAGGATTTTAAAATCCTAACCCCATTCGATTTGTTTACTTCATTTGGCATAGACTATTTAGTACTACCTATCTGAAAACATTTTACTTCAGTAAACATTTATTTTGATAAAAATGCATCAGCCAGTAATATCTAAATCGCTTTTTATTAGTACCTACCCATAATTATTCCCCCTATATTATCTTCTTTTATAGGTTAAATAAAAATATATTTATTTATACAGTCTGTGCCAAATCCTTAGTGCGTTGACAGCATGGGAAAGTCGAAAAAAATGGGGTGGGGAGCTAATGGTTGCTCAGTATTTTAAAAATCCTGAGCTCTCATTGGTTGCACACCCCATTTATTTTTACCTTCCCCCACTGTCAACGCACTAAGGATTTGGCACAGACTGTATAAACAAATATATTTTCATTTAACCTACAAAAGAATATTATCTTTCTTTTATAGGTTAAATTATTACCTAAATTTATTATATTGATAAATTATTATATTAAAGGGGAATAATATTGGGTACCAATATTGAAATGGTATTAATATTGACTCATTTGGCACAGACTGTACAGTATAATCTCAACTTTCGCGACTTCCTCTTATTCGCGAGCATTTATTTGAAATGTAGTTTTAACATTTGCATATCTACCCTGCTTATTCGCGGATAATTAGAGTGAAATAAAATTGTTCCTTTTAAATCTAAAAAAAAAATGTATACAGAGAATTCTGTTAATAAATATGAATTCGGGGAATATTTGATAAAAACGAAGAAGGCCTTTTCCCGAGTATTGTGATTATTCAACAATTCTTTGATTCACTGTATCTCAAATTAAAAAGCTGAGAATGTAAACAAAACAGCTGAACTCCAGCTAAGAGTACAACTCCAATTATATCCCAACCATCGCATACCCTTAACATCCCCCCCCCCCCGCCCTTAACAATAACATATTAAAAATATTATTTAACAAACATACCCTTTTCCTAACAACAAATTTTAAAAATAATTTTTAATTATATTTTCACTTTTATAGATTAAATAAACGATTACAATTTTATGAATTCACATATAACAAAAACTATTACCAAACAAAAAAGGCACGATAGGGGTTAAAATACCTTTTATGTTAATTATAATTGTCCTGAGAAAGTATACTTGAATATAACACTCGACATATTCAAGGATGTTCTTCTCAGGTATATAGTTTGATATATGGAAGTTGTGTCAGCCAGTATATATCTTGATCATACCAACTGTTGTTTACTTCCAATAACACATAATATATATAACATATAATTCAATATCTGGATTCATCAATAAAATGATAATTAGATTGTTACTAATTAGTTCATAACGTTTTCATATACTAAGTTAGGGATACCAAATAACTTAACTTAGGTTATAAAATGCATTAGGGATGATTTAATTCGAATATAAACTTAACCCTTAAAAAAGCAATAATCTTGTTCAGATACCCATAAAGGTGAGACATGTACAACTCTAATTATCTAATCGCTCATGTAAAAAAGGTTGATTCCTAAATATCATCTATATTTTGATGAAGAGGATGTTAAGTATATATAAAGTAATAGTAAATATCAGGTAATGTGGTATAGATATTATACAAAAGTTTCTACTTTTATTATAATTAAAATATTTTCTAAAAACTTTGATAGATAGAAATAATATAAATAAGGTACTCTTAAGTACGTTTAATGACTTAAATAGATAATAAATAAAAAGAAGAGATAAATATGAATAATAAATAATTAAGAAATGCAAGACTTCAGTTCAGAACAAAATTCGGATCTTTTATTAGATAGTATAAGTAAAAAGATTTAAAATAGGTTATTAGACACGTAGTATAATGTAAAACATAATAAAAGGATATTTTGTATGATTGAATATTTTTATTAATTTGAAATGATTTATTGACATTATGCGTCGGTCGACTATGAAGCAATCCTATGAGTCAATGTTAGGTGCGTTGAGTCACCGATGAGATTCTGAGGCGAAGGAGGATGACCGATGACTAAACATCGCTGTATAACATCACCATGGGGAACCCGAGAGCAAAAAAGAAGACCGGGACAAAATTTTTATGTTCTTAAACGTGGCACGGGTGTTCCGTAAGCTTCCAGGAATCCCGGACAGGTAGGTAGGAAGAAAGAAAAAACAAAAGATCATTTGACTTAGGAATTTCGTAGTAAAAAAAAAAAAATGTTTTTTTTAATAAAGAGCGGTCAAACAAATATATATATATTTTTTAAATTGAATTTCCTGTTTTGTTTTTTTAATTTAAGTCCCTAAGTAAATTTAGGAAAGAATATTATAAAAAAGCTATATTTTCATTTTAATTTTTTAAAAAAGGGTTGACCTTGTTTTAAGAAACTGCTATTATTTTTTTTTCAAGCCTTTAGATAATATATACAGTATTCTTTTTTTATACATGGATCCTGTTGTTAATACAAGGAGTGATTGCCAACTTTGAATGTACTTTTTGTTTTACAAAAAATGTAATAAGTTTTTTTTACTTAATTCGCATTTTTGACATCTCGCCATTTTATTTATTTTTTTCCAGTTAATATTCTAGTTGAAGTTTTGTACAAAAATATTGTTTATAAGGCTTTTAAGGATTAAAAAGAAAAAGATAATTGAGGAATGATACGAGAAAATGATAAGAATATATGTATAGAAAGATATTATAGGAAGAAAATATACATCTTTCTATATTTAGTCTCATTAAATTGTATTTTACTAATAGCATTCACTATAAGTATGTGGAATACAAAGTGGCAAGTCAAATTGAAGTAATTCATATTAGTGGCCGTGAACTTATGATTTCTTTACATTAAGAAATGTACTTGGCTAGAGACGCCATATTGGGATCTGGGATCATTGGCCAATGACAGTAACTACTCTGAGACTGGTTGATCCACCTTCAAAAATGGCGTCATATATTTTATTCTTCGGAGCGATACGAAGGAGTATCGAGTGTCGATAAAAGAGTAACGGTTTAACTTTAATTAATTTACTATTATTATTTTATTCGACGATGAAGATTTCCAAAAACGTGTGCTTTTGGGTCTAAAACGACAGAGACCTGCTGAAAACGTCATCTTATAATAAGACGACGTTTAACCGGACTGGCGACGAAACGGCGACAGAATTCTCGACCAAGATAAGTGGGACGAACATGTAAGCAATAAGAGGGCTGTGAAACATCAAGGACAGTTTATCAATCAATCGAGAATCAAGACATCGTTAATATCAATTGTTATGGAGAAAGATTTCAAACCTGTCAAGAAACTCCGGGTCCTTGTTTCAAACATTCTAGTTTCCAGCCGTATTGACCTGTCGAATGTATTTTAATTGACAAACAATACGGTGAATTCCGTCTAGTCCGGTAGAACAGTGAAAAGGTGTAGTGAATACATGAATACAAAGATTATAGTAGATATATATAGAACAGAGACGTTTTGACTTTCAAATAACTAAATTAAAACAACAAAACAAACAGAGAACACTATCTAATTAAGAGAAACTTTATTTCGATTGTTATAATAACAATTATTATATTTAACGAACAACTAACTAAAAATAACCGAATTATAAAAAAAAAAATAACAATAAATTAACCAATACAATTCGTGTTTGTTATAGGGAATTCAAAAACAAATCAACAACTGATTGGTAGCCCTGTTTGGAGAAAAAAGTTTGAATCAAATCAGCTGTTTTACCTAGAATCCGCCATTTTGCCAACTCCTCCAAATCATGTTGGCCGAGTCGAGGAAGGATATCAGGATTAATCGAAGGACGTGGTTAATATAAGTAAGTATATCTGAAGTTTATTTTGTAACCAGTTAATTTAATACATTTATTGCAAGAATAACAAAATCAAAACATTACGAGTACGTTTTAACTTTGGTTAGAATTTAGATCATATCCTCTGTTATTCGTTTAAGCGAAATTAAACGGACTCAAAGAGTGACTAGAAGTGAAATATGTCAAGATTTAATTAAATTCTTTCTTGAGGAAAAACGTACATGGTAGATTAATGTTTATAACTTGAAACTAACGGAGGTTTTAGGGGAAGAAGAGGACTTAGAGCTGGTATGCGGGCGGTGTGTTCCATTAACAAATATCATTGAATCTAAATAATATTTCAATCTAGGTAAGCTTTAAAACCAAGGCTTTTGTTAACGACCTAATTGTAATACGTTTTAATTATAAAATATTTTCTACATTTAGACGCTATGATAAAAGAAGGTATGGATCCATTGGACCTTCGTCATGACGGAAGTGTTTTTAAAAACCAGTAACATTTAACAAGTCAATAAACTTCAATCAGTTACATTTAATAACTCGATAAGCTTTAATCAGTTACATTTAATAACTCGATAAGCTTTAATAAGTTACATTTAATAACTCGATAAGCTTTAATCAGTTACATTTAATAACTCGATAAGCTTTAATCTGTTACATGGTAACTGATAATATTGACAATATTTTATCAAAATACGAAGCGATCGATAAACTAAATCATGTTATTTTATCACATCATTAAGTAAATCTGCACTATTTGGCCCACCAATTTCTAACTGTCCGATTTACTTGCATTTTTTTTATACTGTCCCTTTTTACATATTAAAAAAAATTCCGGTTGTACCATCGTGGTAAATTCAATAGTTTCTTTTCTTTTTTTTTTAAATACGTAAAGTGTCATTTTCTTAGGGACATGATGAAAGGTTATGTTAAAACAAATCTTAACCTAAACTAACAATAACCTTCCCTTATTTTTCTTAGGAAGTGACACTTTATGTATTTTTTTGGCTAAAGTTAAAGTGATAATTAAGCGAATTTTATACTTGGATTTGGACCTCTACCTGGTATATATGTAGCAGGGTTGTTTTCCTTAAGAAAATTAATGGAGCACCGCGAATCGTGCCGTTGAAAATACTTCGTTTCTGTTAACAGCGTACACTTCGCTTTTACGTATTTTTTTTTATTTTAAACTATTGAATTTACCGAGATGGTACAATCGGAATTGTTTTTAATATGTAAAAAGGAACAATTTAAAAAAAAATTGCAAGTAAATCGGTAAATTAGAAACTGGTGGGCCAAATAGTGCAGATTTACCGCCAACACTCCAAAATTAGGAAATAAGAAATAGTTACACAGCGACCAAAGACAAATGGTCACCTTACACGTGTGGTCACATTAGTAGATTTTACTGTATATAGTTATCAACCTTAAAAAAAACATCAATAATACCCTGTGTACAATTGTGAGCTTTGCAAGTGAAATAAACAGGACAAAAATATAATTAGTTTTATCTTAACTCTAAAGTCGTTACGTACAACTATGCTACCCCAAAATTATTTATATACAATGCAAAAGTGGAAGAAGAAAATTAACAAAATATTAATAATGTAATTAAATTTCTATCGTTTTAAACGTTTCATGTTCTCGTATAAGTCTTACAGTTTGATAAGTAAGCCATAAAATACAACATTCTATCAGTGAATTACTATCATCATCATCATCCCTCAAGTTATAACTAATATGATATATAAATAAAAATTACAAATTATTAACTAAACACCATAGACAGAATTGTAAACAGATAATAAATATAAGTTTGTAAATCTTAAATGTAGCTGTTAAATGTTTATCCAAGCCTAAAGCCTTTAAACAATCGATCGATATAGTCGATCGATATGGAATTAAGATATTTAAAAAAAAATCGTCGATCAGTAAAAACGTTGAAAGTAATAAAAAATGCTGGAAAGAAAATAATAACATAGATTTAATACATAAACAACATGATTGTTGTTGTATGACCTCGAAGTACAACACAGACATGCGCAATGACGATTTATCGATTTCCTATAACATTGATTTAGCATGATGTAAACAACACGGCCCAGAAATATAATCGAATTACACATTATGCTGACAAAATAGAGAACGGAGAAAATAAAGGTAAATAAACATGTAAACACAATTGAAAGGACCGTTGAAAATAAAATAAAATAATTACAGAAATACCTTATCTTTATCTATACATAAATATTAAAATAAATCATTTAAACAATTCGTTATTTACATTGATATACAAAAAAAAGAAAGAATAAATAACCTGCAGTTCTCAGAATCTAATAACGCTGCAGGTTATAACATTCGTTAAAAAGTAAATAATAGAATATAAAGTAAACATTCAATAACATTGAAGGAAGGTTAATTGTGGTAAACAAATTATTCTTAACGGTTGTTTCGTTTAAATACGGTATCACAATGTTTGTAAACAAGATAAGCTTATCATTTAAATAGTATTTTTTTAAAAGTAGCTTTAATAAGCAATAGATAATTCATGTATAAATAAAGAAATAGGTACCAAAAGAGTTGCTTGACAGTTCTCACATAACTAAGAAATAAGAATTTAGTCATGAAAAAGTAGCATACTATAATAATGAGATTAGAGTGAGTTTAAGCCAAGAGATAGGAGGAAAAACCGTTGCAAACAAGAGCGGGGTCAATGTCAGGGGTTGATAGGTTAGGTGCCTTGCTGTTTTCTACTAATAAACTAACCGATACATATATATTTCTATGTCTAAGGTCTAAGGGTGAGTTTGAAAAACGGTCGACTCTACATCTAGCAGGTAAAAGGGTCCGGTACAGATCGATATACTGGAGCGCTAGGGGAGGGCGTGTGAAGCCAGGCCTTTACTCTAGTACTAACACTCGGACACTCCTCCACAGGGCCTTTAAACTTTTAAATGCGGCCTATTATCTAACGCTCTACCCGCCCGCACTCTGATAAGCTCGGCCAACACCACAGATATAGATTATATCGATGTAAACAATACGGAGGAAGGTACTTACTGGTTAGCAATTTGCCGGGCATAGACTTGGAGGACTGGACGGCGTCTTTCCTCCTCTTGACGGTCTTGTTGGAAGTCTTCTTGCTGGTCTTGTTGGAAGTCGTATCGGAGGAAGGCATGAACCAGTGCCATTGGGTACGAGGGGTAGTACCGGCCGGTACGCCGGAAACCAGGTCGAAATCCCATGTCGAACATTTGTCCTCGGTGGCCACTTGCAGGCTCTTCTGTAAGGTCCTCATCTCTTCTTCGTCGGGAGATCCGAACAGGTTCCTACTGACTCTAGACAGAGCCGTCGTGTCCATAGGTCTGGGCGACGTTTTCTCCACCCTGTACTTGTCCAGGCGGATCTTCTCTACCGACAGGAACATGTCTCTCAAAGCCATTATCACAAGAACGCTTTAAAAATATTTAAACAACAAGATACTAAATAACGATGCAACGACAGACCCGTGTGGAACGGAGGGGTGGTTCGAACTGAAACCGAATAGCGACACGAGGCCGGCGTACCAAGCTTACCGTCCCCTCTCTCTTACTCTCCCCCACCGAGTCCCATCGTGAGCATGCGCAGTAACACGCCTCGGCATCACCATCACAACTCACAACCGCCGTTCTACCGACTCTTTCTACGAGCGTTTAAAATTTTATAAAACCCGACCCAGAAGCCGGTAAACAAAGCGAGCGACGCTGCAACGCCTCCTTGCCCGGGCTCGCATCTCGACTACTACTAATACTGATACTGATACTTAACCGTCTACACCTTACTCTTACTACTACAGCCGGGATACTTGAGTGAGGTCAAGGACCAGGCTCTCTACACGCCCTCCTCCATCACATATATATCTGCTACATTAATAAATTTAAAAAACGAGTAAAGCTAGATGCCCGAGCCGAACCGACCTCTTGCCTCTACTCCTTACCACCGTACTCACCGATACGTTTCAATTTTAATTTCTCTACCGACTCCGCAATTATTCCTCGTTTCACAGGTCACTACCCTTCTAGCTTTTAAAGAGCTACTAGTAAGACGAAGCTACCTTGACTAAATTAAAACAATACACAGTGAGCATTACTTTCCGAGAAAGAGAAATGCATTGCTTCAATTCACGTTCTTCCGTGATTCAGTAAATATGCATGCATTTGTATGAGACTGGAGTAGGGGCGATCCTGGGTCTTCCTACCTCTATAAACTGCAGATGCTTTATTTCCGTAGTTTTTGCTTTTCCCCTTTTACGTTTGTACGATTAAATTTTATTATTATTTATTTTTATCGTTCGTTTTTAGCTTAAAAACTTTTCTTGTTCTTTTCGTATATCGGCAGAGGAAATCACTCATTTATATAATTTTTTTTATCCCTTGATATTAACATCTGGTCTTACAAACAATCAAATAAGGTAATTGAGGTCATTTGTGGGTATCAAATAAGGTAAGGTCATTTGTGGGTATCAAATAAGGTAAGGTCATTTGTCGATTCTATTTTTTTCCTATTCATACCGTAGTACCATATTCTTTGTAATTTCTATCTCAAAATGATAGGAGGGAACATACCGCTGTGGTCCTTTCGAAAACTAGTGCCGCAATTTATTATTTACTGAAGAGATTACCCAAAATTTCCTGACTGATTTTCTGGCTCGAATGGAACAAAACGTATAAACAAATTTATTAATATACACCAGCAAAAACTCTAGAAATGTTTAGATTAACAACAGGGTAGAAGGTTAATTGAATTGAATTGAACATGTTAAAAAAAAAATAAATAAATAAAAATAAAAAATAAAAAATTGTTAATACAGAGACTTCGCGGTACTTACTCTCATAGTGAATAAAACTCAAAGACAAAATTTGTCAGTTTATTTTCAAAAACCTCATAGTGAATTGAACAGCCGTTTAATAGAGATTGGTCTTGGCCGCTTAAGTTGGTTTCATTAGTGAACTAATAACTGATCATTGAACTGACTAACAAAAGTGGTCGAAACCGGTAAACATTAGCTATGGTACTTAACTGATTATTTTTTGCTCTTTGATTTTAATTTCCAAAGAAATGTAATGACATGTGTTAACACTTTTTAGTTCTAAATGTAGTAGATATAAGTATTGAAACAAACTATTGAAATTGTGTTTAATTAAAAAAGGAACTAAGAAAAACTACTTTAGAACCAATCTGTACATAATTTAAAAGAATTTTTCTTCGGATAAATGCAACTAGCAACTTCCTTTAGTATTCATAGTACTTATTTATATAAAGTAAAATATATATATTCTTACCAATTTAACACTCAGTTTGTTTTGTTATTTTACAGACTTATATTTGCCCGAGAGGAAAAATAAATCTTGTTCTTTCACCTTCCAGAAAAAGGTCGAGGAAAATAGCACTAAAGAAACTTGCACCATTTTAATGATCTCGATGACGAGGTATTCTCAAGGTTCTCACTGCTGTTAGGAGAGAAATACCATGTAATAATTGGTAAGTTTTTTTTTTTATTTTATTTTTTTTATTTTTATTTTTTATTAAACTATCTCACCTTATTCACCATGCAATGCAATAATTTAACTTTCTCTATGATGAGTTGCTTCTCTACCCTCTCGCTGCCTCTGTTGATGTTAACCCTAGAACGCTAACCATATTTTTTAACCTCTTAAGACTAACCTTGAGTCATATTGACTCCCAAATCTATTATACCCAGTTTTATTAAAATATAAAGGCCTAATATGTACAATATTTTTTCAACACGTTTTAGTGCTAGTTGAAGGGACACTTGGGTGCTTTGTTTCCCATAAAAAAACATTTTTTTTCCTTTTAATTCCGGTTTTTCAATCTGGACTACTATTACATATCCGATATTGTTATCTACCGGAGTGGTTTTATTTACTTTTTTTTATGTAACTTTTTTCTTTACTTTCCTTTGGTTTTTCTATTTCGTAAATTGTTTCAATTAATTTATAATTTTCCTCATCATCGCTGATGGGATCAAAAAAGGCATTTTCTATTTTCAAATCAGGGTCCAAATCACAACCGTCACCATTATTGTCGAATACGCTCTTTTTCATAATCGGTATTTGAATCGGTCATTTCCTTCATCAAGTGATAAATGTCGTTTAGATCATTGTATTTTTTCTCCATTATTTGACTATATTCATATTCTATTAAATTTATATAATTTAGACATATAACGACAAAAAAAATATAACAATTTATATTTATAAATGAATAAATGAATGGGTGCAAACTCCACACTCGCATGCAAATTGCTACTTTCCGCACTCGACGCGTAATGTACTATTGTATATTGTCAAATTGCCACAATAATGAAAATGGCTCTGCTATTAAGGGCTTGGAGATGTATTCATCAAGGCTAATTTCCCAAAATTGCGGTAGTAATGCTATTTTTGGATTACTAAATAGATGTACTCGTTAATAATGAGATAAAACTTTTCTTAAAACCATTTTTCAATTTACTTTCCTTTTTAAATTCTATTGTATGATCCAACTCTTTTGTGAGGCGCTTTTAATCTGTCCTTGTAAGAAAATTCTAAAGGTTCAATCGCTTCCTTTTTTTCAAGTACCTCTCCATAATTTACACGTTCAGCCCTTTTAGCAGTTAATGCTTTAACTCAATACCTCTAATCCCTGGAATACGCTGAGCCCTTCAATATTTTTTTTGTCACTTCCTACATTATATTACACACATTTTAATATCATATTTACTAGTGGGTTAGCACTTGACAACTTAATCGGTATATATTGTCGAAATTAACGCAATTAAAAAGTGTTGTAAAGTAGACCGGTTTCAACGATATGGTCATTGTATTTCTTAACCTACTGTTGCAAACTAAACATATACAAAATCGTACTTTAGACGACCATATTTATTTTTAAATATTTCATAATATAAGTATAATGTTTAAGCGTCTTTTCTGGCCTACTTGGTCATCATCAGTTCTCTGGTGAGTATGAATTAGTGATGATTAACTATACAAATGACAAGTGTAGTGAAAGGGCAATGTAATTTATTCACTTAATATAGTGGTATAACATTAAACTTATACTTATTAGACTTTATTTTATTACAACGAAATATTAAAGGCACAATGTAACAATACTTAAATGTCTTTCCTACACTAATTGATCATCAAAATCAATTCACTATTTCTGACAATGGTGCCTTAAAGGTATGTAATGATATTTTAAATAAGTACTAGAAATATTGTGTTCAATACGAAGACCTCAGACTCTTCTAAACGTATCCTTTCAATGCAGTTAAGAAGAAGAATTAATTGAAGATACAATTAAGATTTCGACAATATAAGAAAAACATATTAGCGGCCTTTACACATACGGTCTTTCCTGCAGGCCTGAATCGTGAAGGATTGCGCGCGAGTATAACCGTGCGAGTAATCGAGTGGGAAAGATTTGGTAGCTATAAAAGTGATACGCGCTTTCCCACAGGAAAGCGTGCCCCCGTGTTGGCGCGAAGGAAAGAACGCATGTGTAAAGAGGAATCCCGCACGCAATCCTCGCAGCAATCGTTAGACGAACAGTATTAGGGGGCACAGTGGGGGTAAATTTAAAGAACACGGCAGGCCTGTCGGAAAGCTCGCTGTCGCCTTTACACTAAAGAGATTTCGCGCGGTAAAGCGTGCATCTCTGTCGACGCGTAATCCCTCACTATTAGAGTTATTGAAGCGAGCGTAAGCGAGCTTCTTACATTCAACAAACTATGCATCTTGTCTGTCTGTCTGTCTGTCTGTCTGTCTGTCTGTCTGTCTGTCTGTCAGTAACGTTTACGCGTGTGACGATAACTTGAGTAAAAGTTGACCGATTTAGTTGACATTTGGTATACATGTTCCTCTTACTAATACTCAGGCTAAGTTCGTTGGACAGCGTGATCCGTCCAAGAGTTCGCGCGCAACGCTCGCGTAAACGAGAGGTTCAAAAATTAAATTGGAATTTCAGGACGGGAAAAGATTCTACCATCATCTATTTGATGAGACGAACATTTTTTTCAAATAACATTTTTTAATAAAACCAACAGCGACACTGCTATGAATTAATAAAGATCGCTAAAACTATTAAAGCGGGCCTAAACGTTTAAAATAGAGAAAACAACCTTTTTACCGATATCTTACGTTCTAACGTAACGATTTTAATAAAACTTCATAGACACCATCTGATGCACAATTGAAACAGGCATGCAACATTTCAATTTGATACATGCAGTAGTTTGTTTGTAGCAAAGAGATACAAATTATAAATATTGAAATAGAGATGTGTGGTTAGAGGAATAGTAAGAATGCGGGGTGGTTCCCTTACTACTAGCCGCTGCACTACTACCAGACCCATTATCTATCAACTCATCATAATTCACAATAATCTTTTTTTTTCAATATTCTATACATATTTATTACTATACGCTCGCTCCAATGATAGAGCCACGCGATGCCTAGTTATTGAAGCGAGCGTAGCGAGCTTCCTACATTCTTGTCTGTCTGTCTGTCTGTCTGTCAGTAACGTTCACGCGTGTGACGATAACTTGAGTAAAAGTTGACCGATTTAGTTGAAATTTGGTATACATGATCCTCTTACTAATACTCAGGCTAAGTTCGTTGGACAGCGTGATCCGTCCAAGAGTTCGCGCGCAACGCTCGCGTAAACGAGAGGTTCAAAAATTAAATTGGAATTTCAGGACGGGAAAAGATTCTATCATCATCTATTCGATGAGACGAACATTTTTTTCAAATAACATTTTTTAGTAAAACCAACAGCGACACCGCTATCAATTAATAAAGATCGCTAAAACTATTAAAGCGGGCCTAAACGTTTAAAATAGAGAAAACAACCTTTTTACCGATATCTTACGTTCTAACGTAACGATTTCTATACATATTTATTACTATACGCTCGCTCCAATGATAGAGCCACGCGATGCCTAGTTTAAAATATTGTATACATTTTGTAATAGTACATTACGCGTCGAGTGCGGAAAGTAGCATATTGCATGTGAGTGTGGAATTTGCACCCGAGTGACAGCGAGGGTAGTAAAACCACACGAGAAATGCAAAATGCCGTTTTCGCACGAGTTGCGTACCGTACTTTATCTACGATTGTTAGATTTAAATAATAAATACTGAAAAAAATAAACTTGCTGTATGTAAGTTCGTATCTCTCTCCTGATAAAGATTGCATTAATTCTTGAGTTGTATTTTTTGCCGAATCAATTATTTCTGGAGGAGTATTGTTCTCCAAATTTTCGTCAAAGTCACTTGATTCACACATTGTTTTTCACTAAAAACTCGATATAAACAGTTACTTTAATAAAAGAACAGCAAATTAGTTTTGTTAAATATAAACAAACTCGCTAATCGTGCGTAAAGCTGAAGAATTCCTCTTCTAGAAGAGGAATTCTTCTGAACTATGAGACGCGCATGCGCAATGAATACAAGTATACGTAAAGAATCACTTTCTACGCATCTAAACAGAGATACAATGTTTATATTTCGTATTAATCGCAGATAAATGACTTTAAAGCTCTTCTTCCTGAATCATTAGCATCCTTCATTACTATTTAAACAACTAATAAGTTTCAAAGTGGAATATTGAATCTAATATGTGCGAGTGACATAAAATGGTTTATTTAACAAAATATTTAGTTCATATAATTTAAAACAAAAACATCTACCATTATGAGCCTGGGTGATGATTAAGGGATTTATTTTTCTATTGTATACGTAATAAGACTTCAAAATCGATGTTATAAAGTATTATTTTCCTGAATCATCATTACAAATACACTAGGCATCGCGTGGCTCTATCATTGAAGCGAGCGTATAGTAATAAATATGTATTGAATATTGAAAAAAAAGATTATTGTGAATCATGATGAGTTGATAGATAATGGGTCTGGTAGTAGTGCAGCGGCTAGTAGTAAGGGAACCACCCCGCATTCTTACTATTCCACTAACCACACATCTCTATTTCAATATTTATAATTTGTATCTCTTTGCTACAAACAAACTACTGCATGTATCAAATTGAAATTTTGCATGCCTGTTTCAATTGTGCATCAGATGGTGTCTATGAAGTTTTATTAAAATCGTTACGTTAGAACGTAAGATATCGGTAAAAAGGTTGTTTTCTCTATTTTAAACGTTTAGGCCCGCTTTAATAGTTTTAGCGATCTTTATTAATTGATAGCGGTGTCGCTGTTGGTTTTACTAAAAAATGTTATTTGAAAAAAATGTTCGTCTCATCGAATAGATGATGATAGAATCTTTTCCCGTCCTGAAATTCCAATTTAATTTTTGAACCTCTCGTTTACGCGAGCGTTGCGCGCGAACTCTTGGACGGATCACGCTGTCCAACGAACTTAGCCTGAGTATTAGTAAGAGGATCATGTATACCAAATTTCAACTAAATCGGTCAACTTTTACTCAAGTTATCGTCACACGCGTGAACGTTACTGACAGACAGACAGACAGACAGACAAGAATGTAGGAAGCTCGCTACGCTCGCTTCAATAACTAGGCATCGCGTGGCTCTATCATTGGAGCGAGCGTATAGTAATAAATATGTATAGAATATTGAAAAAAAAAGATTATTGTGAATTATGATGAGTTGATAGATAATGGGTCTGGTAGTAGTGCAGCGGCTAGTAGTAAGGGAACCACCCCGCATTCTTACTATTCCTCTAACCACACATCTCTATTTCAATATTTATAATTTGTATCTCTTTGCTACAAACAAACTACTGCATGTATCAAATTGAAATGTTGCATGCCTGTTTCAATTGTGCATCAGATGGTGTCTATGAAGTTTTATTAAAATCGTTACGTTAGAACGTAAGATATCGGTAAAAAGGTTGTTTTCTCTATTTTAAACGTTTAGGCCCGCTTTAATAGTTTTAGCGATCTTTATTAATTCATAGCAGTGTCGCTGTTGGTTTTATTAAAAAATGTTATTTGAAAAAAATGTTCGTCTCATCAAATAGATGATGGTAGAATCTTTTCCCGTCCTGAAATTCCAATTTAATTTTTGAACCTCTCGTTTACGCGAGCGTTGCGCGCGAACTCTTGGACGGATCACGCTGTCCAACGAACTTAGCCTGAGTATTAGTAAGAGGAACATGTATACCAAATGTCAACTAAATCGGTCAACTTTTACTCAAGTTATCGTCACACGCGTAAACGTTACTGACAGACAGACAGACAGACAGACAGACAGACAGACAGACAGACAGACAAGATGCATAGTTTGTTGAATGTAAGAAGCTCGCTTACGCTCGCTTCAATAAGTTTCAACGTGGAATATTGAACATAAAATTGTTGAACATAAATTTAACAAATATCTAATAATTTATATTATAATTTAAAACAAATACATCTACGATTAAGAGGTAAATAGGATTGCACTCGTAATTATATTTCTTTTTATTTTTGTTGAAGATTGGAACTTTGTAAATGTTTTATGTTAAGTTACTTCTTTTTTAAGCGAAACTCTCTTGAGGGTAGAAAATAATTGCTTTTCTTCTTTGTTACTTGACGGGTACTTTCAATAAAGTGACACAATTACATTCAAACAACCTTGTAAAAATGTTGCCCAACCTTTCTCTCCTTTTCTAGATTCTAAAAGTTGTAACAAAAACAAGTAGTCCAGTGAAAAATTGGGGAGGAGAGACAGACATTATAATGCCTTCTAATACAAGTGTAATAAAAGATTTGGTAAGGGACACTCACCCTTGTTCCTTAAGAGCTGATGTTCAGGATTTGAAACAAGTTATTTTTTTGTTGTTGTTGTTGCATATCCTGACCCTTATGGTGGTCAATGTTCACACAATAGACAGGTGGCTACTAAACTCGAAGAAAGTCCATTTAAGACGTGACGTTTTTGTCGGTACTAAAGAAAAGTGGTCCGGTATAACAGGTGGTCAATGAAAACAGGTTGTTGTGTGAAAGCGTTTTGCTAAGTATTGTATACTTTTACCTGAAAGTTAAATACAGTATACAAGGTTGAAAAATAATTATAAGGTTTTTAAGTAAATGTTACAAAACAGATGTTGAAGATACTAAAGGTATAGATTATGTCGTAGGTAAAATACATTTTTTTTTAAACTTACCCATGAATGCGGTGAATTAACTCAAAAACAGGATTGATTTGTTTCTTAAAATGTTGTTCGAAAACTACATATATTGTTAATATTTTAATGCAATAGTCGAGATCATGAGACATATAATAATATAACTATAAAATTATAATCATCTATATGTGAAAATTAATGTTTTGTCAGTACATTGGTGAGAATTGCAAACATTTTAAATCCTTTTTATATAATTACAATTTTTATACGTTCCGAAGACCGAATCCGGGCTCAACTTTGTTCGTGTCCGACTTTATAGGCGCAAAACTGACTAAACGAAATCGATTATTCTTTTTTTCTTTTTTGCAGAGGTGAGCGCAACCATGTTGCGCATGTTGTAGGCATGGTTTCGTCGATAAATATTGAGTAGAACTCAGCGCCGGCGCTACGCACAGGCGGGGCAGGCGGCCGCCTGTGGCGGCCAAACTGAGGGGGCGGCCGATGCTGCCTTTTTAGATTTTTTTTTTTTTTTTTTATAAATTAAAAACAAAATCCATAGTTGCAAAACGATAATAATGAGGCGTACTGATTAGAAGGAACCCTAGTAATAACACCCCTGCCCTAGGCCCTTGACAACACCTCTTATCTGGAGTGGTATTAGTTTAGTAGTTGAGCTAATCGCATTTCGGAATTGTTCTTGGTTACACCGGTGTCATTTATTTTGTTTCCTAAAACTACTATCGACTGTCTTTGCTATAATATATGAGTGTAATATGACATATAATACCTCCTCTCTCTTCTTATTTTTTCTCTAACTCTTTTCCTGCCCCTTTAGTTATTAGCTGTTATCTTTTCCACCCTTCCCTTAAACTTGATTTTTTCTTTCCTAATATGTATAATAAAAATATAAAAGGATAATATTAAAAATATAGTCATAGAAAAATTTGAGGGCCCGAAAATAATCCTCTGAGAAGAACAATAATTATAAAATGTTAACAGACACCCAAAAATTCTTAAAAAATTTTAATCCGTTACTTTGCATAATCTTCGATCCTTAAAATATCTTGCGTTTCTTAGGGAAGCCTAAAAAAATCTCCTCTCAAAGACAAGGGTTGAAATTATGTTATAACGGAAATACGTCATGGGGGGGGGGGGGGGGGGTGTTAAATGAATGGATGCTCTGAGTCCAATTCATATTTTTGCATGTCGTGTCAAATCAAAGAAAAAATAAACTATCACATTTATTTTCTGTCAAAAAACAAAAGTTGTTTAAGTAATGTTTCATGCGTTAATATTTTGTAAGAAAAAATCCCCCCCCCCTCCTAAAATCTTCAAAATTATTATCTTGGAATAAGCTGGCACTTTTGATCATGTATTTCCGATGACAAAGCGTGTTTCAATTTTTTTTATAAATTATACTAATTATTATTACATGATTTTACTTAACTTGGCTTTTTTGAGATGTACAAATTTTGTAATTAATTATTAATTGTTATCCTTAAAGTACTTTATAGGACAATAACGTTTTAATAATTATAAAACTTGTTTTTTTAAATATATTATGTATAGTAATGTTACATTGATGTAAAAAATAATTAATAATAATGAGCCGAGTGGTTAGCATACTCGACTCTGAAACCAAGGTCTAAACCCCGGCTGTGAGTTCGAATCCTAGAGAGAGGAGACATGTTTCACACTAATGATCTCATCGAGAAGATGAGTAAAATTGTCGGATAACCCCCTTCCTGTAATGACTTAAGCTGTTGATCTGGACTAAAACAAAAACGAAAAATCGGTCCGACGCAACTCAGACAAACTTTCTTATATACAAGATTATAATTACTTAGCCCAGTGTTTTCCATTTATTAGATTTCGTAGGTACATTTTTATTATTGAACATAAAAATAACTTCTTCCGGGCGGGGAATCGAACCAGGCCTCTCTCTGTCAGCGTTTTTAGCTATTTTCTCAGGAACTAGATTTTTCCCGGAAAAACGGCTTATATCGTTAAATTTGTATTTAAATAGACTACATTTAAGAATTTTTTAATCAAAATCGTTGGAACCGTTTTCAAGAAATAGGTATTTTTTCACGTTTTTTTCAGAGTTTTGGGGGGTAGCAGGGCCGTCCCTAGGGGTTTAGGCGCCCGGGTCAAATGCATCTTTGGCGCCCCCCCCTTATTGCCAAATTTACCTAGTAGTTAAGAAGGGGGCCTATGGTACCAACTGGCTTATGGTATCTTGATTAGTCTTAATTAAAATAAATGTACCAAAAAATATAAACTTATTTAACTGTCAGATGTAACAATTTATTGAAGAGGAAAACGTTCGGGATATCATCTAAAAAGTGAGCTAAAATTCAGATAAGACCCTGATTCCTGGCCTGGTGTGACATATGGTTCGCCCCCCCCCCCCCCCCCCCAGTCAAAAGAAACAATTTCTAAGGGCGGCCGAAAATCGTCTTGCCTGTGGCGGCCAAAAGTGTAGCACCGGCGCTGAGTAGAACCAAAGTTATTAACAATTTATAAATATATATATAACCTAAAAAATTAGGGGTACAACGTTTTTTTAAAGGCTTATTGTGGCTAAACGGTAAGTCGTACCGAAAAGCAGATTTCACCAGCGGTAACCGATTTTAAAAGATCTACAACTTTGGTCCTATGATTTTTTGTTATACGTCCATTGGTTCTACCAAAAGTAAAGAAAGTAACGTGGTAAAGTAAAGTTGATTTTTTGACTCTGAGCTCTTATGGCGTCCGCAATTGTTGACTGATTTAATTTCTAATTGGGGCGCTTAAACCTCACAGTAATGTTCTTTAAATCAAGTATTTATTATTTCATTAATTTGTCCTAAAACCAGAGATATTAAATATTTGCTGGCGCAGCTGCCTTATTGAAACGAGACTGGTATTTAAATTAATCCACCAATGGTTGATGATTGTTCTATGACTTCCCATTCCGATTGTTTTTTACAGCGTTTATTTGCTCATTTATTTTATCTCTTTTTTAGCATATCATTGTTATATCGAGCATTGTTATTGACTACTACATTACTTAGATTCGATTGGCTTTTTTTTTTATAAAAAGAGACTTCAAACTACGATTTGGAGAATATTAAATTCTTAGCTATGCAATGAATGATGTATAATATCGATGGCATTGCGCGACAAAGGCATAAGTGACTTTTTGGCGAAAATGAGTTTAGTGCACCAGGTGACTTAAAGCATTGAACTTAACAATCTGTGAAAATCTTGAATTCGGAAAATGGCGGGAAAGTATAGAACTCGAATGCTCTTTTGGCATAAATGCCTAAAAAGGAAAATCGTTTAAGGCTAATCGTATTTAGTAGCTTTATCACTTTTGGCTTTTAAAACAATGTTTTCACAATTGTCTTAAGAGCACTTATGACATTTTCGCCCAAAAATTATTTGTCGCAAAATGAGATAAGATCGCTTATGACAGGAGTGCCCAACCTTTTTCAATCAAGGGCCACATTGTCAACATTCAAAGGGAAGGCGAGCCGGGGGTCGGTGGTGTACCGGGGGGGGGGCCTCCCCCAGAAAATTTTAGAATTTTTACCCTCATAAAACACGTTTTTATGCTTCCTATAAGGTTAATTTTCCGTTTTGGTTTTAGCTGAAACACCATGTTAATAAAGTTTTTTTCTGTTACTAGCCTAGTTTTACTTTGCAGAAAATAAATCACTCAAATATATACTAAAACTATTGTAATTAACCACACAAGTATAAAAATACAATAATAACAGTATGAATTACAAAAAATATAGTCTTTTATTTTACAAAGTTTGTAACTTAGCTTCAGTGAGATGGTTGAAACTGCTTTGCACTTGTACTCAAAATGTCTTTCCACTTAGGCTCAAACTTGGTTGTACCAATCATTAATAACGATTTTAAGTGTTCATCTGTGAGGGAAGACCGGAATTTTGATTTAATGTAATTCATTTTTGAAAATGTTTGTTCGCAAATATAGGTCGAGCCAAACACTAAGAACATGGTACGAGCAAACATTTTTAAGTTTTTGAAATCTTCATTGGGCAAGGATCTGTAGAATGGCAACAGATCTCCGTTTTCCCCATTCACCAATGTTGCTGGGAAAAATCAGCTGGGCTGTTCGGCAATAGGAAATTAATATATTTTAGATTCTCTGAATGCTTGTAAATTCTTCGTTTTTATGGCAACACGGCGGGCCACAAAAAATCGGCTCGCGGGCCGGACTCGGCCCGCGAGCCGTAAGTTGGGCACCCCTGGCTTATGACATTAGGCCCTAAAGAGTCTTACCTACAGCACTGTTTAAGCGCTTTATAACCTTGTCGAGGTTTCATCCTTATAATTATTTTTGTTGTATTTTTATTTTTTGGCATTAATTACAGTTTGTCTTTTGCGTCCTTAGTAATTAGTAACTATAATAAAATGTATTTTGGAGGGAATTTAATGGTGGAAATGTGTAGCGAGAAGGCAAAAGCTGAAAAATCAGCTAAAGGAAATCTATTTTTAGTGATAATATTATTATTTTTAAACAAGCCCACTACTACCACTACTACTACTACTACTACTCTACTACTACCACTACCACTACTACCATGTACTATTGATCATGTTAACCTAAACCTTACGAGGTTATATGCTTAGAATATAATTATATATTTATTTGAGTCTTCAGGGGTGATTCATAAGAAGACTTTTTTCATAATTTGTTTTAAAAAAGGTGATATTTCATCCCTTAACTGGGATATCTTAAAACCTCGTTATGAAGTGATAATGTTTCTTTTTAGGGTCCGTAGGCAAAACCAAGGACCCTTATATTTTCCTGCGTGTGTCTGTCCGTCCGTCCTCTCGCGTGATCTCACGGCTACACCTTTCGTCCGATCACTTTGAAATTTGGCATGTATGTGTCTTGTACCTGGCCACATATTTTAAAAATATAGCGACTTAAAAAAAAAAAATTAGAGTAAAAAAATTGAAGGGTTAAAAATTTTATAATTTTTTTCGACACCGTGAGGGGTATCATATGAAAGGGTACGTCGAGCTGATTACAAAAATATATAATTCTTTGGTTTTAACTTTGATAGGGCGAGCGTAGGCGAGTTTGAAGCGGGTTTGAAACGTGTCCCCCCCCCCCCCTCCATCTCGCTTATGTGAAGTGCAAAAAATCTGAAAAAATTCCTGAACATTCTTCGACCAAAAGTAAAGATACCACTTTTTGGAAATTTCGATAAAAATATTATTTTATTTTTTATTGACAAAATACGTTTTTTTTTTATAATTATGGTCTTTACGATGTATTTATATGGTTGTAGTCCGGTTCAGTGGCAAAAAAAAATACTTTATCAGAGTGTGTTTTGAGAATATCAGACCGTTAGAATGGTTTAAAGTAAGCTTTTTAGCATTTTAAAAAAACACTGTTTATACACTTTACAGTTAAACACTATATAGTGTGGCCTACGGACCCTCGCTGTGTGCTAACTAGCACACACTTGACCTGTTTATTCAGAAATCTTCTTTACCGATTATTAGTTGGTAAATTGTCTATAATGATCAGGGCAAAATGCTTAATGTGAGTCATTAGAGCTTAATCAACTGTCTACTACTATATGACTAGTAACTATAAATCAGTTGATCTATTTTTGCATTCACCAAATAGTGTCTTTGTGTTAATTATTAACAGTAAGGTAATTATTACTACCAAATCCTTTTTATAAATATTTTATTGTTTAACATAACTGCAAAATTTACACTGCAACAATGTGCACTGTTGTTAATGTTTACATGGAGGGAGCAACGTGAAGAAGAATTAGTTAAGTGAATACACTTAGTAGGCTTCAATATTATAAATTAATTGTAATACAAAATAATTAAATAACGCTGAAGTAGATTAATATTATACTATATTCAATTTGAGAATAGATTGTTATAATTATTATAGTTAAAAAAAAAAAAAAAAAATTAAATTAAATTAAAATATATATATATATATATATATATATATATATGTTATAGGAGTTGATCTCTAGGCCACTACCTCTTCAGACGTGTTGGAGGGTTACCTGGGATATGCTGGGAAGATAGGAGTTGTACAAGAGTATTAGGATGATAAGATAAGGATTCATGAAAATTTTTATATCGGGGTACCAATAGATTTCGTACAAATGGAACATTGTGGTCTTCATGGAGAGTAAGGTTTGAAACATGTTATTTTTATAAGGATTGTTATTTTTCTAAGGATTGTTGACTGTAGGGCTTGGTGCTACCCCACACTTCCCAACCGTAGGTCCAAGTTGGCTTTAGAACTGCGCTATATATGCGACGCTGGTTTTTTAGAGAAATCTTAGACCTACAATCCAGAAGACTGAGCGGTAACTTGAATTGTCGTGCGATGTCAGTAGGTATTGTTTTGGTCTGTAGTTTCCATGTTAATCGACGGTCAAGGGTAAGGCCAAGGTATCGGACGGAGTTAGACTGAGGAATAGGAACTTGACTAAGGATGACTGGGGGACAGGAGCCATGACGAAGAGCAAAGGTGTCGTGCACACTTTCCTGTTCGTTTATCTTTATCCTCCATTTCCTCAACCAAGGTTCCAAATTTAACAGGTGCTTTGGGTGTTATCGGATGCAAGGATGTGATTATCTTGGACAGAAAGGATTGCAGTGTCATGTGCAAAAGCAAAAAGGTGATGAGGTTTAGAAAGTTTGGATATCATTACTATGGTTGCTAATTTCCACTGTGTAGGGAAGTGTGTTGTTCTTAGAACAGAGTTGACGTGGGTGAGGAAAAGGATGCCTTTTTTTTGGAAGGTGTTTAAGGATTTGAGATGTGATGAGGTCGTAGCCAGGAGATTTTCTTGATTGGAGTTGTTTGATAGAGAAAATGACGTGGGAGGGATTGAAGGCTTTTGAATGGAAAGATAACTGAAGAGGGGAATGAAGGTCACTGATTATTATTAGATTTGCATGGTCTGGGTCTATTACATCAGGATGTGGGGAAAACATTTCGGTTAGGTGCTGAGCAAAGACTTCCACCTTCTCAGTTCCCGACTTTGGTAGTATTTTGGAGTGGGGAAGGATTCGATTTATAGGAGAGAAGTCGTCGGGTAGCGTTCCATAAAGATGTTTTCTCTATCCATTAGGTTTGAAGTGAATTCCTCAAATCTGTCATCGTTTCAGTAAGTTATTAAGTTGTCTTCGAATATTATTGTGAGTCCGTTTGTCTGATGAAAATCGAGTTTCTTGCCAACGAATCCTAGCACGCCTTTTTTCAGTAATTAATGTTCGTAAGTCGGTCGGTAAACTTTTCCTAGGGTCTTTCTTGTAAACATAAGGTATTGTAGAGTCCCAAATTAATGTCTTTACCGTGATGGTCGGATTTCTTCCTGTCTTTTTAGTAATAAGTTAAGGTCAAGTCTCTATTCAATTAGAGTTTGAAATAAGTTCCAGTCAACATGTCCGTCAGTCAATCAAGATTTAGGAGTAATTTCGGAAGGGGTAAGATCCAGTGAGAGAAGAACAGGGCAGTGGTCAGAGGAAAGGTCATGAAGTTCAGAAGCAGTAGAGTGAAGATTAGGTAAGGAAGACATTAAAAAATAATCTACCAAATCTAAGAATTAAGTTTGTTTTGCATAAGAACTTTATTGATTCTTATTAATAGATAATATTGTAACATAATTCTCAGAGAGTGATGACTATTTAAACTTGTGTAATAAGAAATAATAATAATTATTTTTTTAATTGCGCCCTATTTCAATAATAATTTAAAGCTAATTAAATAAAATTTCAACGTTCCGTAATATGAATACTTCCAAAAACTTAAAAATTGAATTTCAATAATAATGTAAATTATATATATATATATATATATATATATATATTTTTTTTTTCATTTATTTACTTTTTTAACTACTAAATAACAGGTGTTAGTATTAAATAAAATAGTTCTGAGCATTTATGTTGTTTAATAACATTCAGACCATGACCATTGCTAGGAAAGAACTTCATTCATTAGCAAATCTTGAGGGCCAAATTTTATAAGTGCGACTTTTTAGTAAAACTCATTATGATTATTATTTTTTTCCTTTAAGTATATTAATTTTGTCAAAAAATAACCATACCATATTTAAAGATAAGTAATCACACTATTAGTAAAAAAATATATCACCTATAAAAAATGTTTTCATATAGGAGATATTTGTATTCAAACTTTGTTTTTGCTCTCCTGTAAAATTGACTTTTTGCACTTATGCCTTTGTCTTATAGAAGGCTTTGGAAACAAAACTATTTATATCATTTAATTGCTAGGCCTACATGATAATAGAAAAAAAAACCACTAATGCTATTTTCACACTAATGCTAGCATAAGCCCTGCGCGGAGCGCGGGGTAAAGGCTAGTCTATATAAATATAAACTTTTTTTTTACTCGTAACTTCCTTCCTTTTCTAAGATCTTTTATCAAGAGTATTGCAAGTTATTTTATGCAAAAAATATGTTTCGAGAGGGTTAGAGATATATGTGTGTAAAAAATATACTTTACATTTAGTAATATAATGAGCTACTGGTAGAAAAAAAACCACTTTCCATAAGGGTTTGTGAAGACACTACTATTGCTTTAACACCTTATGGCGCCATCTAAGAGGGAGAGTTGGCCACTAATGGTTTTTGAGAGCAGTTGCGTACTCAGAAAGAATTCCGCGAAGGGGGGCAAACATGACCTTGAAATGTATGTGGGTTTAGCATAACTTATGTTATATTAATGCACCAACTGGTTTCTAGTGATTCGCTATACATATTTTGGAACATAGTTCCTCATGGCACGTTCTGGAGCCCAGGAGTGAATCCAAACAAAAACGACCAAAATCACCGTCACAAAATCGCCGTCACAACATCACCGTGGTCAATCCCTGTCTCATGTGTTTATGGGGTCGTGAAAACATAATTACCTAAGTTAAATCCCCATTAGCTATATTTTTTTTACAAATAGTATTAACTTATGACACTCAGATTGGGCAACCTATATGAGGAAAAAAAGAAAGCCACTAGGACTGTGGGAAGGGTGGAGCCAATTCAAAATACAGTTCTCTCATTGGCTCCTCTCCACATTTTTTCGAATTTTCCTCAAAAGTTAATACTAATTATAAAAATTGTTTGTCTACTATTGATACGAAATATAAACATTATATCTCTGTTTAGATGCATAGAAAGTGATTCTTTGCGTAGCTGTATTCATAGCGCATGCGCGTTCATAATGAGGTTCATGGGGGCTCTTTTTTCCGCCCTAGGTCGGAAAAAAGAGGAATTCTTCTCCTTAACGCACAAATATAGAGTTTGTTTACATTCTAATTTGCTGTTTATTAATTAAAGTAAATGTTTATATCGAGTTTTTAGAGAAACAATGAGTGATTTAAGTGATTATGAAGAAAATGAGGAGAATTTTACGTCTTCCGAAATAATTAATTCGGCACAAAATACAACTAATGAATTAATGTCATCTTAATCTAAAGAGAAATACATACTTACGCATACAGAAAGTTTATTAATTTTTCTTCTGTATTTATTATTAAAATCAACAATCGTAGATAAAGTACGGTACACAATTCGTGCGAAAACGGCATTTTGCTTTGCTCGTGTGGTTTTACTACCCTCGCTGTCGCTCGGATGCAAACTGCACACTTGCATGCAAAATGCTACTTTCCACACTAGACGAGTTTCATTCAACACAGTTAAATAGCAGTTTCCCTTTCAAATTGACATAATATAGTAAAGAGATAACAATCAATACTCTTCGGCGATTACCTTTGGCAAATAATAACAGAGGTTAGTATTCAAAGTTTATGTCAAAGGAGCAAGTGCACTTGAAGAACAAGAAGCAATTCGGGGTTTGCTTAGCAAATAAACCGACTAAAATGTTCGTGGTTAAGAGACGAATAGTGACTGACTCACAGGCATAACTTTCTCTACTGTATTCCTCACCAAACCTGACAACCACTCAGATACCTCACCTTCCCTTCCTCTTATAACTTCCTTCCTTTATGTATGACGCATATTTACATCTAACTTTAGTCTTATTAACATTTAACTATAATCTTATTATATTCTAATTACAAGGTCTAGGGATGTGCAAACCCCCAAAAGCTTCCTAAATCACTTGAAATATTTTAAAAAATCCCCCCCAAAAAAAATTCTGATGGGGATTCTTATCAATCCCTCCTGTGGGCATCCCTGGCGTTACGCATAACTCCCATACTTTTTAAGCTAGAAATTTGAAACTTGGTAAAGAAATCATTCCTTACATGTAGTTGTACTGCCCGGTAAATCATTTCATTGTGACGTCATTAAACCTTTTTGCTGATTCAGCAAACATTTCAAAATTCACAAAAAATAAAAAAATATTCAGATTGCGCTAAAATTCGCACCAGTTATACATGTAATGTAATTAATTATTTTTATTTAAACAATTACAAGAATATTACATTTTCATTTAAGTTACACAATATTTTAAATAATTACAATATGTTTTTCTTTTTTATTTCTAACTTAAAAATATTTTTTTTTTTTTAATAGCCGCAAAAGCTTTAGCTTGAGCGCGGCTATTGAGTCATCATTACTTTTAAGTTCTTAATTTACATGAAAATATTTTCTTATTACATACAAATAGTTTTTGCTATAAATGCTTTATAATTTGATGAACATTTCAAGTAATAAATTAAATAAATCTAATTTTCAAATATATATATATATAAAATATTTTATTTACTAATACAAAACAAATAAATAAATATAACATTTAAAAAATCAAATACATAAGTAAACATAAAATCTAGTATAAATGTTTTATAATTTGATGAATATTTCAAGTAATAAATTTAATTTATCAAATTTTCAAATATATATATAAAATATTTTATATAATAATACAAAACAATTTAATAAATATAACATTTAAAAAATCGAATAAAAAAGTAAACATAAAATTTCATTTTTTATTATTTTTGTTATTTATTCTATTATTTTTATTATTATTATGTTTATTTATATTTGTGGGAGGAGGGTTTAACCATAATATTACTTCCTTTTTATAAGTCTTAAAATATAAGTTATTTTTAACATGAGCAGGTAATTCATTAAACAAAATAGGTGCTCTTGCAACAGCATGACGCTGCATCATAGACGTTCTACATTTAATTGTTTTGACATTTCTATTGATTTTATTTCTTGTGTTCTGATCATGATTAATGTAATCTTTTTTTTCAAAAAAATATTTTAGTAAAATTTGTTTCTTAAATAATTGTTTAACAGTAAGAACAGGGAAATCTTTAAAAAGCTGCTCAGTAGAATATAGTCTAGGTTTTTTAAGAATAGTTTTAATTACTGCTTTCTGTGCTATTTCTAGTAAATGACCCAGTAAATGACCAGTTTTGATATCTGCCGCCGTTTTGAAATTATCGACTTTTGAACATAATAACTTTAACGCTAAATAATTGGTGAACTATTTCGCCGACTGAGCTAAAAATTCGCACCAATTATACCTTTCTATAGTATAAAATAAGTCCTCCATATATTATCTGAATATTTGCCACCATTTTGAAAATATTGACTTTTGATTTTTATACAGGAAAGTGTTTGTTTATACATTTTTAAATGTCTCTCAATAACTGACCTCATTATACCGGATTTAACTTTTAACGGACAAACAAAATTATAATTCACATAATAAAAAAAAATCTGTTCTCGCATTTATAGGTTTCTGTTTGGTAACGAATAAGTTCCGAGATACCCCGATTATTTTATTTAGCTCCAAGTAGATATTCACTTATATTCAATTCACTTTGAGATGTATAGCTACATTTCAATAATTAAAAACCAAAATAATAATATTGAAATTAGATGTAGAAATGCAAATTGTCAATCACTGTTGGCAGTTCACAAGGTTAAAAACTTATTCTATTCTAAATTTAATGGACTTGGGTATAAACCGGTTACAGCTGTTACAGGGACAATGCAGCTACCGTATCCAGAGTCACCGGCCCTAGTAACAACATGCATAATGAATCCATCTTATTTATCGGTTCTTGATTTAACATAATCAACATTGTAAATTAGCTTTCTCTATATTATTTTTTTTCTTTGAAGCAAATTAGCTTCCGATGTGGCAATTATCTATTGTAGATTGCGGTGTGTAAAATGTTTCATTCAATAGTGTTATATCTGTAAATTATTTATAATAATTTCTTGCTATAGCTCGATATCCACTAATTCCATTGTAACGAAATTACGTACTGCATCGGATATACTCGGGTTCGGGTTACAATGTTATTCGTCACCAATCTGTTTAAGATATTAAGATATAGCGTCAGTTGTCATTATTCATTATGAATTTTATTATAATATCATACAAAAAAAAAAGATACATAACTACGTGTTTATTCTTCCCACCACTAGAGGGTAAGCCCTGAGCTGTGGTGAGAGTCTCCTCCTGTTCTTAGTTTATGTATAATACATCACGTCATACAAATATTAAAAATATAATCAATAATTTTTTTTTCTTCTTTAGGAATAATAATAAAAAAAAAAAATTAATAAATAAATAAAAATAATAATAAAAAAAAATAAATAAAAAAAAAAATAAATAAAATAATAATATATGAATACAATAAGATAAAATTAAAATATAATAACAGAAATATATAGGATTGTAAATGAAAGGACTATTTATAGATATTTTTAAAGAAGACAATTGATTAAGAATTAAATGAAAAGCTTGAGGCCATGTGGAGAGTTAGGTAATGCTTGAGTGTAGAGTGGTTGTTTAAGATTGCTTGTTTTTTGGTTTTGCTATTGAGAGAACAGTTTTGTTTTGAGTATTGTAGCAAAATTAGGTTTGTCGAAGTCATTCTGTAATGAAGGGGTTAGTCTGTTGTAGCAGTTGGCTGCTTGATAACACCAGTGTCTCTGTCCAGCAGAAGAACGGCAGAAAGGTATTCTATATAGTCGTCTAGTTTGCTGTCTAGTATGTGTGTTCTACCCTCTCTAGCTTATGCTTGCTTCTGTGCAGTCTTGTCAGGCAAAGATATTCATATAATTGGTTAATGTTCGTTACCTTTATCTGTTTAAAAAGTGGATGTGAGTGTTCTGTTCTAGATTTGTTTGTTATGGTTCTAAATATTGCTTTTTGTTGGATAATCGCTGGTGTTTTGGCTGTGTCAGTGGCAGATCCCCATGCTATATTCACTAATATAGAGCGTGGATTCAAACACATTTTAACCCTTTAGAAGATATTTCATTAATGTAATGTTCTTTTTCAGACGCGTTACAAGAATATAAACATTAGGACCTTTAGAGTATAATACTGATGTTTGTATTCCCATATTGTATGTTGTAATCCATTATTTAGTCTTGTTGACATAAACGTTTTGTGTGAAATCTCTAACATCCTTTAGCGTTCACAGGAAGTAAATTTACACGTGCACCTTAGACGAAACTATATAGAGGGGTATAACTATGGGGTGTAGACCAAGTAACCATGGGTCCTACGGACCTTCGTTTTCGAGATATATCGATATATCGATTTTTTTATTTAGGTCATGTTTTTAGCCATAAACTACGTTATAAATAAAAAACTAAATAAGATAGAAATATGCAGTTTGCAGCATCGTAAAGAGCTTTAAATTTTCTTTAAGAAATCACTACTTTTAGTACTTAATAAGTTCATAAACTTAGTGATAATGCAAGAAGAACATTAAAATTGGAAATTATATCAAATGTTTATACAACTTGGAGCTTCCATAACATCTATATCTTTATACCTATCGTAATGTTTAAAATGTTTAAAAAACTGCGCAAATTTATAAGCTTTAATTCGATATAGCATTGTCTATAGTTTACGAAAGTTTTCATAGAGAAATAGTAGAAAAACTATTAGGAAATCAACTTATTAAGTAACAGCTCTATGAATTTTTTGTAATTTTAATATTTAAATTTGATTGTTTTCTTTTCATATGCTGGCGCGGTAGTGTCTGAAGAATAGCAGGGGGTCTGCTCGTGAGTATGCCAGGCAGTTCCAAACAGACGACATCTTTCCTATTACATTTTTCAAGTTATCGAAAGAAGATGCTGAACAACAGGCACTGTTGATTGGTTGCTGATCCTAGGACCAGTATTAGAAGGGCTTCGGCTGTATTTGGAATTCCAGGGATGTAGATTTTTAGAATTTTGAAAAGAAAATGAATTCAGCGCTTCCCTAGTATACACAATTGTTCTGTATAAAATACTTTTTACCAGGTCCCCCATCCACCCATCCATTGGATCCAACTGCAGGTACATGCTGATTCTTAAATCAAGTGGTAGGTCCTCAATCCAATAAATTAACTTTCTAAAAAGTTAAAAATATTTCACCATTAAGGCGTCCAACTATGGCACACATTTACAGAAAACTGGGGCTGAAAATGTTGCGGCCTCGGTACATGCGGATTTGCAATAAACCATGTATGAGTGTTGTGAAAATTATTAGCACCAGCTCTTGTAAGAAGGGTCTCGCCTATCCACAAAATAAAATGTGACACAGTTCTTTGTATATCCAATCCCAATACCCCCGCAGCACCCTCGCATTAAAGTCAGCTATGGTTAGCTCCTAGATGGGGAGTGTCATGGAAGGCACAGTTGAATTCTTTTCAAAATTCTAAAAATCTGCATCCCTGGAATTCCCAATACAGCCGAAGCCCTTCTAATACTAGTCCTAGGATCAGCAACCAATCAACAGTGCCTGTTGTTCAGCATCTTCTTTCGATAACTTGAAAAATGTAATAGGAAAGATGTCGTCTGTTTGGAACTGCCTGGCATACTCACGAGCAGACCCCCTGCTATTCTTCAGACACTACCGCGCCAGCATATGAAAAGAAAACAATCAAATTTAAATTTTAAAATTACAAAAAATTCATAGAGCTGTTACTTAATAAGTTGATTTCCTAATAGTTTTTCTACTATTTCTCTATGAAAACTTTCGTAAACTATAGACAATGCTATATCGAATTAAAGCTTATAAATTTGCGCAGTTTTTTAAACATTTTAAACATTGCAATAGGTATAAAGATATAGAAGTTATGGAAGCTCCAAGTTGTATAAACATTTGATATAATTTCCAATTTTAATGTTCTTCTTGCATTATCACTAAGTTTATGAACTTATTAAGTACTAAAAGTAGTGATTTCTTAAAGAAAATTTAAAGCTCTTTACGATGCTGCAAACTGCATATTTCTATCTTATTTAGTTTTTTATTTATAACGTAGTTTATGGCTAAAAACATGACCTAAATAAATTAATCGATATATCGATATATCTCGAAAACGAAGGTCCGTAGGACCCATGGTTACTTGACATTTTTGGTCAGAAATTTGATGTAGATTTATAGGTTTTTCTCTGTAGGTACTTATGCGGAACACCCTGTATATATATATATATATATATATATATATATTCTACGTTCTTTTTACTTTTATTAAAATAATTTCCTCTAAGGGAGACCAAAGGATGAGCTTTGGGGTATTACTTAACTAGCACCCCTCGATGAAACTGTACTCTTCTCGTATATAGGACACTAATTGTTCGTCACTGTTTGACAAGCTTTGTTTTCAAAGCTGTAATAAAATTACCAATTTTCAGGGAAAATTTTTTTCCTTTCGAAATAAAATACTTTAATAAAGTTCATTATAATTTAAGTAAGTAGTTTAAGTTATTTATTGATTCAAACATATTATATAACATATTACAACAAAAATAATAATAATAAATAAAAAGAAATAACATAATTCAATAATAGTATTTTACATAAATTTTAGATATACGAGTAGGTACATATACGTTTGGAAAATCAAAGAGCCTCGAAGAAGGAAAACTTTGAAACAGGAGGCTCTAGGTTTCACATTAAGATATCTAATTATTTTAGTTGTAAATTAAAAGCAGGTTTTATTTAATTTTATGTTTTTAATTTATTGATCTATTTTTATTCTTCAATTAATTTTATACATTCAATTTTAATCATGCTATTTACATAGTTTTCTTTATCATGTATAATTAACCTAATTATTTTAAACCAAAAGTTACTAGTACCTATAAATAAAAATAAAATTTAAATTAAATACAATTAAAAAAAAAAAAAAAAAAAATTAAGCTCGCTTCTTACATTTAACAAACTATGCATATTGTCTGTATGTCAGTAAGGCCCAATGCACACAGAAGAGGCGAGAGGCGGAGGCGCGGCGCAGGCGAGGTGCCGGCGCGGCGTGGAAGAGGCGAGTTAAACTGTCCAATACACACAGAACAGGCGAGACGGAGGCGCGGCGCGGGCGAGGTGCAGGCGCGGGCCGTGGTGTGGCCCAGTCTGTCAGATTCTGGTGGCACACAGGAGGCTCGCTTCTTCAAAATGAGTGAAGAGGCGTGGCAGAGGCGTGGAGGAGGCGAGCAAGCGGCGCTCACCGCGCCTCCGCCTCTCGCCTCTTCTGTGTGCATTGGGCCATATGTTTACATGGAGGAGGCGTAATTCACGACGCGCCTGCACCTCGCCCGCGCCTCGCCTCCGCCTCTCGCCTCTTCTGTGTGCATTGGGCCTAACGTTTACGGCCGCTCCCTGACTTGTCGGTACGGTATCGGTAAGCTAGTATGCCGATACGGTAAGATTCTTTACCGAGCGCCTATATATCTTACCGATTCGGTACAGATTCTTTACCGCGCGGTAAAGAATCTGTACCGAATCGGTAAGATATATAGGCGCTCGGTAAAGAATCTTACCGGATCGGCATACTAGCTTACCGATACCGCACCGATATCGTACCGACAAGTCAGGGAGCGGCCTACGTGTCCGACGATAACTTAAGTAAAAGCTGACCGATTTAGTTGAAATTTTGTATATGTGTTCCTCTTACTAATACTCAGGCTAAGTTCGTTGGACAGCATGATTCGTCGAAGAGTTCGCGCGCAACGCTCGCGTAAACGAGAGGTTCAAAAATTAAATTGGAATTTCAGGACGGGAAAAGATTCTATTATCATCTATTCGACGAGACGAACATTTTTTACAAATAACATTTTTTAGTAAAACAGACAGCGACACCGCTATGAATTAATAAAGATCGCTAAAACTATTAAAGCGGACCTAAGCGTTTATAATAGAGAAAACAACCTTTTTACCGATATCTTTTGTTCTAACGTAACGATTTTAATAAAACTTCATATAAACCATCTAATGCACAATTGAAACACGCGCATGCAAAATTTCAATTCGATACATGCAGTATTTTTTTTTGTAGCGAAGTGATACATTTTATAATAATTGAAAAAAGGAGATGTGTGGTTAGAGGAATAGTAAGAATGCGGGGTGGTTCCCTTACTACTAGCCGCTGTACTTCTACTATACCCATTATCTATCAACTCATCATGATTCATGATTATCTATTTTTTCAATATTCAATACATATTTATTACTATACGCTCGCTTCAATTATAGAGCCACGCGATGCCTAGTATAAATTTGGAGCGACAACACTGGCATGCCTCTGTAGTGAATTTGTATTACAGGTGATATTTGAATTTAATTTTTTAACGTGGTGAACATTAGGTACTTCTTTAGATTGTTACTCCCATATGTTTTTTGGAATAATGACTGACTAAATATCTATAAAGACAAAGGATATTAAGTCCTATGTACTTTGGGACAAAGGAATATCACACTTCTGTTTTTATAAGGGGAGTAACAATCTAAAGAAGTGCCGAACATTAAACAACTTAGCATAACTCATAACGATATCTCAGAAACCACTTGACCTATGACCAAGGAATAGTTGATAGGTAGCTCTTAGCCCTTAGGTGCACACTATAATTATTTCCGATGCAACTTGAGTCATGATGGTATTTATATGCACAATTCGCTATGACTATATCGGTGCTGCGTAGGGTAGAGGAAATTAAACGAAGGAGTTCATATTTTCTGGAAAACCTAGAGAGTTATTATTACTTAAGCGGTGGAAACTCAAGATTAAATCTGCGTTAAAAAAAGGGAAAAAAGAGGCAATTTCTAAGAAGGTCTCTTTCTTCCGAATGACGCACTTTGCTACCTGCTTTAGTCTTTCTTTAGTGTAGGGACGGAGCTTAATATGCATGACCGTCCAGAAGGAGAGTTTCCCCTCCGCGTGCTTTTTAGTATGATTTTTTGCTTAATATGGTGCATAAGCTCTGCCGGCTTGAGTCGTCTTAACAGTCTAGGCCTTGCGACAAAGACCGTGACTAAAAGGATATGAAGTCTAATGTTTTACTTCCATTACAGAAGGCATGTTATGGGATGTCATGCATCGTTGTATCATTTTGAATTTACAACTAACTAAACCAATAGTCGGTTGCATTTGACTCCTCAATCCGTAAGGGGATTTTAAACTGGTCCATCTGTTCCAGTAATATAAACAATTCCCTTCCCACCTTTCTTTTGCCAGAGATTAATAAATAAGATTAGGATCCATATCCATTCAAACGGGACTAAGTGAGTACTGGAAGACTTTAGAACATTAAACAAAAGAATGTTTGGAAGGCGTTAAGGTAATGGTGGTTTTAGTTTAGTGTACCGTAGAGAGATAATTTACATATGACCATATTAGTAGGAAACATGTCCCACCTCTTGAAGAATTTAATATTGTTTGTATGAAGTAGGTTCATAGTAAAGCACCTTAAGGTTCCCTTACAAACTTGATCCACCAAGTCCGTCGAGGCTGACGTAAATATAATGCGAGAAAGGTGAGTAAAAACGAATGTTTGCAGGAGGTATACAATGAAATGAAATAAGCTAACTCTGATAAATATTTGATATAGCTCACGGTGTCGGCTAACATATAAATTTCATTGCCAGGAGTTGGAATAAATAGTTTCGGTAAGTGACAGGTACCTAATGCCTAAGCTTAAAGCTAAAAGAAATTAAAATTTGGATTACTCACTTCCTTTTATGTCGTATTTCTGACCTTTGAGTAACATAGATGATACCTGATATATTATAGCATTTTCTTTTATATGCTATCTAAGAACTAGAAGGATATCCATTGAAAACTTATAAAATAAAATGCCAAAGATAGGCAGGATCAACCATAAGTAAAAATAAACTGAGTTTTGGTTTACCGGCTTTTCGGCAATTATATTTCCTTTTTCAAGATCTTTATATTTAACTAAGGTATTTAACAAAGGCATTTAACTTATTAACTTAAAATAACTAAAACCTCCTCACGGTAAGAAAAATAATAACAAACAAAACTGACCCCAACATTAAAATTTGGGGTGATGTCGAATTGGGCCCACGGTCTGTTAGGGTCGTAAAAACGACGGTTGAATTGGGCCCATGGTCAGTTCGGAGGCAGTGTCGAATTGGGCCCATACCTCTACAATCATGACCTGCAAAATGGAATGCTCGCATCCACCTTAGTTTTAAATACATTCAAACATATAAAATAGATGTTTGGTTACGGTCAGATGGTGGTCAAACTTCTATTTTAGACAAAACCTCTCCTTTTTATATCAATATAAATAGTCGTGTAATAATATTTTATGTTATATGTGCACATCATCGTCGACTTTATCGGAGAGGACAACCAATGCGTGTGAGTCTTTTCATGCTAAATTTGGAAGACATTTTTATCATCCCCATCCTAACATCTTCGTATTTATCGAAGCAATCAATAGTGTCCAGAATGATACCTACATTGGCATCCGAAGTTCAACAACTCCTCTAAAAATCACAAACGGACGGTACAAGAAAATACTTCAGTTTCTCGCAAATTTGCCTCAAGAAATACACCGCTAAGCAAATATCTAGATTACACTTCATAAAAAGCGTCTGCTATCAGTATAAGAAATAACAACCTACTTGGCAAGAAATATGCTACTTCAAGGAATGACAAGAATACTAACATAGTTTTTAGTAAAATTCAGCAAAGGAATAACCCCAAAAAAATATATAATATAAACTTTAAAAAAAATGACGAGGCCGAAAGGCCGCTCCTTATATTTTCCTCACTGTCCTGTGTTATTGGTCGGGACATTAGGTCAATATATGAGCGGATAACATATGACTGCTGCAGAGCAGTCATATCTATACAGCTCGGGACTAAAGTTAAAATCAATAAAACTGTGATTAGGAAGCAAAATCCTTCCGCTGGATTTTGATATAAAATGTTGCGTTAAAACAGACATTGATCACATTACGTTATTGAGTAGGATTATTCGTAAGTTTAAATAATAATTACTCCTGTTGCCTGACTGACCAGGGGCCCAATTCAACTCCGACCCTTCGAAGGTTGACGGTAATCCGCCTAGGAATGTTTTGACCGTGGGCCCAGTTCGACCGTGTCCAAAATTTGTAACATTGCAACAAGGCAATGGTTATTGATGATCAATTATTATTTTTGACTTAAATGGCATTCTTAGGCATTCAAGGCCTGGATTGCTAATTTAGTTATTAATAATAAAGTATATTCTTAATTTCATACTCAATTAAAAAAAAGGAGATGATATTAAATATAGTGTATTTACCCAAATATTTGTTTTATCCATCTCGATTAAATCTCAAAAAATTAACTTTATAAATACAGCAATAAGGGAATTATATATTATTTTGAGCATAGAGAATTTATAAGAACTCGTTTTCAATTTAATTACCTGATTTTTAACAACGTATATTTTTAAATACATATTTATACAAAAATAATCCGTAGAATAAGAATGTTTTTTTAATTAAATATAATTCATTTTATTTTAGCGTGGTATTTATCACACCTAGCTTACCTTTGAGAATCAGTGACCTGGATTGTAAAAGGAGCTTACTTTGATACCTCCCCCCCCCTCTCTAACTTGGAGGGTAAAGTGGGTCTACTGACGTCATGATTTAATATTATATTTTTGGGCCCAAAAAAACTAAGAATTTTCTTTAATAATAAAATTAACTTCGTTGAATTAAACTTTTTTAAAGAAATACTTAGTATTATAATAAATTAGAAACAACTTGCTCAATCCAAAGTATATAAGATATATTAAATTTTTGTTTTATTATTAAATACACAATATTACCGACACTATAAGGAGCAGTCAGGTCTTAAATTAATGGCCTGTATTAAACTATTTAGGCATCGCAAAGATCTATCATTAAAGCAAGCGTATAGTAATAAATATTGAATATTAAAAGAAATAGTTAACCATGATATGTGATGTAAATGAAGAGGACGTGTGGGTTAGAGGGTATTATGATATTGAGTACACACTTAAATAAAAACATACTGGCGGTTTAATTTCTATAGGCACAGAGTGGGCAAAAAACCGCACTTTTTTGAATACTTATAGCTCAGCTTCTGTAATAAGATAGAAATATGGGGTTTGCGGGGTCAGAAAACTACATTCTTCTACTTTAATTTCATATATATATAACAACAAACTATTAGGTTAAAGCTAAGCAATGACGGTTTGAATTGGGGTCTTAAAAAAAGTCGTTGTCCGGGTAGTTTTGAAAACGTATTTAAAAAATGAATGTAACAGAATTACAAAAAAAAACCGATGCGTATTTTACAGATCTACTTGTTGTATGGTACAATATGTCCCCCAGTTCATTTACGACAGCCTGCACTCTCCTTCTCCAGTGGGATATGACCCCAGCAATAGTTTATTTACGCATATCAATCACTATATGTGCTTTTCACTTGACCAAAGAGGGCAACCACTGGACAACATGACTATTAATATACATAACGGGGACTGAACTGACGGACAAACACAAGACTGTACTTGTAGAAACTTCATAGACAGAGTTGATAGTATTAAATACCTGGGAGTTATAGTGGACAACAACCTTAAATGGAAGCAACACATCTCATGGATGGTTGCTAGGGTCAGGAGAACCATCTACAGTTTCATTCAAGTAAGACTCTTTGCAGACAAATCAGTAATGAGAATGCTCTACCATGCTCTAGTCGAGTCCATCTTGAACTACTTTATCTTATCCTGGGGTATGGCAGCCAATTCACATATACAACCAGTAGAAATTATTCAAAAGGCCATTATAAAGATAGCAATGAAAAAACCAAAAAGGTATCCCTCACACCAGACCTATCTCGATTTTAAAGTACTGTCAGTCAAATCTTTATACCAGAAAGCAGTTTTATTGAATTTTTTTCATACTGACAAAATACCAATCATTCACAATTACTCGACTAGGTTTCAGACTCATCTAAAGATGCTAATACCACAGACTCACACAACTAGAAAACAACGACACGCAACGTACCTTGGACCAATTTACTATAACAAACTACCAACAGAACTTAGACAGATTACTAACATTAACACTTATAAAAACAAAATTAAACAACACTTACTAACTCAACAAAATAATGATTAAACTACATCAATACAAATATATATATAAAAAAAATGAATAATTAAATAAAGGGTAAATAATTAAAAATATAATGTAAAATAATATGTATATGGGTGTATGTGTATGTAGGTGTGTGTATATGTATCTGTATATAAATAATAATAATAGAATAAAATAAATAAATACTGACCAAATTGAGAGACGGAGTGCTCTCTCTAGGTGCTGCGACACCTACTGAGGACTCTCACCACATATATTATTGTTTATTGTTTAGCTACTAAATGGGTGTTATTTATACTTATTTTTTGTATTATTATTTAAATTGTACTACATGTTTTTTTCAAGTGGTGGAATAAAGAATATTTATTATTATTATTATAAATTAAAAAATAACATACTCCGCAGTGAAGTACGCCAATGCAGCTAGTAAACTCTAGTGTATAACCACTATTATACATAAAAATAACAATCAGACTTATCGTTTCAGCCTTTCAGTTATTTTCAATGATGATTTTACATAGAATATGTAAAAAAACAGGTGTATAAGGTTCAAAAGATAGTGTATGTGGAGAGAAGAGCTCAGAGTTTAGCGAATTAAGGACCTGGTAGGTTCGATTACCTGTGTAAAGGGTTCAATAAGTAACATACTTAAATAAATTATAACTAATAAACTAAACCAGGAGCTTAACACATAATACATAGATGTTAACATTATTTAATAATAGAAGAGACTGTAGGAAGTAATCATAATTTGATGTTTAGTCGGCACATAATGTGGTTGATAAAGAAAATTTTCAAGATAAGATGAAGTTAAGTGATAAAATAAATAGTAGTGAATTGACAAGGTGTGGACAACTATTGTAAAGGTTTGACTAGTATTGAGCTATTTAAATTAGTTCTTTCGTTAAAACATTTATCGATGTTGGCTCTGTGTATCTCTAAATTTTCTTAGAGATCTTTTACCTTTTCCACATACTAGATAGGTATTTCTAAAACGTTTTATTTTATATTGACCGCCATCTTAATAATATTAAGTGTAAAATTTCCAAAAAACTATACAGTTGTTAGATGCACCTGTGCCGAATTTTGTTCAGATCTGTAAATTTTTACGCTAGTTGTCGTAAAACAAACAATCACACCAATTCCCAAACAAACTTTAGAAATCCCAAGTCTCTAAAATTAACAACTCACTATAAGTTATTATTATTATTTATTATTTTACCTAATATAGGAACAAACAAAACAAATCCACCAAACTATGGTTGTAACATCATCAACAATGATTTTATACGTCTGCAAACAGTGGCGCACCCAGGATTTATTTTTGGGAGGGGCACAGATTTAAAAAAATAAGGGGGGGGGGGGGGGGGGGAAGAGATGTGATGTGGGCTTAGCATAGTCACAGACAATTAATCCAGCCAATTTTGAAGGGGGGCTGGGCTCTCTTTTAGGGGGGTCCGGGGGTCCTCCCCCGGGAAAATTTTTATAGTTTACGTTACTTGAAAACGTCTTTTTAGCCTAATCTAAGTGCATCTAAAATGTTATTATATACAAATAAATTTAAGTTTTTTATGAACGGGACATGAAGACCGGGGTATTTTATTTAAACAAAATTATATACATACTAATAATATTTTATTATTAAAAGTTGTACATTTTATAATAGATTAATGTTTTATTTTAGTAGCCAGAAAAATAAATTGGTACATTTTAAAAATATTTTAGTTATGTGAATTAACAAAAAAAAAAAAAAAAAAAAAAAAAAAAAAATGTTTAGAGTTAAACAGAAATTAGCTGATAGTATTAGGTTAAAAATAAACATAGTAGGGTACAAAAAATAGTCTTCCTTGCGAAAGGTCAGGTATCTGCAATTTTTAAAATCTTATTCTACAATTGAACCCGTTACTAAATTCATTAATATTAATTATTCGATAATTAAAAACTATTTTCATGACTGCTACTAACTATTTTAATTAAATTTAATTAATATATTAAAGTAAAACTTTAGATTAAAATAAATACCCTTAAAACAAGAAAAATTTAATTAAAAACTTGATTTAAAAATGTTATATTGTAACCTTTCATTCAAAATAAATAAAATGGATAATTTCTATGATTTGTCTAAGTGTACCCTTTTCTATGTATATATTGTAGGTGGATCCTTTTTCGGGTAAAATAATTAGTCGTTTACACTTCATTTGGTGTTGGCAACGTTTCGACCTTACCAGTCATTCTCGAGCCTAAAAGCAACATTTATTTTTTTTAAAATATAATTTATAAAAAAATGGATAATAGTCGGAAAGAAATTCGTCCCACTAAGAAGATCTGACCATGCGCAGTCGTAATTTTATGCAGATTTTTCCAAGTTCAATAGACGACACTTTCTTCCCAGGAGCTCCAGCCCTATTTTATAAATCCTTAACCCAAACGGGTTTATAACGTACTACTATTCTTTTTTCTTCATCTTCTTTTTAAACACCAAAATAAAATATGTCGGGCAAAACTAGGTAGATTATTACTTATTTTTTTATTTTTTTCACTATTACTTTAACATGTGCTGTGAAATTGCATACCTAAATTTTACCTCTTAGGCTTTGGGGGGGGGGGGGGGGCACATCTTTTTAACCCCCCCTCCCAAAAAAAATGTCTGGCTAAACTAGGTATAATTTATTTATTTTTTTGACTATCACAACACTATTACTTTAACACGTCCTGCGGAATTGCATACTTAAATTTTAGGTCTGGCTTTGGGGGGCGGGGGGGAGCACGTGCCCCCTGTGCCCCCCCCCCCCCCCCCCTGGGTGTGCCACTGTCTGCAAATAATATTACATATGATTATGATTTGATTTATACGTTATAGAGACATTATATGGGTATTCATATTTGCAGGACGAAGGCGGAAATACACATACACATGCTGGTTTAAAAGCATGACAGTAGCTAGCATACGTTACACGAGCTACTACTAGGAGTTACCAGCATGTGTATGATATGCCTACTTTCAACAAAAATATCCCTGATTTTTAAATAAATACCATTACGTATATTTATTTTACATTCTTCCGACGCATACAATTGTTTTTATCTGTATATAAAATGTCTCTTCGTGCGTAGAAATAGTAACAGGTCTTTCTATGCTAAACCTACGCCTAATTAATTTGGAATATTATTAGTGTTCAGGCTTATATAACTTCTCAAGGCAAGTTATAAACGGCACTTTTGCCAATTTTTTCCTGCCTGACAATATAAGCAACTTTTTTCTTTGAGGGGGATATAAAGGAATACTATCGAACAAATGAGAATATTGAATAATTAATTTATTTAACTTATAGAAGTTAAAAAAGACATTTGTCTCCCTCACTTTTGAAGGAACTCTAAGTGCTCATGTTGATGTATAAATATTAATAAACTTAATTAACTTTTAAGTAAGTTTTTAGTCTCTTTTGGACACCTTATTCAGATCCCGTAAATATAAACCCAAGAGCTCTTGCACATCACTTGCGCGTTTAAACCATTCCTCACGCTTATACTTTTTAGGGTTTCTTTGGTAAAACCAAAAAAAAGAAACCCTTATAGTTTCGTTCCTGTGTCTGTCTGTCACTCTGTACGGTTCCAATAACTTTTAAACTAAAAGAGATAAAAACGTGAAACTTTCCAGTATAAAAGATCGTTTTGACGTGCACACAGGAAAAATATAGCGAACTCAAAATTATCAGCTGTTCAAATTCAAAATGGCGGATAAATCACGTCGCGCGAAATTTTTTTTTTTAAATTTTGAGTGGGGTATCAAATGAAAGGTATTGAAGAGTAGATTACAAATATATATACCACTTAGGGATAGTGTGTAGTTTTCGGTGCCATTTTGTCAAAATACATCGAAATTTTGCGTGTCCCCCCCCCTAAAATCGTATTTCTGCTGTTACTAAAAATATAGAAAAATATGCAAAATGTGTGGTCTGCTGGGCCATAGAAAAAATAAGATTAGCAATTTGATCTGATTTACTGGAAATCCAAGATGGCGGATAATGCACGTCACTCGAGAAAAAATATTTTTTTTAAATTTTGAGTGGGGTATCAAATGAAAGGTATTGAAGAGTAGACTACAAAAATGTATAACACTTGTTGTTAACGTTTAATTTGCGCGCCATTTTTGCGCGCCATTTTGTCAAAAAAACTTTTTTTACGTGAGACTTCACGCCTTACCAATTTATTTATATGCAATAATGTTATTTTGTATAATTTTTTTTTCTTATTTGTTTCAGGTGGATCTGTTCATGGTCTTGTAATTAGTGGCAGAACTGTAGGACGTGCTTCAAGTTGCGACTTTAAGTCTAGAAATGTATCCTTCTGAAAAGAATTCAAAAAAGCTAAAAAGAGGTATTATTATTATATTATATATTTTTCACATTGGGATATACTATCGAACAATTAAGAATATTGCACAATTAATTTATTTAACTTATTAAAGTTAAAAAGACCTTTGTCTCCCCACACTTTTTAAGAAACTCTAAGTGCTCAAGTTAATATATAAATATTTATAAACTTAATTAACTTTTACGTAAGATTTAAGTCTCTTTTGGACACCAGAGCTCTTGCACATCTTTTGCGTGTTTAAAACATTCCTTACGCTTATACTTTTTTATATACATTAATGTTAATTTGTATAATTTTTTTTCTTATTTGTTTCAGGTTGCAGTGGTCTTGTAATTAGTGACAGAACTATAGGACGTGCTTGAAGTTGGGAATCTAACTCTAGAAATGTCGAATCCTTCTGAAAAGAATTCAAGAAAGCTAAAAAGAGGTATTATTAATATATTATATATTTTTTACAATGAACTTGAATGATGCGTATACTACGTATTTAAACATTTAAGGTACTTCATTTTACTAGAATTGAACTTATATCAATAGAATATAAAATTATTCATGCAATAAGATTAAGAATGTCTTGTGCTGGTCACACCAATTGGTTATTTATGTTTATTGGATAGGGATTAAGGAAGTTACCCAATAAATAAATTTAATTCAGAATGCACTCGCTGAGACTATGTATTATAAACTGTAATAGGACCATAATATTTTATTTTGACAAAAGCCAGACCAAAAGTGAAATTACTACTAATGCTTGCTTACTAATCATTAAATTTAGGAACGCGGCAGCGCTAGCGTTCCGCCCCGCCAAGTCAAAAAGTCAAAATTTCACAAAAGCTGACAGTGTATATATAATGTAGGTGACAAACAAGGGTTTTTGAGGGTCTGCAGCGTGAAATACGTACAAGATCAAAATAAAAAAAGGGTCGAAATCGGTCAAGTAAAAGTAGAGAAAAATAGGTTTGAAAATGGTAGTTTTAATAATTATTCTTATTCTTATTCTTTCTTCATTTTACGTTGACGCACCTACAGCCTAAACTACTGAACTGATTTTAATGAATGAGGGCTTTTTGGATTCGTCTAGGGCTCTAGTGCACCCCCCCCCCTCAACTCATCCCCCCTACAACCCTTCAATTCATTCCTACGCTGAATGTGGAGCGAGAAACCAAGCTAGCGAACAGTCTAAAAAGGGTAGAAACCAAGTAAGCGTCATACGAAGTGGTGAGCCTGACAATTATACGAAGGTACACCAGTGTGTTGTGCAGTAGTTTCGTGCTTGTCACATGACGTTTGAATTACTTCTATTTGCGAGTTCATCTTTTGAACTTAGTATTATAGGTTTAGTTCAACCTTACTCTCTTGAGTTCAAGGGGGAGTAATTTGTTTATTAATACATATTTCTGTTTTCTATGATTTTATTTTAATATTATTATTATTTATTATTATTTTATTACTATTATTTTATTTTATTTTCTTATGATTTTTTATGCTCCTACTATCAAAATATTAAGTTCTTTCAATGTTATAGGTCTCGTAGTTCTCGAATCTCCATAGACCTTGTCAAGCTCTTAACTTTACATTTATTTGACTCTAATGTGTGGGAATAAACAGTTTAGAGAATCCTTCCTTAGGAACCGTACAAAAAGTCATGAAATCTGAACAAAAACTATTTATGTGGTAAAAAAAAGCACCCCGCCAAGTCTGTGGTCCAAAAATGTTGTGAAATCAAGTTTCTGTCCCGCCATTGGCACTTTCTCCTGACCCAACACTGTCAACTTAGATACTTATCAGCTTCTTCTCCTTGGCGGTGTGCCTGCAGTACTATCCAAAGTTAACTGGTTGTATTCCACGCATCCTCTGCAAAGAAAGTAGGAGTTGCATGGGGTCATTCCTTGAAAGCTTAATTTGTATATTACTTATGTCTATTTTATTTGCTTTTTGATAAGACACTAAGACTATGAGGTGAAACACTATCTTTCCACACAAACCCCGTGTGGCAAACCTGATGGTGAAACAAGAAATTGTATTGGTGTCTGAAGAATATTAAAATTCCAGTTTCAGGAAATGGCAAGGCACACCACCAAGGAGAAGAAGCTGATAAGTATCTAAGTTGAAAATGTCAGGAGAAAGTGCCAACATCACTTGGCGGGACTGAAAGTTGATTTCTCAACCTTTTTGGACCACAGACTTGGCGGGGTGTTTTTTTTTTTTTTTTTACCACAAGTGGTTTTGTTCAGATATAATATATACAGGGTGTCCCCGCATAAGGTTACCAATTAGTCTAATGACAAAATAAATTCATTTTTCGATGGAAAGCCACTCTTCATAAAATCTGCTGCTGGTTCTTAAATGAAAATTTTATAGTATTACTTATTTTCAAAATGCATCCTGTACCAAAAAAGAACAAAATAAGAGGAAACTGGACCAAATTTTGACTTAAGAAAAATGCATCCCCAACAAAAACCTAACCGTGAGAAAAGATCTAAGTTCCAGACCCCTTCCCAAAAAAGTAAGTCTATCAAAGTAGTAATATCTACATTGTGGCCAAGTCTGCTCTTTCTTTAGTCTATAACCTCACTTCACTCCTACTTTCATAAGCAACACTGCTCTTTTATTTGTATTAACTTAACACTTGGTCAGTTTATGACTGAGATAATTTAACAGACTTAAAGCCGCAATGTTGATGTCGCTACTTTGATAGACTGACTTTTTTGGGAGGGGTCTAGAACTTGGTCCTTTTTTTCACTGTTAGGTTTTTATTGGGGGTATCAATCATCAGTATGAAGGATTTTATATATATATATATATACAATATATCCTCTATATATTAGCTTCCATATTGTTTTTGTCAAAAAAGCAACACCCCAACTTTTATTTCCACTCAATCAACCCCTCACTTACTAAGTACATATATGGCAAACTTGATTTTTTCCGTATCTAAATTAATTATAATCTCTCTGATGATCCAAATAATTATTAATAATACTAGCCCATAAAATCAAAGTTTTTATTATAAATCCTTTTTATGTATGCATTTTGGTTTGTGTGAGTCATCGGAAAGTTGTTTGTTTGTAAAACCACGCTTTGAAAATTGGCATAACGACTTGTAATTGAATTTTTACAAGAAACGTCGTTAATCAGTTTGTGTTAGGATGGGTGACACTAAAATTTGATAGAATGTATCTGTATTGGTGCAGAGTATATTTGCCTAGTATCAGCTCGATTGGATGACTAAGAGGGTTACTTGGCCCTCCAAAGAATTGGACGACATTATGTGTTGAAAAAGATAAACATGCACATAAATTGCCGAATCAAATAGATTCCGTAAACGCTTATTATTTTTATTTTTTTGAGGATAGAGACTGAAGCATCATTATATTAATACTACAAATAAATATAATATATAAATATTATATTTTAAAATGTGGTTACTTTATTCTTCATTGTTTATTTATTTTTTTATACGTCCATTTATAGTCCTTGCACTTTTATTTATGTAAGGAAGGAGTAATCGAGGTTTGCATACTAATTACTGCTCCAATATGTTCATCGAAAATTCATGATAATAATAAGAAAATTAATTATTAAAATCTATCCATTATAAAACATAATTGACGCGACAAATTAACTACACAATAGAATCTTCAATGTGAAGAGATAATTAGTGATTCATTAGATCATAATGCTTTCAGCTGTTAAATGCCACGGGATTAGGCATATATATATAAGTGTGTGTATGTATAAGATGGAATGAGGAACAAACACTTAATTGAGTTATGAATTATAATGAAGCTTTTTTTTTATTCTATTTTCTTTGCTTAGTTGTTGTTTCATTTAGTTTTAGACACATTTATTGTTTTCGTAGTTGTTTTATCAATATCAGAAATACCATTCTTATGTTTATTTGGATAGAACGCATGCTGGTATTATAATTAATATTAATTGAAAAATTATTTTGTTGAATAATTATAAATGTTTTACATTTATACTGACTTTATAATAACATTTTAGGTTTCTGTACAAAGTACAAAAAGAAACCTTATATAACGGTCTGTCTGTCTGTCTGTCTGTCCGTTGGTGTCTGTCCGTTGCTTGTTTCAATTCATAAACTACTATAGCTAGGAACATGAAATTTGGCACACAGGTGCATCTCGGCATTTGAGACAACTGGACACATTTTGGATTTTTCACACTTAATACTTTCAATATGGCAGCCAATATGGCGGGCGACTAAAAAAAAAGTTTTTAATCACCATGACATGTTATATATATCTGTTTAAAGGTCTTGAAATGAAGAAAAAGAATATGCAACTATTAAAATTTCACACGTAATATTTTTAAGATGGCGGGCAATATGGCGGGCGACTAAAAAAAGTTTGAAACAAACAAGAAGTTACCATTTCGAAATCAGAAGAAGTAGTATTATATAAAACATTAAAAAAAACAAATTTCAAATAATATTTATTATGCAAATCTAAAACTTGTTTTCCCCTTTATTTTTTATGAACGTACGTACATAATAGTTATGAACGTAATCTGTCCTTGGGAACCTCCACTGCTATTCCTTTGCAGCAAGCAGGCAAGGCACACAATGATAAGGCAGGCTAAGCTGGGTGACAATATTGAAGAGCACAGGGGTTTAACAAACATTAAAGGGAACAAAATTTACGCCTTCAATGTGTACTGTAGAGGTCTCCACCCTTTCTGTGTACTTGGTAACCCCCTTGGTCCTCTCCCTACAAAAACTACTAAGAAACTTCCCTCTGTAGCTTATATTGTACATGCGATCAAAAGAATAAGTGGAGTTATAAATAGTGGCGTATTATAAGCCTTGGTCAGATCCTGCTAAATATACGTGGTTTATTAGCAGTTGTAAATAATAAAGTTGTTGGAGCTCAGAAATCCCTAGTATGTTAACCAGTTAACGTGAACAAAACAAGAAAAGCACTGTGCATGTGCCACGTGTAACGTTTCCAACTCGGGGATACGATTCATTTCTACTGTGTATACAAGATTAAGGAACTGCTGCCCCACCCGCTATACTAAACCTCCTTAATAATTCATATATTCTTTATACCCTTGACTGGCCAAAATCTTGAATGCATACAAACATTAAAAATGTTTTTGCTAACGCAACTAATTATTTCCCTGATAAAACAATTTAAAATCACAATAATTTGTCGCATAGTGCGGTTATTGATAAACTTTTTCAATAATTTAAACAAGCTGCATAAAGTTTTCCCCACGTTCGAGGACTGTACGGTAAATGTATAGAAAAGAAACCGGATACATAATATATATTTTGTTCGTTTAATATATTTAATTATGAAGTACCACATTATATACTATAAACAAGGTCTTAGATGGTGGTGGATATGGATTAAGATCACTTTTATCCATATGTAGGCAGACGTTAAAGCGCTAATGGTAATATTTAAAGTATATGCATGCTCTCATGAGACCAGAATAAATTATAAACGAAAATATCTTACATGGAAGTATATTCAAAAGTAGCCTTTAAACGCTCAATATTATTTTAACAACGATTTCACAATAATATTGAGCGTCAGTAGATTAGACTGAAAGACCTTTTGGAGAAAGAGAGGTGTTCTTCTATAACAATTGATCGCAAAAGGGTCCACTTTGGAATATAATCCAAATGGCGTAAAACTTAATATATAAAAAAGTTAACAAAATTACTTATAGGTATACTTTTAAATTAGGATTTAATTGGAGCAGACAAGGTTAAACCTGTTAAGTTACCTATGAAAGCTCAAACTGGTGGCTCTTTCTAATCTAAGATCAGATGAAAACGTGAGGAAATGAAATTTCTATTCCTTACACACACACACTTGATAGCGCTGTTGACACCTTATGGTTTCTGTAGTCTAGAGTTTATATCACTCATATTATCCCTGAACGGATATCTTGCAGGGGTTTTGGGATCCTCTCTAAAGCTTAGGTCCTAAAAGTCTATAGCTACAGACCCTCTTTACCCTTCTATCTATAGACATTTGCAATATATATCCGTACCAACATACTCTAATAAGTTCTATGGGCATCGGAAATGGGACCTCTTATAATATAACTGTTATTGTTGCTCTTGTTACTCTTGTCCATTTGGGGCTGATGGCCCAAATATCCAACGTAATACTCCTCTTAAAACAGTCTAGCTTATTACACGTTTCCTGTGTGGATGGCCACGTTTAGTCTCTACAGCTAATTCAAGTGATATTACTGATTATTGCCTAGTTCGTATTATCCTTAGCTTATATTTGTATTAAAGACATTATTGTCGTTCATTGGTTGCATAGGGTAAAATAGTTTGGGTTAGCTGCTGCTAACTCAGGTCACTTCTTCCAAATATAGATATTGAAACTTCACTAATACCTCAAAAGAGCGCATTTGACTATTTATCTAACATCCTGTTTCTCCATTGGCTTTAATACAAACGTATCCTTTGTTTTATCTTTGTCAGTGACATTCTCTTAAAATTTGGAAGAATGCTTGCTTCATATCTTGTCTAGGTCTACCAATTATTATGATCGGAAAAATCCAAAATTACCTTGGATTTACTAATTTGTTTTATAACCTGTACAATGACTTTCTCTCAATCCATTTGAAATCATTTACACATTTATTCCGATTTGAACTTTAATCACAATTGACAACTATTATAAATAAACATATACATAAAATAGAGTAATTGATATACATTTTTGTAAGTCAATACATAAAACTATGATATCTTCGACGAATTGATTGAGTTGATCTTTTAGCAATGTTAAAATATTTCTTTTGATCAACCAAATAAAGATTGAAGATAAAATAAGTTATAATAAACGTCAGTTTACAAGGATAAACATCTATATTATACCCATATTTTGATGTATTTTATTCCCTTTAATGTATTTAAACTTATTTGTTTTTAACATTTTTATTTGAGAACTAAATAAAATATTAAAAATAAAAAAAAACCATGTATAGGTAATTAATCAATAAACAGGAATCTGAATAAAAATAAGGCGGGGGGGGGGGGGGGGGGTGCAGTAACAAAGCGCTTTTTGTTTTAACTTTTATAACAAATTAATGAAAAAAAGTTATTGGGGGGCAAATGCCCCCTCCAATGCCTAAATGGGCGTTTCCAAGGGGGAAACACCCCTAAGATACGCCCTTGGTTATGTGAGCACGCGCGTATTAACAATTAGCCTACCTAACGGAGTATTGAAGAATCTCTAATTAAAAATGACAAAAAAAGGGCAGTCCTTCCAGGAACTGATAGGAAGCCGCCTCACAACAACTTTCGTGGTAAACAAGAAGAACAAAATTCGTGGTAATTTTACAAAATAAAATCCAATTAAATATGGCTTCCCTTAAAATATATCTGAAGGATTAATTAAATTTTCATTCCAAAAAATGTTTTTTCCTCAATTAAAAATAGTGATTCTCTTTTTTTATTCTCTTAAATTTATATTCGGAATGCGTAGCTAGCAAATATTTAAATAACATAAATTAAGGCATCTTGTAGCATTTTAGACATGGATGCAATAACATTTCGAGTTTTTGTGCCGAAAACAACCTTCTTGGAAATAAGATTACTACGTATTTGATATTAATAATTATTTTATAATAATGGGTAAATAATTTAACTTCATGAGTTAATGTGTGGGAGTGCCTTTTAAAACTCTCTAGAAAAAGTCGAAAGAGAAAGAGACAAGATAAAAAAAAAAAAAAAAAAAATCCAAAAACTCATCAAAATTTCGAATCTCAGGGAAATTGCTCCGCAATAATGATTTTAATGCTCTTAGACGACAATAGCTGTAGTCCTCAACCCTCTAATGTGTGGGAGAGACTCAAGAAACTCTAGACATAGTCCAAGGAGAAAGAGTCTCAGGATAAATTAATCCAAAAACTAATAAAAATTTCGAATCTCAGGGAAATTGCTCCATACCAATGATTTTAATGCTCTTAGACGATAATAGCTGTAGTCCTCAACCCTCTAATGTGTGGGAGAGACTTAAGAAACTCTAGATATAGTCCAAAGAGAAAGAGCCTCAGGATAAATAAATCCAAAAACTTATTAAAATTTCTAATCTCAGGGAAATTGCTCCATACTAATGATTTTAATGCTCTTAGACGATAATAGCTGTAGTCCTCTGCCCTCTAACTATTGTTTGCAATCATTCTCAAGATTTTTTTAAACAGCTTATTGGCCTTTTTTTTTTTTTTTGAAAATATAGAATGACTTAAAACTGTTGGATGATTCTTAGTAAATAGATAACGATGAAATTTACGGTTGATACAAAAAGTGCTTCATTTTTGCCTCCCCCCCCCCTCCACGCCTTCTTTATATTCAGATTCCTGTTTATTGATTAATATGTACATATTTTTTTTTATTTTATATTTAGTTCTAAAATAAAAAATTTAAAAACCAAATAAGTTTAAGTACATTAAAGTTAAATACATATAAAGATTTGTACTTGAAAATAAATAGTTAGATATAGTATTAACAATTCTCTATATAAGTTTCATCACGTTAAAATTAAATTGTAGGTAGATAGTAATTATTTGAATTTCAATACTAAAAGTATTTACAACTGATGTTTTTACATATGGATCAGTTATCTACATTAAGAAATTATGATTTCAATTTTAACTTGTTTGTTTGTTTTACTGATGAAACACTATGGCAACCGTCGTAGAGGTTACATGATTATGTGTGAAGATGACATTGTAGATTTAGACATTAAACAAAAGTTAGTAAATGAAATGTGTATGTGTATTAGCACCAAGCTTATTTACTTGTGCTTTATCTAGAGCAACACTGGAGGGAATCATGAAAGTTCATGATTCCCTTATTTTTCATTACTCCCTGTTTAACACGACCGGGTGCAATGAGTAACTTCCCTCCCTTTAAACTAGGGCGAAAGTTCACTTTTTCTCCCTGCTGGAGGTAAAAATATTTTTTTCTCTAAATTTGGGGGCACTGTCTTCAAAACACTATGTGTGAAAAAAAATTAAACATATTCTGTAGTCCATTTAAATGTAAATCTAACAGTAATACTCTTCCCGGGATAATAAATCTAGATTAGGAGAAATCGATGAAAATAAAGCTCATTTTGTTGATAATCGAAAACGAAATGTAAATAAATCACCTGTTTAAGACTTTTTAAATAAGTTTAATAATCAATCAATTAAATCACATATGATTGGATATAAATGCAGTATCGCTCTATATACTAGGCATCGCGTGGCTCTATCATTGAAGCGAGCGTATTGCAATGAAATACTGAATATTGAAATTTATTAATCATGATGAATGTCATAGTTGAAGATAAGTGGAAGAGGGTAGTGTGGGGAAGAGCGGGGGTACCCGGTACAAAGCTTTACTTCCTAAACAAACCTATACACTATACGACTCTAACAATCTTCACCACCCGCGGTAGCTTTTAAACAATGATTATAAATGTATCTCGTCACTACGCAAAGAATTTTGCTTGTATCAAGTTGAAATTTTGCATACCTGTTTTAATTGTGCATTAGATGGTGTATATAAAGTTTTATTAAAATCGTTTTATTAGATATCGGTAAAAAGGTTGTTTTCTCTATTATAAACGTTTAGGCCCGCTTTAATAGTTTTAGCGATCTTTATTAATTCATAGCGGTGTCGCTGTTGGTTTTAGTAAAAAATGTTTTTTGAAAAAAATGTTCGTCTCATCGAATAGATGATGATAGAATCTTTTCCCGTCCTGAAATTCCAATTTAATTTTTGTACCTCTCGTTTACGCGAGTGTTGCGCGCGAACTCGTGGACGGATCACGCTGTCCAACGAACTTAGCCTGAGTATTAGTAAGAGGATCATGTATACCAAATTTTAACTAAATCGGTAAACTTTTACTCAAGTTATCGTCACACGCGTGAACGTTACTGACAGACAGACAGACACGGAGCATATTTCGTTGAATGTAGGAAGCTCGTTACGCTCGCTTCAATTATATAGCAATGTTTGTTAAAGCTTTTCGGGACGATTATTTCCTCTAATGACTCTTTTCATAACTAATAGTTGAGTGGCCTGAAGCTAGTTCTAAAATTCTATGTTATATTTGTGAAGAGCATACGTTTTTTGTCTTCTATTTGTGTCAACTCTATTTCCGGACTAATTTTAATAACTCGATAAAATGAGGCATCAAACTCTAAATTTATTCAAATAATATTTATAAAATAACCATCTTAGTCAGAAATATGGAATTTATTCCACTCGATGCTTCCGTCTTTACATGATAAAAATAAAAGAATAAAAATGTGACGGAATGAGTCGTATATGATATAAATTTATTTATGTTTTGGACTGCAGTCTTATTTAACGTCTTTACTGCATTTCCAAAGCTTTTTTTTAATACTAATACTGGATTCATTTGCATAATACTTTCTTTTTATTTGTTTCTCGTACCCACGCTTGTCATATCTTTTACGCTTTATCTGTATATTGCTCCTGTTCACAAATACCAATATGTTTTCGTTGAATTTTAAGAACATAAATCAACAGAGAAGACAACTTTAAAGGCAAAGAAATCTGTTTTGAGGTAGGATATTAATCAATTTCTCATTGAATCATTGCCATTTTAAATTCATTTATACAATCTAGTACGTAGGCATCTATCGTTGAAGATATCACGAGTACTGAATGTTAAGTTCGAAATTTTTACACCGCTGCTGGAACCATGTTCGAATTGACAACGCTTTAACACTCTTCATAATGCTTCCAGAAGTGGAAGGGAAACATCAGATATTACATAGTTCATTGTAATTAATTGTATGATACACTTAATATATTAATAAGTAAAGAATATGCGACGTTTTGAAGATTCTTCGTATTTTTGAATAGGTAAAATATTTTTAAAAATTCAAGGATTGTTTGATTGTATATTTTATACAAATTGTTATAATAAACCTTCGAAATCGTTCAGCAAACATGCAATTAAACATAGAAGCATGTTTTTTTTTTTTTTTTTTTTTTTTTTTTTTTTTTTTAAGAGTGTCGATGGTTCACTTAAGTGATCAAAAATTCAAGCAGAGAAGATATATAATTTTAAAATAATGATAACTGTAGAACTTATCTTGTCACTTCTTTCCGCCGTCTTGTTGATATAATTTTTCAAAAATTCAAAAAGTGTCGATGGTTCACTTAAGTGATCAAAAATTCAAGTAGAGAAGATATATAATTTTAAAATAATGATAACTGTAGAACATATCTTGTCACTTCTTTCCGCCGTCTTGTTGATATAATTTTTCAAAAATTCAAAAAGTGTCGATGGTTCACTTAAGTGATCAAAAATTCAAGTAGAGAAGATATATAATTTTAAAATAATGATAACTGTAGAACATATCTTGTCACTTCTTTCAACCGCCTTGTTGATATAATTTTTCAAAAATTCAAAAAGTGTCGATGGTTCACTTAAGTGATCAAAAATTCAAGCAGAGAAGATATATAATTTTAAAATAATGATAACTGTAGAACATATCTTGTCACTTCTTTCCGCCGTCTTGTTGATATAATTTTTCAAAAATTCACGACTCTTTTTGTTTTAAGAAAAATACTAAATCTATTTACTCATTGCGGAAGTTGAATAAAATCCTAATGGTTATGTGGTGGTATCGCTTAAAGCGTAACTAATAACAAAGCTTCATTGACATGGTATAGTAGAAGTATATGGGTAGACGACTTCAGCTGCCCAGCCCTAGCAGACTGAAGTAAAGACAAAGTAAGGCATTTCATGCTTCAGTAACCTGGCTTAAATGCAACCAGCTGGCTCATTTCCCTCTTTTTTAAAGGTCCCACTTACCCTCGTAGACGACTGACTTGATCCAAAAACACCCAAGGTCTATGGCCTGTCTGCTTTTATGAATACGTTACAATATTAACGGTACTATTTGCATCGTAGCTTGTTCTATTCAATACTCCTAAGCTTTCGTATAACCATGTTCCCGACATTCCTTTATGACTGAAGTTTATTTACTGATTTTGTTATTCGTTTCTTTTTTTCAATTACAAGTAATGAGAATTAATAAAATAAGTGACGAGTATATTGAATACTCTACATTTTTTTTTCATTACCTCTAGCCTTTTTATATGAATTGTCAAGAATTATGTAATATTTCTTGTCAACAATTATCTAATTATGTAATTATCTAATACTAGGCATCGCGTGGCTCTATCATTGAAGCGAGCGTATTGCAATGAAGTACTGAATATTGAAATTTATTAATCATGATGAATGTCATAGTTGAAGATAAGTGGAAGAGGGTAGTGTGGGGAAGAGTGGGGGTACTCGGTACAAAGCTTTACTTCCTAAACAAACCTATACACTATACGACTATAACAATCTTCACCACCCGCAGTAGCTTTTAAACAATTATTATAAATATATCTCGTCACTACGCAAAGAATTTTGCTTGTATCAAGTTGAAATGTTGCATACCAGTTTCAATTGTGCATTATATGGTGTATATGAAGTTTTATTAAAACCGTTACGTTAGAACGTAAGATGTCGGTAAAACGGTTGTTTTCTCTATTATAAACGTTTAGGTCCGCTTTAATAGTTTTAGCGATCTTTATTAAGTCATAGCGGTGTCGCTGTTGGTTTTAGTAAAAAATGTTATTTAAAAATAATGTTCGTCTCATCGAATAGATGATGATAGAATCTTTTCCCGTCCTGAAATTCCAATTTAATTTTTGTACCTCTCGTTTACGCGAGCGTTGTGCGCGAACTCTTGGACGGATCACGCTGTCCAACAAACTTAGCCTGAGTATTAGTAAGAGGAACATGTATACCAAATTTCAACTAAATCGGTCAAATTTTACTCAAGTTATCGTCACACGCGTGAACGTTACTGACAGACAGACAGACAGACAGACAGACAGACAGACACGGAGCTTATTTCGTTGAATCTAGGAAGCTCGGTACGCTCGCTTCAATTACTTAAAAGTTATTAATTAAGTAAAATGTAGAAAAGAAAGTCAGAATTTTAAAAAGAAAAATAATAAAAAAAAATCCGTGTGGTGTCGCGGGACACCCGGTAGCTACGAAGTTCCTTACATTTTCCATTAAATATAAATTATATAACCACACTGCTAAGTACGTATACGTTGCTAACTACTTATACATGCCGGAGTTAGAAAAGAGACAAAATTAAAAGTAACTAACTGTTTGTACCTAGCAGAGTTAAGGTAAAATTAAAAGAAAATCATTATTGGTATCATTAAAGCAAGCGTCTTACTATAAATATATATTGAATATAAGAAAAAAGTTTATAGTTAAAGAGTATGTTTGTTAAAGGATGTTGGATTAAAATAGGGCTGTTTTCTACCTATTAATTTAATATATTATAAAAATATCTCTTCCCTACTCTAAAGCTTCTGCTTGTGTCCGGTTGAAATTTTACATGCCTGTTTTAATTGTACTTTAGACTTTAGACAATGTGTAAGAAGTTTTATTAAAATCGTTATACTTTAGAACGGAAGATATCGGTAAAAAAAAAAATATTTTTTTATTTTAAACGTTTAGTCCACTTAAATAAATTTAGCGATCTTTATTACTTCATAAAAGCGTCGGTGTTCGTTTTACTACAAAAAAAATTAAAAAAGTTGTTTGTCTCATTAAATAGATGAATATAGAATTTTTTTCTTGGATTAAGTACGCAGTATTATAATAATATATCTAATATAATATAAGCGTCAGCACGGATCAATTTTACTTTTAACAAGACCGTGATTATATTTTCTATATTTACAAAACCAAGTGACATTTTGACATTAACAAAAATAAACAAAACAAGTCAAGGAACAGGCTTCCTTAATAACATTTTTTCCGTCTTTTTGAAGCTTAAGTTTACGCGAGCGTTGCGCGTGAACGCTTGGGTGGATAACGATTTCCAACGAACTCAGCCTAGGCATTGGTAAAATGAACATGTGCACCAATTTCAATTTGGTCCAAATTTGAATGCGTCCGTCCGTCGCATCTTGGATATCTCCCGACCTATTGCAGCTAGAGATTTGAAATTTGGTTTACAAGTTAAACTTTTTTGCCCAAAAACAGAAAAAACATTGCGAACTTAAACACTCAACATTTCTACGATCAGCGATCAATTGCGAATTGATCGCAATATTTTATATTTTTTTAAAGTTTGAAGTTGGGTATCATTTTAAAGGTATTGAAATTTGGTTCACAAATATATATCGCGTTAATAAAACAAATGTCCCCCTCCCACTACCCCATTAGGATAAGTCCTAAAAATAAGGCAATAATACAAAATATACATCTCTGTGGTCCAATGATATTTCCGGGAGGTAATATAAAAAGTCGAATTTTTAAAATTTTAGGTGGCCGTAACTATGAAGACCTAAAATTTATATTTTTATGAAAATTTGAAGTTGGGTACCATTTTAAAGGTATTGAAATTTGGTTCACAAATATATATCACGTTTCCAAAAAATGTCCCATGCTAAGGGGTAACGCGAGTCAAAAAAGGTTGGGGACCGCTGTCTTACGTTATCCTCCCATGTAAGCCTTCTTTCTGGCTCTAGATATTTTCTCTTGGGGATCATATTGCTTTATAAGCAAGTTTTGAATATCGCTCATTGCCACCCATTGATCACCGAAGTTGGTTGGAGCTCACCTTTCTTATGGAGTTAAATTGAAAGTTGTGTCTGAAAGTTTGGTGGTTAGAGCTCACCATTTTTCTTACGGGGTTAGATTAAAAGTTGTGTCTGAAAGTTTGGTGGTTAGAGCTCACCATTTTTCTTACGGGGTTAGATTAAAAGTGGCGTCTGAAAGTTTGGTGGTTAGAGCTCACCATTTTTCTTACGGGGTTAGATTAAAAGTGGCGTCTGAAAGTTTAGTTTTTAAATATTCATAGGCAAATAAATCTCGGAAAATAGTTAAGTATCGAGTATGATTTATTTTATGGTTTATTTCTATTTGCATTTATTAGCTATTTTCTTAAAATGTTGGTGAGTGCAGCCATCAGTGATTATACTACATAATTATTTTAGTAAATTAACCTCGTTATGTTTTTAGGGTTTTGTAGATACTTCTCAAAACCCTTATACCGAGGGTGATGTGTCCGTCCGTCCGTCGCTCTTTGGTTCATAGGGCCCGAACCGTTTAAGCGAAAGTAGTGAAATTTGAAACACTGGTGCAACTTTTTGACCCAACCACAGGAAAAATATACAGAACTTCATAATTAGATTTGCGCATGCGCAATTCGAAAAAATGTGGTAAACTTAAAAATTTATATTTTTTTTAATTTTTGAGTAGGGTATCAAATGAAAGCTGCTGGCGAGTAGGACACAAATATATATATGCTTTTTTAAAATTTGCATTCCTTATAGGGGAAAAAAATCAAAATATACCCAAAAAAAAATTTCCCCCCCCCAACCACTATAGATCAGCTGGTGCTAAAATTTCGAAATAATTCATACTAATACCTTATAGTGGGGCGATGATATTTCCAGGAGTTCATTCCCAGGTTTTAAAAATTACCAATTTTGTGCGCGAAAAATTGGAGTGCGCCCAAAATTTTATTTTTTAAAAATTTTGATTTGGGTATCAAATGAAAGCTGCTGAAGAGTAGGATACAAATATGTATTTGCTTTTTTAAATTTTTAATTCTTTATTGGTTTTATAAGTCAAATTATACCCCCAAAAAAATCCCCCCCCCCAAATTTTATATAATGTCTGGTCTTAAAATTTTGAAATGATTCATGGCTACACCGTATGGTTGGGAGATGAAAATTTCCTAAATAATGTGATTTATCTTGTCGTTATTACCTATAAAAAACATTGTGACCTCCCGGGGGATCGAACCCGGGGCCCTTAGGATCGAAGAAAAAAAATCATAATTACATAACGGGTATGCTTAATCATCTACAAAACCCTAAAAAGTACTTGGACGCAAGTACTTCCCTGTGATTTTTTAATATTACAGTCATGTAATTCGCAAAGTAATAATGTCATTTAAATACATTATAAAATATAGAAAATGTATAAATACACTAAAAATAAAATTAACAGAATAAAAAATCAAAATAATTAACTAACCAAACAATATAGCAAGTATAATAAAACTATAATTTAAAAACAAATAAACAGGTCAAGTGTGTGCTAGTCAGCACACAGCGAGGGTCCGTAGGCAACACAGTATTGTTTAAGTAGTGCCTATTGATGGTGCTTTTTAAAATGCTAAAAAGCCTATTTTGAACTATCCTAAGGGTCTGATATTCTCAAAACACATAAACATACTTCTGATAAAGTATTTTTTGCCAGTAAACCGGACTATAAACATATAAATACATCGAAAAGTGCATAATTATAAAAAAAACGTATTTTGTTAATAAAATTAAATATATATGCAGACTTATGAAAAATATTTTTTTTTTCATAATTTCCAAAAAGTGGTATCTTTAATTTTCGTCGAAGAATATTTAGGATTTTTTTTCAGATTTTTTGCACTTTACATAAATGAGAAAGAAGGGGGGACACATTTCACACCAACTTAAAACTCGCCCTATTAAAGCTTATAACCAATATATTATATATTTTTATAATCAGCACGACGTACCCTTTCATATGATACGCCACAGGGTCTCCAAAATAAAAAATAAACAATTTTAACTCTTAAGTTTTTTTACCCTTATGTTTTGGAAAATAATTTTTAAAATGTGGGGGAAGGTACTATACACATATATGTTAAATTTCAAAGTGATCGGACTAGAAGAAGAGAGAAACGTTTATTTTAAATAAATTTGACATGGAACATAAATACAAACGTTATTGAGCCTTGGAATTTCCGTCGGGAGAGTTGCGCTTATCTAAACATATAAGAAACTAAATAATCATGCAGTAAGCTAAATTTATAACAAATTGATTTACACATTTCATGCCTTACAATAACAGATCACATTTTGTTTTCATATAAATACGAGTATTTTTTTTTTTTTCTTTAAATAAAAGTTTTGTATGAATATAAATAAAGGTCCTAATCTTAATAAACAACCACTTTAGTTGTATAAAATTCATTAAGAACGCTAGATAATTTACGTTCAACATTTTTAAGCGAGAGAGAGAAAAAAAATCTGTAAAACAATATCAGTAATAGAGTTTTAACATACTTATTAGTCTGATAACTACAAGAATAAATTATGTAACTAAAACAACAATAACAACAAAACAACTTAAATAATTACAAGGCTAATAATAAATTAAACTTCAGGAATAAATCATGTAAGAATAGATAGATATAGATGTAAAATAGATAACAACTAATAATAATAATAGTAGTAACTAATAATAATAGTATAATAATAGTAATAATAGTAACTATACATGCAGACATAAATACACAAAAACATATACCTATATATTTTCCTATATATATTATAAAAATATTTATTGTTCACATAATTTTTAGTAGTAATGTTTTGTATGCCTAAACTTGAAAAACCATGAATTTACTTTAACATAAGGTTCGTCTGCGTCTATAAGAGGTGGATACGAACCCCTCTACTGCTGGCCAGTCAGCACCATTTAAGTAACTTAAGGCAGATTGAGCTGATAGTTCCGTGCTGCCCAGAAAAGACAACCTAATGTCAGCATAGGCCGTACACTCAGCAAAAAAAGATATAAATCTTCATTTTCTTGGATGCCACACGCTGGGAAACGGGGTGAGTCATCCTTGTTCCAGAACTTATAATTTAATTTGACCATATCCTCACGAAGTCTAATAATCTTTCTGATGGCGTGAAAAGGTCTGAAGCACAAATAATTATCGCAAGGAGGAAAAGACAAATGATTATACAGGGTGGTCCAAAAGTCTCCCCCCCCCCTCTTAACTTTTGAACGGTTTGAGAAAAAGTTAAGAGGGGGGGGGGGGAGACTTTTGGACCACCCTGTACAGGGTGACTGGCGCTATTCTTTGTCGACCTCAAATACTGTCTAACTTGGCTTGATTTCATTTCACTCAGCAATTTAGGAGAGAGTTGGTTCCATTGGTTTTCAGTAAGATTATTCTCTGAAAGAATGATGTTATGTGTAATGAGAAGATTTAGCCATTCTTTATACCAACTAATTTTCTTGAAGATAACTTCATTTGCTATTTTAAAAGGCAGTCGAGACGGATCCATACTTAGGACTTTACTGATATATTTTAAATGAAGGCGATAGGTATACAAGTATAAGCTGTTTAAACCTGTTTCTAACATTAAAAAATAATTAGGTGTATAAGGCGGGAGAGCAAATTTTTTTTTCAAAAAAAAGTATTGGAGCTTTTCAACTGCTTCGAATTGAAGCCAGCCCCACACCTGAGCGCCGTTAACACATCACCGATCTGGAGACTGCGTGAAACAACTTCACTTTTGTACTGAAATCAAACTGATGTTTAGACCATAAAATCATCCCCGCATTATTGAACGCACCCTTGGCTTTACTGATTTTTTCCTCAAAATTTAGTTTGAGATTCAACGACGGCATCAGGACTAAGCCCAAATAATTATATTCTTTTTCTCAATTGGCTCACCCTTAAAAAACCATCTTTCACTCCTGGCAAGCCTCCCTCCATGAGGTTTTAACACCATTATTTTTGATTTTTTTAAATTTACAGTTAACTTCCACATAGAACAATAATTTTCTAATTTTTTTACCATTCTTCTTAGAGTCACGACGTTCTCTGCCAATAGAACAATGTCATCTGCATAAGCCAACATCTTGATCTTACACCCGGCTATACTGATTCCTCCATCGAGTTCATCATATAGATCATTCAAAAAGAGGCAAAATAGTAGAGGGCTTATCAAACACCCTTGCTTTATTCCCGACGACAGATTGAACTCGTCTGTAATACCGTCCTTTGTCCAAACAGAGGCGGTCGCATCACGGAATAAGGCTCTAATGATATTTAAAAACTTCGTCGACACTCCTAAACTGGACAGCTTATAGAACAAGGATTTTCTATCAACACTATCAAATGCCGCCGATAGGTCGACGAAGAACGCATAAACATTTTTCTTGGGTTCCCGACGGTGCCACGTTAGAGTTACAATATTCGTCAGCGTGAAAAGCTGATCTAGAGTCGAATAATTCTTTCTAAAACCTGCCTGACATTCGTTTAGGATTTTGTTATCATTTACCCACTTTACAAACCTGTTTTTTAGGATACCAGAAAATAGTTTTGCAATTGTATCGATAAATGATCCCACGGTAGTTTTCTACCGAATCTGGATTTCCTTTTTTGTGGAGTGGAAAGATGATAGCGTTGGTGAAACTGGATGGAACTACACCGTTCTCAAATAGTTCATTGAATAGTGTTAAAACCTAATTAAGAAATACTGGAGGAGCATTTTTGTAAAATTCGTATGGCTAGGTGATCGGACTAAAGGTGGTTTTGCCTACGGACCCTAAAAAAAAATATAGGGAAGTACTTTTCAAGGGTTCGTAGGTTATTAAGATTAATATTTATTATAATCACCTTAATAACGTTTTAATTTGATACCCACACAATTATTTGTTTTTTTTTAAAAATGTAAGCACACAACATTTGGAATTTATGAAAAGTGGGACATTATTTTAGAAAATGTTGGCACTAAAATCGCAATATTAGTGGCACTATACTCATAAAATGGGCGGTATATATTTTTAATGTATTCATCAATAGCTTTTATTTAATACGCCCCACGCAAATTAAAATATTTGAGCTTAACACATATGTTTTTAATACTTCTGCATAATTTTCCTATGTGTACCCAGACATAAGAAAAATATAGAGATCAAATTTCGCCAGTATTTTCAATTTCACTTCTCTAGCTCGAAAGGTTTGGGAGATATGAACTAAAGTACGACGGACAGACACATCACCCTTGGCATTACGACGGACAGACACATCACCCTCGGTATAAAGTGTTTCGAGGATGACCTACGAAACCCTAACTAAGCGAAAAATATAAAAACTGTGGAACTATTTCATATATAAATGTTCATAGTTTTATTCAGCGTGATTTTGAAAAATTTTGGGGGAGGTGATTTGAGTTATTGACAAGAAGTAAATTGTATGGCCTAGGTGCTATGAAAGATGCGCATGATTTGTAGCAGCTACTTTGCGGCAAGTGAAACTTGCCGTTTTGGGGTTGAATAAGTATGTTTTACTTAGCAATATTTAGCTAAATTCTTTACACATTAACTATTTTATTTGATATAAAGTAGTGAGTCTTTTTACTCTAAACTCCTTAAATATTTTCCTTGATGTTGGTTTCCTCAAACAGATTTTCATTACTTCGGACAACTACTATAACTTCAAGACACCCCACCCAAGGATCCCATACGTAGCTCGGGTTGTCACAAAGCAGTATAATGCACATCTTCAATTTGAAACTGACATTATCGAGCACAAATTTATTTACTTATTAATAGGGCTCGGATCGATATGCTAGATAAAATCTCCAGATATGCTCGAAAACCACATGTTTTATGCTCGATAGATATGCTCAAAAACCCCATTATATGCTCGATAGATATGCTCGAAAAAACCCATAATATGCTGTTAAATATGCAGAATAACGCATATGTTTGAAAAACGCTGTTTAAAACTATAGAGAGGATAGTGAAACGAGAAAATCTACAACTTATCTTCATATGCGAGTATTATTTTCAAATTGTATGTATAATATACTGCTTTACCCACAAGTTTCAAGTATATGTATGAGAAGTTTTAAGTAAAAGTTACAGTTTAAAAGTTTATTTACAAAATGTTCAGTATTAGTCGAGTCAATGAAGTAGATTGGTATTGGTCTGTACATCAAGATGTTTTTCTATATTATCACTTTTAAGTGTTTTTCTCAAAGCGGCCAATAAAATCTTTCGAAAATACTTAACTTATGCTGCATCTTGTGCAGAGTAGTTTGGAAAATTGTCTGACATTGCTGACCTCAGAAATGAAGCTCATGCAGGTTTTTATGAAAGTCAAGCATGACATCACGTTTTTCTCTGAGATTCCGAGATGGTCAGGGCCCGAATGAGGGCGGGGGGAGAATTTGAATAAAAACAAAGTATTTAGACGAAAAACCACAAGAATATGCATTTATATGCTTTTCTGAAAACAGCCGTTTTATGCATTTGGGGGAGAATTTGAATGAAAACAAAGAATTTAGACGAAAAACCACAAGAATATGCATTTATATGCTTTTCTGAAAACAGCCGTTTTATGCATTGACATGCTCGATAAATTTAAATTCTGTTGGTCCTAGAGAGGTGAAAATACCACCAAGGCTTCTTTCAATGAGTACTATTCAGGAAAAAAATATGCAAATATGCTCAAATCCTAGCCCTACTTATTAATCACTTTTCTCTATTTCTACATAAGGTTTCACAACAACAATTTCTGGTTCATTATAACTCCTGAATATTTAATTTGATCAGTTCGTATTAGCTTAGAACACAGGCAGAAAAGCTTCATTGCACTTTTTCAGAATTGGTTTTGAATTAATTGACCGAGCGGAGCGAGGTCTATGTTTTAACTTTTTTGTTCCCCAGACTTCCCCAGGTTTTGCATTACCGTTAGTTTAAACTTCTTATCATGCTTTTTTTTTGGAACGAAGTTCCTTTTGGCACGTTACACCGCACCGTGTGGAGCCCGGGAAAGAATCCGAAAAAAACGACCGTCACAAAACCAATCGTCACGAAATCGACCGATGACGATAACTTGAGTAAAAGAGGACCGAGTAAGTTGAAATTTGGTACACATGTTCATTTTACCAATGCCCAGGATGAGTTCGTTGGGCAACGTTATCCACCCAAGCGTTAAAATTGGAATTTTAGGACGGAATAAAATTCCAACTTCATCTATTCAATGAGACAAACGACTTTTAAAAATATATTTATATATTTTTTTTAGTAATACTAACACCGACACCGCTATGAAGTGATAAAGATCGCTAAATTTATTAAAGCTGATCTAAATCTTTAAAACAGAGAAAACAACGTTTTTACCGATATCTTACACGATATCTTTCACGTTACGTTCTAACACAACGATTTTAATAAAACTTCATACACATCGTCTAAGTCTAAAGTACAATTGAAACAGGCATGTAAAATTTCAACCTGATATAAGCAGAAGTTTTTGTGTAGGGAAGTGATATATTTTATACTATTTTAAATTAGTAGGCCAGGTAGGTAGAGAACAGTCCGATTTCCAACGTACAACAACCATACTCTTTTTTCTCAATAATCAATATATTTTATTGCAAGACGCTTGCTTCAATGATACAAATAATGCTTTTCTTTTAATTTCAAGTAAAGTATGTACAACAGTTGGTTACTTTTAATTTTGTCTCTTTTCTAACTCTGCCATGTATAAGTAGTTAGCAACGTATACTTAGCATTAGCAGTGTGATTTTATAATTTATTTTTTATGATAAGCGTACGCAACTTGGTTTCTACCGGGTGTCCCGCGACACCACAGGGATTTATATTTATCTGACATTATGTTCTTTGTACAGCACATTATTGCTTTATGAATATTTTAATAAAATGAAACTTTTTTTTCTACTATTTTGTACTGTTGCCTTAAATTCATAATCAGCGACTCCAAAAAAAAACTTTGGGTAGATGTTTAGTTCTTAATTTATGTATAATTATCACGAATTTCGTATAAAACGGAAGATTTTTCCCGCCATCCTAGGGCCGCCTTTTTTTTATTTTTTTTATTTTTGACTTCAAATTCGTATTCAGCGACCCCAAAAACCCTTATTCCTTGTTTGCAATCCATAATAAAAAATAATGCATAAAAGATATTCAAACTCAAAAGACGGTCGTTTTCGTTGAAAATGTGGCTTATGTTATAGCTTCATTCACTCCACTAGTATGTGTGTTACTAGTTTAAAAACAAACTATGATAGGTATGCATTGTTAATACGTATTAATATGAAGCACATAACCTGTAGTATCTTTTAATGTATGTTAAAACATTAAATATTGTTTATATGATTAAAATAATTACGAAATGCATACGAAAAACAACTTTTTTTCCCACAATTTTCACTATTTTGCTAAGTATGTATATCTCTAAATATTTTATCTCTTTACTTATTGATTTACTTTTGAGTTATATTAGTTATTAGAAGTATATCATTTATGTAAATAATAAAAAAAGACGGATAATATTGCATTATAAACGCGATATTTTGAAATTTTCAGGAAAAAATCGCTATTTTATTAATTTTTTTATATACCAATTTTCAAATAAAAAGCGGCACCATTTAAAATTTTCCGATTGACCTAAAACTTTTCAAAAATCATTTTTTCATGTATTCGCACAAAGTTAGGGGTTGGGAGCTAAAATTAAAAAAATTCTATTATTAAGGCCCACCCTATTGTACACTTCAACTGACCATTGTATATGGTACAGAAGAATTTTTAATTAAATCTGATTAATTTTTCTCGCTTATGTTACGATCCAGAGTATAACATGGGTCACAGGACTACTATTGACTACGTGTAAATTCATCCGTTTTTATACAAAAGTTTGGCTTTATAATAATTAATTAAATAAAATAATGATTACCAATAATATAGAAGGTGTATAAATATAAGAGAATATTCAAAGCTTAAACCAGTATAAAATATTAGTATAAAAAATAATTTACAACATTTTATTCGATTTATTGTTATGAAATAGGGGAATGATTTGTTATTTATAAAAATTTGTGTAAAAAAGAGAAAAATAATAAATAAATTAGTTTTTATTGAAGCGAGCGTAGCGAGCTTCCTACATTCAACGAAATATGCTCCGTGTCTGTCTGTCTGTCTGTCTGTCTGTCTGTCTGTCTGTCTGTCTGTCTGTCTGTCTGTCTGTCAGTAACGTTCACGCGTGTGACGATAACTTGAGTAAAAGTTGACCGATTTAGTTGAAATTTGGTATACATGATCCTCTTACTAACACTCAGGCTAAGTTCGTTGGACAGCGTGATCCGTCCAAGAGTTCGCGCGCAACGCTCGCGTAAACGAGAGGTTCAAAAATTAAATTGGAATTTCAGGACGGGAAAAGATTCTATCATCATCTATTCGATGAGACGAACATTTTTTTCAAAAAACATTTTTTAGTAAAACCAACAGAGACACCGCTATGAATTAATAAAGATCGCTAAAACTATTAAAGCGGGCCTTAACGTTTAAAATAGAGAAAACAACCTTTTTACCGATATCTTACGTTCTAACGTAACGATTTTAATAAAACTTCATAGACACCATCTGATGCACAATTGAAACAGGCATGCAAAATTTCAATTTGATACATGCAGTAGTTTGTTTGTAGCAAAGAGATACAAATTATAAATATTGAAATAGAGATGTGTGGTTAGTGGAATAGTAAGAATGCGGGGTGGTTCCCTTACTACTAGCCGCTGCACTACTACCAGACCCATTATCTATCAACTAACTCATCATGATTCACAATAATCTTTTTTTTCAATATTCAATACATATTTATTGAAGCGAGCGTAGCGAGCTTCCTACATTCAACGAAATATGCTCCGTGTCTGTCTGTCTGTCTGTCTGTCTGTCTGTCTGTCTGTCAGTAACGTTCACGCGTGTGACGATAACTTGAGTAAAAGTCGACCGATTTGGTTGAAATTTTGTATACATGTTCCTTTTACTAATACTCAGGCTAAGTTCGTTGGACAGCGTGATCCGTCCAAGAGTTCGCGCGCAACGCTCGCGTAAACGAGAGGTTCAAAAATTAAATTGGAATTTCAGGACGGGAAAAGATTCTATCATCATCTATTCGATGAGACGAACATTTTTTTCAAATAACATTTTTTAGTAAAACCAACAGCGACACCGCTATGAATTAATAAAGATCGCTAAAACTATTAAAGCGGACCTAAACGTTTAAAATAGAGAAAACAACCTTTTTACCGATATCTTACGTTCTAACATTACGATTTTAATAAAAGTTTATAGACACCATCTAATGCTCAATTGAAACAGGCATGCAAAATTTCAATTTGATACATGCAGTAGTTACATTTATAATAATTAAAAATGAGATGTGCGGTTAGAGGAATAGTAAGAATGCGGGGTGGTTCCCTCACTACTAGCCGCTGTACTACTACCAGACCCATTATCTATCAACTCATCATGATTCACGATAATCTATTTTTTCAATATTCAATACATATTTATTACTATACGCTCGCTTCAATGATAGAGCCACGCGATGCCTAGTTCTATATTGTATGTATATGTATGTATGGATGTTTGTATGTATGCATGTGTGTGTGAGAATATGTTATATGTATTTCTATTTTTTTTATTTGTATCGTAATATGTTTTACTAACGCATCAACATGTTATTACATTTTTCTTATTATTTACAAAAGTAAAATTATATTTTATCAAGAAACTATTTATTTTAAAATTGTGAGAATGTAAGCTACTTAATGTTAGCAGAAAGATGTATATTCTTTTTATTAAAGAAATTCCATAAGACCATGGCAACTTCAATGACCATTTATGGTAGCCTCGGCGAATTGCCGATTTACAATAAAATTAAAATCAAACATTATGTAAAGATACTTACTTATAAAATTATTGTAATAAAAGGCTATTTATTTATTTATTTATTAAATTCATCCGTATCTCAAAAACGAATTTTCATGCCATCACAATATTTTCTCTCTATATTTATATACTACGTATATATGAGAAAGTTAAAATGTGTCCGACTAAATCGGTCCAAACTTTCATATACCCAGTAATACGAAATATAAATCTTAAATCTAATTTATGTGTTTATTTATTTTATTTATCAGTTGATTGTTTACATTCAATTTTTATCGTAATCAGAATTATTTTGATCAATATCTCGGAAACTAGGTTTTTCCTGTGGAAAAAACGTAAAATTAAATATTTAAATTTTCTACCAGAATAGTATTTTTTAGGGTCCGTAGGCAAAACCAGGACCCTTATATTTTCCTGCGTGTGTCTGTCCGTCCGTCCTCTCGCGTGCTCTCACGGCTACACCTTTCGTCCGATCACTTTGAAATTTGGCATGTATGTGCCTTGTACCTACCCACATATTTTAAAAATATAGCGACTTAAAAAAAAAATATTTTTCAAAAAAATTAGGGTAAAATAACTTAAGGGTTAACATTTTTTATTTTTTTTTCGACACCGTGAGGGGTATCATATGAAAGGGTACGTAGAGCTGATTACAAAAATATATAATTCTTTGGATATAACTTTGATAGGGCGAGCGTAGGCAAGTTTGAAGTGGGTGTGAAACGTGTCCCCCCCCCCCCCTCTATCTCGCTTATGTGAAGTGCAAAAACTCTGAAAAAATTCCTGTACATTCTTCGACCAAAAGTAAAGATACCACTTTTTGGAAATTTCAAAAAAAATATTATTTTATTTTTTATTGACAAAATAAGTTTTTTTTTTATAATTATGGTCTTTTCGATGTATTTATATGGTTGTAGTCCGGTTCAGTGGCAAAAAAATACTTTATCAGAGTGTGCTTTGAGAATATCAGACCCTTAGAATGGTTCAAAGTAAGCTTCTTAGCATTTTAAAAAAACACTGTTCATACACTTTACAGTTAAACACTATATAGTGTGGCCTACGGTGCCTCGCTGTGTGCTGACTAGCACACACTTGACCTGTTTATTAAGGTTGGTAATCTTTATGTTATTCGACTTTAGTTTGTGTAATTTATTTAACAATTTTTAAAATCGATGAAAACTGTGGCTAGAAAAAGTCATTCGTCAAGTTTTTCAGTTATATTTTTGTTACGATATCATTTTTTAAATATTGATATATTATTCATTGAAACCTGCATCAATTACATGAATATTTTAGTGATGAAGTTTTTCTAGAATTCTGCTGATTCTAGACTTGAACCTACTTCAGTCGTACACCTAAAGGGAACTTTGTGGCCCGTTGCCCAAGTTTGACTTATGATAGTTCCAGTTGGACCCATTCTCACTTTTCATTCATTGTAAAAGAGGAAGGAGCAGAACTAATTTAGATTTTCATAATTCAAGGTTTTTTTTGTTTTTTTTTTTTGGTTTTTTTTTTTGAACGAACATTTGATTACATTTTTTTCAGCCCATAATAGCTTAAATACAGAACATGGTTTTCATTGTCAATAAAGTATTCAATATTACTATCCGACAAAACATATTTATACGCTATAATAAATAATGCACGAACATTTTTGATTATAGGTAATGATTATACAGATTATGAGAATACTCAAGCACAATATGAGTTAGAATAATTTTTCCAATAAAGTTCATACGAATTTAACTTTTCAAATAGAAAACGTTCATAATAATCACCAAAATAGAGCTCGCTTTAATGATTTACTTTTCTTTGATCAAATTAAAAATTACTAAAATAATAGATACAGTTAAATAATTAAAAAATGGAAAAATTAAATTAAATAATAAAATATTAATACAGTTATTAATTATATAGTTATTAGTTACTAGTTATTGTTATTTAATTATACACGGTGGTCCAAAAGTCTCCCCCCCCCCTCTTAACTTTTGAACGGTTTGAGATAAATTAATGAAATTTGGGGGATCTCTACCATGCAAAGGAAAGTTTGTTTTCATGCAATCACCCACTAGGGGCAACCCCCCACTTTGCCCCCAGGCCACCCAACTTCAAAATTTCAAATTGGAGCGTATATTTTTGATAGCATATTTAGATTCTACGGTGAAAAATAATAAACTTTTACTTGAAACTATTTTTTCTATCTCCAATATTTTTCCCCCTACGGGGGGGCAAAGATAGAAAAATAACCCTTCCGAAATAGTAAAACAATTACACTTAGATCGTTATAAAATCTAAACGGTTTGAAATAAAGTCATGGAACTTGGGGGATTGGGGGAAGTGTTTAATCATCCACTCGCGTACTAGGGGCAACCTCCATTTTGCCCCCAGGCGCTGAAATCTACGATTTTTATACCTTTGCCCCCCTATAGGGGGCAAAATATTAGAGGTAGAAAAAAAAGTTAGAAGCAAAATATTTTTATTTTTTGCCGTAGAATCTAAATCTGCTATCAAATATATACATTCTAGGACAACATTTTGAAGTTAGGTGGTCTGGGGGCAAAATGGGAGGTTGCCCCATATCGGTAGGGTAATTTTTCTATCTTTGCCCACCTATAGGGGGCAAAATATTGGGAATAGAAAAAAAAGTTTCAAGTAAATGTTTATTATTTTTCACTGTAGAATCCAAATATGCTATATCAAAAATATACACTCCAATTTGAAATTTTGAAGTAGGGTGGCCTGGGGGCAAAGTGGGTGGTTGCCCCTAGTGGGTGATTGCATGAAAACAAACTTCCCTTGCATGGTAGAGATCCCCCAAGTTTTATTAATTTATCTCAAACCGTTTAAAAGTTAATAGGGGGGGGGGGGGGGGGGGAGACTTTTGGACCACCCTGTATATTATAATCTTCATAAAGTAATATTACTAAACTCTAAAGAAATCCTACCAACTTGTATAAACTATAAAAGCACTTTTATGTAAATTAGTCTTAAATAGCTGAGCCGCGCTCAAGCTTTTGCTTTTGCGGCCAGCTAAACAAATTTGAAGTAATTATTTGCAAATGTAATATATAATATACTAACAATTCCTATGTATGATTTCTTGTTATATTATCCCAAATAAATAAATAAGCAATACATACTTCTTTATTTTAACTATCCCGCATGGAATTGGTTTCATGAAATACGTACAAAATACAAAAACTCTGTGAAAAAGTTGACTGTCCCTGGAGCTGACAGCAGAGGCAGAGATATAGCTGGAGGGTGGAACGTTAGGGTTGTAGGTTGTAGCTTCACTCTGTTGAATTACATTAGCCTCAGTTGGTCCCCCCTCCTACTTGCAATGAGTTGGAAATTATTACATAATTTTGTACAATATGCTTTTACAGTGTTTTTATTTAATGGCTATGAGAATAATATTGTTAGAAACGGTACTGCAACAAATTATTTCTACCAAGCTATTAAGCATCAACCTTTTAGTACATAAATTCAATAATATTCATACATGAATTTATAATGTAACTACTAACTCCGTTATGCAGCAACCCGAGGAGGGCCTATGCCTGCTAAAGGGCTTATAAAACTATGAAATGTAATGAATTACACGGGGTTTGTGTGTCACTCCATCAGTTGTATAAACCTTACAATTGCCAAACGCAACCAGTTAGTCTCTCTCTCTCTCTCTCTCTCTCTCTCTCTCTCTCTCTATATATATATATATATATATATATATATATATATATATATATATATATATATATATATATATATATATATATATATATATATATATATAGAGAGAGAGAGAGAGAGAGAGAGAGAGAGAGGTTTAGGGCCAAATAAAGTATTTTTGTCCATATATGCTTATAGCCATTATTATAAGAGAAGTACATGTTCAGAATGTAATATGGGTTTATTTTAAATGGGTAAGCAATCTCTGAAACTAGATTTGGCAATGTTCGTGTTCAGATTTTAACATCTAAAGAACATCGTCTCAATAATGTCACAATCTCCAAACGAAACACGCCGAAATTCTCAAAGCAAGAAAAAGAAAGGAAGAAAAAAAAAGTGAAGACAAAAAAAGGATCCCATTTAAGATAATGACTAACTAAAAATAGTGTCGAAGGACGAGTTTGGGAATTACCAATATGATAAGGTAGGTTGAGATAAGAATAATGTAGATTGCAAAGGGGACACGGTATGTTCTACGTATAAATATTTAGATAGATGGAATATAGTCGGTGCAGTGAATCCTCAGGGCCCTTACCTTTAAAAAATAAAACATTTCACAGCTTCGGATAACCAAAACCCCCCATAAAACATTTTTCATCTTTTTATAACAAATACTATCAAACACTGCAAAATAAGATAGCTTTTACTGTCTATATTTTATCATAAGACTATCTCCTTTTTTTATTCTTGAGGCCACTGAATATACTATACTATGTCAACAAGTTAGCGTAAAAAAGCTTTTATCCTGACATGTTGAGTTATTTACTAAATAAAAACAGATTCCAAGTTATTTAAATAACAGCTTCAGGTTGGGTACAGAAGTGGTGTAATAATAATAATAATTTAAATATTAAAAACTAGTAAATAATCAGTGTTTGTTATTAAGGATCTAGATAAATATAAAAGCTATAACTCAATTCCGATATTACCTGTCATCTTATAAACTAAAGTGGCCGAACAAATGGTCACTTATATAAATTAGCCGGTCTGTATTTTTCATACTTTACACTTAATTTTTGTTTCATTTTAAATCCACTAAACAATTAAAGTGTGCTCTATTTCGTGATTAAAATACATTTGTACTAAGTCTACACCTAATAAGCAGCAAAAAAATAATAAAACATATTATGACCCCCCACCAGTTCTGCAGTATAATGCATGGTTAGAGTTTTCTTAAAAAAAGAATTATCTATTTCTTTAATCTTCCATCTTTAAAAAAAAAATTGATTAAAAACATTAAAGCAGTGTGGTACACATGCTTACATGCACCATTTAAATGAGTACCTTTAGATAAACTGTCACTTAAAAAAGAAATAAAACGAACACTTTTTAGGACCGTTATACTCCTCTTATAAAAACAAATCGGTCCAAGACAACTAAGACAAACTTTCTTCTAAAAGAGTTCATAATTACTTAGCCCAGTGTTCTCCATTTATTAGTTTTCGAGTTTTCGTTGGTACATTTAATTATTATTGAACATTATATCAAAATTTGTCATAAAAAGTAACTTCTCCTCAGCGGGGAATCGAATCCGGCCTCTCTCCGTCAGTGGTATTCCGAGTTATGATTAAATATCAAATTATAATTAAATAATCTGAAATATAATTTAAATATTAGTAATAAAAATAATTTTTATCTATGATTGATACGAAATATAAACATTGTATCTCTGTTAAGATGCGTAGAAAGTGATTCTTTACGTACTTTTATTCATTGCGCAAGCGCGTCTCATAATTCCTCTTTTTTCCGCCCTAGTGCGGTAAAGAAGAAGAATTCTTCACCTTAACGCACGATTAGCGAGTTTGTTTACATTTAACAATACTAATTTGCTGTTTGTTTAATTAACGTGACTGTTTATATGCAGTTTTTAGTGAAAAAACAATGATTGGTGTAAGTGATTAGGACGAAAATGAGGAGAATAATACGCCTCCCGAAATAATTAATTCGGCACAAAATACAACTAATGAATTAATGTCATCTTTATCGAACGAGAAGTACGAATTCACATACAGGAAGTTTATTAATTTTTTTTTTCTGTGTTTATCATTAAAATCCAACAATTGTAGATAAAGTACGGTACGCAACTCGTGCGAAAATTGCATTTTGCTTTGCTCGTGTGGTTTTACTACCCTCGTGTGGTTTTACTGTCTCTCGGGTGCAAACTCCACACTCACATGCAAAATGCTACTTTCCGCACTAGACGCGTAATGTACCTACTATTAATAACAGAATTAATTTTTTATAATTGGGAATTTACAATAATTTGTGGTTTCTATTTATAACTACATATTCACTATATAATACAGTAGGACCGACCCCGAAAATTCTAAAACTCGAAAACCCTGATAATCTGAACAACTTTTGGGGAAATAAAAGATAAGGAGAAGATGAAAGTATGTACGGGTAAGTTTATGTAGTAATATAAAATGAGAGAGTACTTATGTGTCATGTACCTAGTTATATGTAATACAAAAGTGCATTGGAATAAACAATTGCTCATGTACATATTACATTGAAGTTCAGATTCTGGTTGTTCCAGATGAAAAAAAGAAATCTTTCATTTCTGTTGAAAAGGATTTGTCGATGTTCTAACTTATTCGCAGAAATACCGGGTAATCCTCATGTTCGAGCGTAGGATTATACCTAGAAACTATACCAGGAACATTTTTATAGACAATAAAAGTAGAAATCCCGATAATACGATTAGGCTCTAGTCCCAATAAGTTCGGATTTCCGGGTTTTACGTACTTAGGTTAAATGTGTAAGATCCACGACTGTGTTTTTCTCCAATGTGTGATTGCGAATCCTCATGAAAGAGGTTTAATTAAAAAACCCAAACAACGTACTTAAATTATTATTTATAATTTTGTATGAAGACTATGCTTTGTTTTTGAACTTCTCCTCTTTCATGATAAATGTGTAATATTCACCTATTTATATGATATTATTCTGTTACCTTTTTGAAAATTAGCATTTTTCTTAATACATCATGAATCATCTTATACATTACCTATAAAAACATTATATTCTTTAAAATAAATCAAACTATTATTTAAAAGCTCTCAATGAATGTTTATTAGTTGAAAATCAATTGTATTATGTTACATAGTGCATGTGGTCTATAAAGTAATGAGAGAAGTTATTTTGTTTAGCACGGCCTTGGCAGACTATCCCAGCAGTAGAACGTCTTAACTATTCATTCTTTACTACAAGCTGATTAGATCAATCTACCAGTTAAAGACTATTGGGTCGACGAGTTGATCGCCAGGCTAAATTATCTTGAGCTGTTGAGAATGTTGGGGTTAAGGATTCTTCAGATTTGGATTGGACTGACACCAAGGCCACAAAGGAGGGATAATGATGTAATAGGTGGATATGATAGGGTGTAATGTAGTTTAAGGGTACTCGACCTTTATCGGTTGCTAGCCACTTGAAAACTTGGTACACGTCCCCTTCTCCTGTTCAAGTGATCGTCATCAGAGTTTGTTAAAGAAAAAATGTTTAAATCATCTTCACTTGTATCTCGAGCACTATTATATTATAGTTGGTAACAATGAACCATTCTTTTATCTTCCTTGGTGGATTTTCATAGATTATGATAAAGATATCGTATGCTTGAAGGTAAAAATCACTATAACCAACAATTTTCAAATTTTACATAGAGTTTTTACCATAGTGAGTTTTATTTTCCACAAATATTTTACGAAATAAATACATATAGTGAGTTTCCTTTTGTGAAACATCGCAGGAGTTCTTTCAATCAGCTGTGAGTTTTGGGTTTGTGGTGTGAGATTTTACCACAGTGAGTTTCATTTGCCACAAATTTATTACGAAATAAATATGGTGAGTTTTCTTTTTGCGTAACTTCACACGGGTTCTTCATATCACTTGATTACTTTTACCATTAATTTAAATTGGCCACATTAACATTTGAAGACAACTATCTTATTTTGGAAAAAAAAAAGCACCTTGTAACTTCGACCTTTAAGGTGCGTTTACACCTGACACTTCTCTCCGGCGATAAATGTCGAGTGCCCGCAGAAATCGCTTTGAGGGTTTACATCTGCGAGAAATTGCTTGAGATTTATGTCGAGGATATATATGTCTGACCAGCGCCGGCGCTACGCACAGGCGGGGCAGGCGGCCGCCTGTGGCGGCCAAACTCAGGGGGCGGCCGATGACGCCCTCAGTTTGTTTTATTTTATAAATTGAAAAACAAAATTTATAGTAGCAAAACGATAATAATGTGCGTAACCCTCGTACTGAGTAGGTAACACCCCTAGACAATACCTTATCAGGGGCTGTTTTAGTTAAGTAGCCGAGCTAATTGCATTTCGGGGTTATTCTTGGTTACACCGGTGTTATTTCTTTTTATTCCTAAAAGAAACAAAAAAAACAAAAAACTATCGGCTGTCTTTGCTATTATATTTATCTATGTATGGCATTTTTCTTTCTCTCGTACGTAACCCTCCTCAAGCCTTCCATTACACCTCATATTGTATTTTATCTATTAATCTATCACTTAACTCTTTTCTTTCCCTTTTACAGCTGTTATATTTTCTACCTTCCCTTAATTTGTTAATTTTTATATATGTATCTCTCTTAATTCTAATAAAATAAAAATCGGTCCGAGACAAATCAGACAAAGTTTTTCATATAAGAGTTCATAATTACTTAGCCCAGTGTTTTTCATTTATATTAGTTTTAGTAGGTACATTTAATTATTATTCAACATTCTCCTCAAAATTTAAAAATAACTTCTCCTCGGCGGGGAATCAATCCTGGCTTCTCTCCGTCTGCGGTTACAGCTATTTTCTCAGGAACTAGATCTTTCCAGGAAAAACGGCTTATATCGTTAGATTCGTATTTAAATGGACTCTATTTTAGAATTTTCTAATCAAAATCGTCGGAAGCGTTTTCGAGACATAATTTTTTTTTCACGTTTTTTTCAGAGTTTTTGGGGGGTAGCGCAAATTTGGAGCTAAAATTAATTTCGGGGTATGATTTTTCTGAATATGGAGGTATGCCAAATTTTGTCAAAATTAGCCCAGTAGTTTAGGCTCCAGGCGTCTGCACAGGCAACAGACAGACATTTTTAAAAAACTGCTTTTTTGGACTCAGGGGACCTCAAAACGTGTAAATTCATCAAAATCTCAAGATCGAATTTTTTTCCCATCACAAATATTTATACTTTCTTTTTATATGAGAAAGTAAAAATATAAAGCTCAGTTCTGTTATAGGTTTCTTCCTCTGGCACTTCTTTAATTGTTACTACCCTTATAAAAACAGAAATGGTATATTCCTTGGTCCCAAACTACATTGGACCAAACATCTCTTTTTCAATAGTTATTTAGTCAAAGATATTTTTATTCTAAAGCAACTAAGGGGAGTAACTATCTAAAGAAGTACCCTTCCTCTAATATTGAGTTTTTAAAAATAGCCTACTTTACTTTATTACTCAATAACTATCATAGCTAAATAATAGTGACATGCACTATTTTAAAAAGCAGCCAGGTTACATTAAATAGGCTTTGTTCATCCCTCTCGCTTTGTCCGGGCGATTGAAAGTAGAAAAATTATTTTATTTTAAAAAGTTGAAAATACTTTAAGTTGTTATACCTCAAGAACAATAGAAGACGTGACTGACCGAAGTTAAAAAAAAGTTGGCTTATTAGTAAAAATTTACTTTTTAATCTAATATAAAATAAAGTATCGGAGGAGACGTGTTTCATTATAATTCACAATACGAGCCTACACAATAATCGTTGATTGATTGTTATTGATTGTAATACTCGTATAATGTCCACTAAGGATAATATAAAAAATATGGTCATAGAAAATTTCAGGGCCCCAGAAAAAAATATTTTATGTTTGATTATATTTAAATATTATCATTTATTCCTCAAATGATATTAATATTATAAAATTTTAGACATCCAAAAATTCAGTTACATAGCCATGTCCCAATGGCAGTTAAGGCCTATTTTTTATGATATCAATACTATTTTTACCAACTTAAAATAGGAATATTTTAGATTAAATAGTAAAATATTGAAGCTTACCAACTTATAGGCCAACTTTTGTTGAATTTGCATAATCTCTAGGTATATCCCCATTTTTAGGGTTTGTAGGCGAAACCATACCGAGAACAATTATAATTTCTTGTGTTTGTCTGACTTTGCCTAGAGCTCGTTTAAGGTTCTTTATTCCCGAAAGAACCCAAAACAAAAATTTAATACTTTCCAGTTAATTTTTTGTGTAATAAGTAATAACCCAAACACATAAATGTAGGAAAGCCCCAAAAAATCACCCTTCTTTAACCCCCCCCGGTCAAAAAAATTCCTACTTCAAAGGGGCGGCCAAAAACCGTCTTGCCTGTGGCGGCCAAAAGTGTAGCACCGGCGCTGTGTCTGACACTTCTCGCAATGCTTAAATTTGCAATAAATGTACGACCCGTTTACATCTGACAGTTATTACATGATATTCATGTCAGACAGAAATCGTCAGTATAGAACGGCCATTTTGATACATACAATTAATTGATCATCAGTGCCCTGGCCTTTTTTCAAATTCACTGTTTAATTGATTTCTTAAGTTATGAATTTTTCTCTAAATCTCTTCTACTGCCGTACTAAATCCTATTGCCATTTCGCTTAAGGATTTTTTTTTACTCTGTCTATATAAATTTTGCATGTAACGTTCTATAGTACAGGTTTACTGTAGTTAATTCTTCAACTTCAAGTTTCAACCCCTCTTTTTTAACACTCATATTTAGGTGACCAGATTACTCTGGCCTGAATTACCGACAGTTTACTTTGAGTTGGGGGGGGGGGGGGGGGGCTCAATAGACCTCTTAATATAAATATGATAAAAAAAATATATATATGGGAAAAAACAATTTAATAATATTCGAAGTGTATTACCCTTTAATCTAATTTATTCTTCAGTCTTTCTTAGTTATATAGGGTATTAATAATAAATTTTATCTCCAATAGGGACGAAAAGTAACTTTTCAGGGCAAGTTTATAGGTAATAATGTTGGTTTTTTCATCCCCGTTCTTAAAAACGTGGAAATAATGTGAAAACAGGGAAATAATGTAAAAACGGGATTATAATCCACGTTCGCCAACCTAATTATTTTGTAAATAGTAGAGAATGAATGGCAAATATAGTGAATTGATTAAAATCAGGTTGGCAACACCGCTTTAAAACTCCCAGCTGTATTGCGAGTCATTCTACGATGTTTGTTTACTTTTGTTTAGCTTTCGTTGAACTTTTTTGTATTACTTTAAAAGTGATTATTAATTGTTTTAAATAATTTAAATTGTTTTATTTTTGTATTTAATTCGTTGAATAAAGAAATACAAATGTTTTCTTTATTGATTAAATCTTATACAGCGCTTTTTCTGGAGATAAAATTTTGTATGTACCTCGAGAATAATGAATTATTATTCCCTTGTTATAATTATCTCCCTCGGCTACGCCTCGGGAGCTAATTGAGATTAATCCCTCGGCTTCGCCCCGGGGATTAAAATACCTAATACCCTCGGCTTCGCCTCGGGATTTAGTTGCCTTGATTCCTTCGGCTTTGCCTCAGGAATCAACTCAGTCACGCGGGAAATAATATCTTACATTATTCCCTAGGTGCATAAATAACTATTATTGCTACTCCATGTTTGGCTATATTTCACCTCCTTTGAGGCATCTTCAGGCCTTTATTCAATCCTTCTATTATATTAAAATATACATTTTCCTTTGAAAAACTAACTACCATGATCATAAATACACTCAAGACGTATTTTCTCTATGAGAAAATTAATTTTTTAATTAAAAATCACATTAAATAGAGAACAGTGGATCATGAAATGAGGAAAAGTGTAGACGCACGACGCACGGTTGAATAACTGGTAATTAGTTTTTCAAAGGAAAATGTATATTTTAATATAATAGAAGGATTGAATAGAGACCTGAAGATGCCTCAAAGGAGGTGAAATATAGCCAAACATGGAGTAGCAATAAAATTTATTATTAATACCCTATAGACCTAAGAAAGACTGAAGAACAATTTAATAATAATTTTTAAAATAATTTAAAATTTAAACACAACCTATCATATATATATATATATATATATATATATATATATATATATATATATATATATATATATATATATATATATATATATATAAAAATCATTACTTTTTTAATTTAATTATAATAAGAAGTCAAATGTGTACATTTAAATACATTTAAATGTTTACATTTAAGTGTTATTATTTATAATAATACTATCGTATTACAGCGGCAATGTAAGAAAATAAGTCAAGTAATATTATTTTTTTCTAATATCATGTGATAACATTTGTTTTTAAATTTTAAATCTAAAAATAAAAATCTTATGTTTGACATATTTTTCTGAGCCATGCATTTTTAATATTCTAATTAAAAACAGATATTGATAATATTTATGATAGTAGATAGATAGTAAATAAAACAAATTTAAGTTAGGAAAAAGTTCTCATAATGATTTGATAACATCGTCTTATTCTTCTTTAGCGTCCTCCTTGTTTAAACTGAATGATTTCTTATGAAAAACTAAGCAACAATTCTAATATTTCCACAATTTCTTCATATTTTATTTTTAAAACGTGTTTTTTATACATTAATGTTATAAAATCTCAGAATTCGGGACAAATCAGCGTCCGTATACGGACGAAAAAAATTCGGGACGAATACTTGAAATTCGGGACTGTCTGTAGAAAATTACGAACGTCTTGTCACCTTATATTTACTCGACACTTATCGCAGAATGAAAAAATCGGTCCGAGATAACTCAGACAAACTTTCTCATATACGAGTTCATAATTATTTAGCCCAGTGTTTTCCATTAATTAGTTTTCGTATGTAAATTTAATTATTATTGTGCATTTCATTAAAATTTATCACAAAAATAACTTCTCCCGGGCGGGGAATCGAACCCGGGCTCTCTCGGTCCGCGTTTTAAGCTTTTTTCTCAGGAACTAGATTTTTCCCGGGAAAACGGCTTATATGGTTGGATTCGAATTTAAATGGACTATATTTTAGAATTTTTTAATCAAATTCGTCGGAACCGTTTTCGAGAAATAATTTTTTTTCACGTTTTTTCAGAGTTTTTGGGGAGCAGCGCCCCTAAATTTGGAGCTAAAATTCATTTCTCAATTTCACCTCGGGGTATGATTTTTCTGAACATGTATGCCAAATTTCGTCAAAATCTGCCTAGTAGTTTAGGCTCCAGGCGTCTGCACAGACGACAGACAGACGACAGACAGACATTTTTTAAAAACCACTTTTTTGGACTCAGGGGACCTCAAAACGTGTAAATCCATCAAAATCGAATTTTCGCGCCATCACAATACTTTCTCTTTATATGAGAAAGTAAAAAGTAGGCGGGAGGTCAACTTCCGCGATATCTCTCAGAGGAGTTTGGATTTTCAAATAATAGGTGTTTACATCTGTTGGTATAGAAGTGTCGACACTTAGAGCTGAGAGTAGAAACATAAATTATTCGGTCTTTACACAACTGCGATTTCTGTCTGACATAAATATCATGCAATAAATGTCAGGTGTAAACGCACCTTTAGACAGACCAAATTTGAGGGTATTTGCTCACATAAACGTAAATGATCTATATTTGCAGCGTAACATAGTATTTTTTTAAATAAAAGAGTTTAGGGATTTACAACTTGTAAAAATAACTGTAAGTAATTTAACAAACAATGTTTTATCACAAAAAGACATTATCATTTTTCGGTGCTGTAAGTATTATCTTAACACGATTAAAATATAAACATTAATACAAATTGCTTGAAAAAAATACTCGGATAGAACTTTTTATTATTATTACTGGTCTTATATTACTTTGCTTTGTAAGTTTCATCGCACATTTCCGTTTCCCCAATTTTGAACCACTTCCCGTTATTCAATCTTCCCCAAATTTTGCACAAAGATACAACTAAGGTGAAGAATACAGAAACCAAAAAAACAAAAAATAAAAACAAAATGGCGTCAAATTTATTTGCTTTTTAAGTTTCATCGCACACCTATTACCCCAATTTTGAACAACTTCCCGTGATTCAATCTTCCTCAAATTTTGCACAAAGATACAACTAAGGTGAAGAATACAGAAACCAAAAAAACAAAAAATAAAAACAAAATGGCGTCAAATTTATTTGCTTTTTAAGTTTCATCGCACACCTATTACCCCAATTTTGAACCACTTCCCGTGATTCAATCTTCCCCAAATTTTGCACATAGATACAACTAAGGTGAAGAATACAGAAACCAAAAAAAACAAAAAATAAAAACAAAATGGCGTCAAATTTATTTGCTTTTTAAGTTACATCGTACACCTATTACCCCAATTTTGAACCACTTCCCGTCATTTTATCTTCCCCAAATTTTGCACATAGATACAACTAAGGTGAAGAATACAGAAACCAAAAAAAAAATAAAATAAAAGTTTGAAAATAAGACCGGTTTTGAAAAATGGCATTTTTATATTAATTATTTTTAAAATAATTATTAAAATTTATTTATAATTGCTGCTAAATCTAAATCTTAACAGATCATTGAATTACTAATTAATTAGTAAATATTCTACAAAAATTATGGTACCTTCGTGGGAATTGCAAGGAGGATAGACCAGTTTTGTTTTTCACGAGTTAAATTAATATTAAAATAGATTTCAATTATAATTTTTTCTAAAATCAAAATCGTCGGAAACGTATTTTAGTTTTTTTTGTTTTTTTTTTCGTATTATTTGAGCTTTTGTGGGTGTCAGTGTCCTCCAATTATTCACTAAATTGAATTATTTGTATATTTATTGGGGGTATGATTTTTGTGAAAATTTGTCAATTTTAATCGAAATTGGTTCAGTAGTTTAGGCTCCAAGTCTGCACAGAAGACAACTATGAATCGCCCAAAACAGACAGTAATATTTTAAAAATAAATTTTTTAAACTCAGGGGACCTAACAACACTTACGGACGTTCCAATTCTTACTCTCTCTTTATATATACAATGATGTACGTAATAAAGGAAAGTATTGATTAATGCATTCCATTATTCACAAATTGGACACCTTTTTAAAATTACTTAAATGTTGTTTAACACCAACACTAATTGATAGAAAATTGTAACATACATTAAAATATAATAAGATATACATTTTTTTTAACATGGATATAAGCTTTAGCTTTGAAGGGCAGAAGAAATTTCCTCACTCAATAAACGACATGAAAAATGTGACGTTTCTAAATATCGTGCCATGAAGTTAGGATTTCACAGGAGGTCAATAGGTTTTCATTTAGAGTACAATATTTTGACGATAGGTGGGCTAAAGTTTCAATAAATGACATGTAAAATGTGAATCTTGCCAGGAAGTTAGAATGTAATAGGAGGTAGATCGCTTTTCACATGTATTCATTGTTGTACTATATTTCGCTGATAGGAGTTCTAAATTTTATATTATATAGAATGATATCAGAGCTCCTAGCGGACCAAATGGTAATAAAAATGGATTAATGTTTCATCATTTCACACCTTAAGATCCATCTACTATATCAGATAGACAAATGTACACTGGTTTTCTCTACATAATGGAAAAGCATTGAAATGTCGATATGTGGATTTAATGCCCCAAATCGTATCCACAATTCTATGTTTTCCCATGAAATGGAGAAAATGAGTATTGTTTTCACTTACTTATATCCGAGTCCTGATCTACCATCTCGTGTGGAGGGAATAATAAAAACTTTTAGGCCTGCTTCACACATATTTTCCCCCTATACCGAATACGGTATTTTATCAAATAGAGTAGAGGCAGTGAGTATTGTATTAAGTTATTCACACAGAGCTCAAGCGGTAAAATCCACATTTTTTTCCCTGTCACTGTAGGAGATACCAATTATCAGTGTATGTCACTGTATAGTGTATAGATACCGTATTGTCACTGTATAGATACCATGAGACGCCAAGAAATTTTTATCTTCTTAAACTTGCTCTCTCATCCTCTTTCTAGTAACACCAATAACTTAGTTTACAAAATGAAGGCATTGCTTACTTAAATATTAACTTGAATACATTTTTAATGAATACAGAAACTAGTGAATCAATCAGTATATTTCTCCGATGACTTCGACTTAAAGTTCTAAGCTTATTTGAGCAGCACTTAGTGCAACAGTTGAAGAGGAGTTAAGGATTAGGGTGGACCTCGTTAGTAGAAGAAGGATTATTGAATAAGGGATTACGACTGACCGCACTTAATTGGAACACGGAATTGCAAGGTTTAGATTCAGAGAAAACAGCCTTGTAAAACAAAGCGTTCAAATCCACCGAGTAAACGCAGTAAATCAATTTTAACTGCCGTCACATTGATCCAGAGTACTTAGCAACACCGTCACTTAATTTAAACACTTAACAAACGAAGAATCTTTAGTAGTTTATAGGATTAGAGTGGACAAAAGACTTTATTAAGACTGTGTTGCATTTCTTTCACGCAGTCGATAAAATCTAGAGTGCCCCAGCTTTGTACAACAACGCGTTCAAATTTACCGAGTAAACGCAGTCATTCTTTTTTATCGCGATTTCAGTGTGGCTCCCTAAAGGCCTGCCTACACCATTAGAGAACCTCCACAGACATTTTTTGTTCCCTGGATATTATATGGAGCATATGAAATTTCGTCTCTACAAATTCATAAAAATTGAATGATTTAAATTTAAATCAAATTATAATAATTATTTTTAACACTGGGAGACAGACAGAGAAAAATAGACTCAAAATACAATACCCCTACACATTCCAGCCAACAATGGCAATTACTAGCCTGGTGATCGATTGTTCATAAGTCCTTGTGTAATTTTGGTCGTTGTACGCTTTTATTTGACCAATAATTTAATGGTTTATTTTTGTTCTTCGAGGGGTCAAAAACCAGAGACATAGATAGACCTTAATGTGGTCGGAAATGAACCTTATACCTATTTGTCTCTACGAGAAGATCAACTGATTAAATGCTTAGACCTGTTTGTCCCTAAGAAATGATCTAATGAGGAAATCAGCTTAAAGAGTTTTAATGGTTATTTTGGTCAGCAAGATAGCATAAGAACTATGAGTAATATTAAAAAGGTTTCTTTTTCTAATTTTAAAGTCATCTCTGGTATAATCGACAGTTAACTATGGTTTAGATGGTAAGTGGTGAAGTATACAAATTATTACTACATTATTTCTTTAAATAATGTTGGTTAAATTCAAGCTTTCCTCTACAAAACTTAATATTAAATGATTTTTTTTTATATACATAAGTAAATAAGAACTCTTTAAGAAAAACCTCTACCAATAAAAGTTTTGTATAAATACGTTTAAAAAAATAAATTTAAAATGTTGTCTTAGCCAGGGTAAAATAAAGTTAAAATTTCCAACGTAAAATGTATACAGATAAGAAGAGAAAACTGTTATCATTGTTATTTAAAAGATTCCGTAGTGCTTTTATAAAAGTTTCTCCGAGAAGTATTTGAGCTTTTAATGGATTTCTCGAATGGGGTATTAAATTATTACTTTATATTATTTAAAACCGAAGTAGAAAATTAACCAAGCTTAGTTGTCAAGAAAGTTACTTTATCGATTTTTAGAAGACATTACTATTCATTATTTGTAGAGAGGTAAACATCCTATTTGACCTCTAAGGTCGAAAAAGGTACTTTTTGCAAAATAACTAGAGCATATTACTCTATAAAAAAAATTAACTAACGTAAGTCAGTTAATGTAAATCATTAACGTAATGCTAATCTTGTTATTTCTTTGGGTCAGCATCAGCATGCACCACACCCCTGAAAATAATTTCAGTAGGGAAAGGGCAATAGCGGCCTTTACACTTACGTTCTTTCCTGCTTGCTTGAATCGTGAAGGATTGCGCGCGAGTAAAACCGTGCAAGTAATCGTGTGGGAAAGATTTTGTAGCTAAAAAAGTGATTACGCGCTTTCCCAGACGAAAGCGTGCTCTGTGATGGCGCGATGGAAAGAACGCATGAGTAAAGAGGAATCCCGCACGCAATCCTCGGAGCGTGGAGTGGTCGTCAGACCAACAGTTTTAGGGGGCGCCCAACAACTTAGTGTGACACAGTGGGGGTAAATTTAAAGAACACGGCAGGCCTGTGGTAAAGCTCGCTGTCGCCTTTAGACTAAAGAGACTTATGCGTGGTAATACGTGCGTCTCTGTGCAAGCGTAATCCCTCACTCCTGTGCCGCCTTTAGACTGAAACTCTTTCCCGCGCTCTTTCCCGTTTGTTGCTCTATCCTGCAGGAAAGCGCCTAAGTGTAAAGGCCGCTAATGTCGTACTTCAAACACTTCGTGACGCGTTTTTTACAGGAAAACCAAAGCACGTATTACGAAACCCAAATAAATCAATTACTGACATTATATTATATGAACTTGATTTTACTTCTTCATTTTCATTATAGAATTACAATTTAGTGCATATTACTTATTTTATTTTCCCTACTAAAATTTGGGCCCACCAATTCACAGGAATAACAACTTTATCTAAGTTGTTATACTGTTGTATAAAAATGTTAATATAATGTAGGTTTACATGTATATCTGTTGTAGGAGAATATTTAGACTAATTCACTAAACAAAATGATGAATTTCCTTGAGACGACATCTTTTTATAAATAAATTGAGTTCTATCACTTATAAATGTCTGGACTGACACTGATAATCACTGTTGTGATGTAATAACCGCGACATACCTCATCCCTTTGGTACAACACCATCCAATTATAAACCATTCAGGCGGAATATAATTGAACTTTAGATAAGAATAAATACAATCTGGAGGTGAGGGCAGAAAAATAAGAAGACATTACAAGCTTGTCAAATCCAATAACTTGCCTGGAAATGAGAGATAGTTAATTTGCGTCATTGTTATGTTTAGTGATTACATAAAATCTTTTAAAATTTCGTAAATATGACGATATTTGAATTGACACTAGAAATATATAAATAATTGGTTGGAATATAATCTCTTTCTTTATTCTCATTATGGTAGATTTTATATATTATTTTTCATTTATATTATATTGGGCTAAGTATTTGGCTCCAAATCCCGACTAAGCCGGTCACAAGCCCGTGTTGCAAACGGAGGAGGGACCACCCTACAACATACATTTGGACTTAAGTCGTTTCCAGCAGTAGAGATGTCAATAACAACCACACCTTAAAGTAGGAAGGAGCTGGCTTGCAAGCTTTAAGGAGGCAATCCCCCCTGCAAGTTGGGGTGCTATAGGCTAATCACTCACTCACCTTAAACTAACGGATTAAATGATATATAAAGGATAAAATCGGATTTGACCTGGCGTGGACACAGAACTCTTAATTATTCTACTTAGAATGTGAGAGGTTAAAGTTGGAAAGAGGAGGAGTTTGATGAAGAGATCGAAATAACCGGGATATCGTTCTTTGGAATAACAAAAAAGGCTAGACAAAGAAAAAAGGAACAGGATGTGTAACACTGAGAAATGGCGGTTTCTTTATTATATTCAGGAGTAGGGCAAAGAGAACGAGCTAAAGCTCGATTTCTTTATGATAGCTAAACTTTTTTTGAGCCTTATTAAAAATTGGCTCTATGTAAATAAAGGATTTGCTCACAGAGGAGCCAAAGACTAAAAGAATATTGTTATGGTGGTGTACGCTCTTAATGAAGATACTTGTGTCGATGTAAAAGATGCATCCTTTCTTACATTACAAAATACGATTGATGATAAAAAACAACTGAATGCTTGCTAATGGGCGATTACAATTGACGAGTAGGAAGTAATGGCGAAAGATTTAAAGGTTACTTAGGACCATATGGAAAACCCTCATAAAATAGAATGGGAAAAGACACTTAGAATTCTGCCAATCAAATAACTCTAGTATGTATAATAAATACCCATTTCTCTCACAAGAATTTACTCCTCTAATAGAGCTAAACCTTCTAAATATGAAGAACCTACAATAGATTATACAGGGTGTTTCACGATAAATGTTACAAACTTCGAGAGGTTACACCCCAAAAGCAACAAAAAATTTTCTCTTGATCCCTGTCCGATTCTCAAGTATAAGGGAGTTATTTCGGTTTTTCTGATTTTTCTGTAAAACACGAGTTTTCTTCATAAAAATGGTCATATCTCCCAAACTGTTGGTCCTAAATCAAATTTTAAACAACCATTAAAAAGCTCATTAAATTTCCAATAAGAATGCAAACCTTAAAAGTTTCTAAATATATTTCTAATCATTTCAATACAATCGAAATTGGAAAAAAAATTAAGTTTCTAAAATTCGGAAAATGTTATTTGTGTTTGAAGCAAAAACAATTCTTCAGCCTTAGCCTGGCAAATTTCACCAAAACTTCCCCTTTTAATAAGCTTACTCCATTCCGTGATTCCGTTAAAAATTGATAGAGAAATTCAAGTCAGAACGCGAAAAAACGTGCGGTAGAGGCAGAACGGGGAAGCTAGAGGAGGGTTACAAACCAGCAATCCACACGCATTTCCCGCGATAACTTTCGAACGGTTTGAACGTGAGATTCCAAATTTGACACTAAAACACGCCCAAAACACCACCAAATTTGTTGGCCAGGAAAATTAGTTTAGTGAAAGTGGTAGAAATTTAAACTTGAAACGTTGAAAAAATGAAAAAAAAAAAAAATAAATAAAAGAGTGGTTTTCAAATATTTATTCGAGTCTATTTTTCTCTGTCTGTTTCCCGTAGTTAATAATAATTATAATTTGATTTAATATTTTTAAGCCTACTTGAGTTTTTAGTTAAAGAATCTTTAGACATCAACTCATGTCATAATGATTTAACATTAAACCTTGATTTACTGATTAAGTTGTTTAGTTATTGTACCTTAACAAAGTGGGTCTTTTGTGGAACTTTATCTTAGTAAATTAAATGAGAAAACATTAACTTTATGGTGAAAAACAGAAAAATAACTTCATGGTCGTCAGTATTCAAATAATTGTTATTACATTGTTTTGATGATGAATATATGGAAAAAGCTTGTTTATACTAAGCAATTGTTTTTCATAATATTCCATCTAAACATCATATTACAAGGCGTTGCATGAAACTTGTAAGGTATGCATCATTTTGATTTACCACAGACTCATTTTTACGAGTATCATTTATTAAAACTGTTTACTTGTTGTATGTAGCCTCGGCATCGTTAACTTAACTATCCAATTAACGTATCCGTTTCATTTTATATTCTAGATTATACTCGTTTCTTTTGCTTATCATAAATCCCTGAGATGGGAGAGGATGGTTAGGAAGAAGCTCTTGATAGGTGGTTAAATTATACCGGTCGAGAGAAGACCGTATCTTAAGCGTTAATGTCGTTCTAAACCCTTAAAACTTTCAGCCGTATTCATTCTGCAAGTTAATTATTTATTAAATCAAGCTTGGCTTAAAGCAAGTTAATTAGACTGACTTATCATAATTTTTCCATTTTATTTTCAATGCGATAAATTTTAGATCCTGAATTTGAAACCAATAAAAAAATAATTTATTTATTCAAAAAAAAAAAATTACCATGATAGTTTAGAGTCAATTTACTTTCGGATTTTCTAAAGGCTTATAATATAAAAGATTATAAGGATTTCCGGATGGTTCGTAGTAAAAACTGTCAGTGTTTTCTGAAGAAGATGGTCTGTGGACGCGGTCAGACTAGAATTGAATTGGTTTTCTGGATCCAACAGGTTCAAGCTAGATAAATTATTTATTATTAATGACACGCACTACATAGACTACTGAACAGAGTAGCGGGGGAAAACTGAAAGTATGCCCGGACCAAGGTGAAATGAAATACAGGTGGGCTCATTCGGCTTAAAAGCGAGAACCTAGTAGATTTGGCTACGCCCACATTCTAGGGTGGTAGTGACGTAGACTGGCTGCCCAGATTCCACAATCTATAATCTAAATACCATTATTTTTGCGACTATTTTTGTTTAATTTAACCTCATGCCTCTAATTTTGCACTTAGAGCGCTACTTTCTTTTTAACGTATAGGTAAATAAATTCTGAAGATTTTTGTATCTATATTTTATTTTATATGTGAAAATGTTTAATACTAAAACAGTTTAAAAATAAGATTTGTGTTTAAAAATCTAAACCTTCACAAATATATGTATATATTATTAATTAATCTATTTATTTATTTTATTTTGATTTGTATATTGTATTATCATTATCCATCTATTTCTTTATTTTATTTATTTTTAAAGTAAGTTACGAAGTACTTGGTGTGATTTATGTTAAATTTTTTTAGCCGATTTTAATCACTCCCATTTTTCAAGGAATAACTTCTTGTTTAAATACTTAATCCTAATATGGGTGATATTTTTATTTATTTATTTTTTTTTTTTTAAAGTGACGCTTTCACTGTACACGAGTTAAAAAAAACATTTCTCGCACTCCTAATAATTAAAAAATCTATGACTCCACAAACATTTATCTATAGATAGATTCATCATTGCGGTGTGGTCAGATTCTTAAATATTCTTTTTAGGGAGGATAAATTTAAATTTAAATATTCTACATGAAGTACACGATAGTGCCCAGTCCCTTTTAACCTTAGTTATCATGCTATATTTTTCTTCGACTTTCTAACTATGAGCCTAGATAGAAATATAACGTAGTTTGTGATACTAAATATAATTTTTTTCTTATTTCGATGTAATTTGTCGGGAGTTAAATAAAAAAAAGCTTGTCCCAGCAATCGGTCACGATATTTACTTCACAATAGTTACCAAGAATTTTGCTGCACTGTTTGACTGAGGGGGTATGTCACACAACAGTTCTTTTCAAAAATCAGGGGTGCGTACGTTTATTAAAAGTCACAATAGTTACCATTAATTTTAGTACTTAAAAGTGAATTTAAGGCGGTACCCCCATAGTATACAGAAAAATTATGCTTTCCCTTCAAAGTTTTAATAAATTTATAAGTCACGATAGTTACTTGTCCCGATAGTTCCTTTTCACATACATATTCTTGTTATATAGATGTTCAGCGTCTAAATAAAGCACAAGTTGGTTCAGAATTGTCAAAGTGTCACTTTATTAAAAAATTTCACTTTTATTTTATCATACCCAACTCTATAGAGAAACAATGCTTCAAAGTCTTCGTATGGCTTCAACCACTTTCCAGCCTAATGAAAATCTAGTCGTATCATTCGACGAAATGAAAATAGAATCTAGCTACGAATACGACACTAAAAATGATGCTGTTGTAGGTCCCCATAAATATCTACAAGTTATGATGGCACTCTTTACAAGTTGGAAACAGCCAATTTTTGCTGATTTGGATTTTCAAATTACTAAAGAATTGTTGTTTTCAGCTGTAGAGAAACTTTACGATGCAGGTTACACTGTAGTTGCCTGCGTGTCACACGCGGGGGGGACACGCAAAATTTTATAATTTTTGACAAAATGGCGCAGAAAATTGAAGAATATCCATAAATCTTATATATTTTGTAATCTTCTTTTCAATACCTTTCATTTGATACCCCACTCAAAATTTTAAAAAATTATTTTTTTTCGAGTGACATGAATTAGCCGCCATTTTGGATTCCCAGTAAATCAGATCTAATTCCTAATCTTATTTTTTCTATGGCCCACCAGACCGCACATTTTGCATATTTTTCTATATTTTTAGTAACAGCGGTAATACGATTTTAGGGGGGACACGCCAAATTTAGATATTTTTTGACAAAATGGCGCCGAAAATTAAACACTTTCCCTAAGTGGTATATATATTTTTAATCTACCCTTCAATACCTTTCATTTGATACCCCACTCGAAATTTTAAAAAAAATATTTTTTTTCGCGTGACGTGATTTATCCGCCATTTTGAATTTGAACAGCTGATAATTTTGAGTTCGCTATATTTTTCCTGTGTGCGCGTCAAAGAATTCTTTAATACTGGAAAGTTTCATGTCTTGATCTCTTTTGATTTAGAAGTTATTGGAACCGTACAGAGTGACAGACAGACAGACAGACACAGGAACGAAACTATAAGGGTTTCTTTTTTTGGTTTTACCAACGAAACCCTAAAAATATAATAAAACTACAAACGTATCTCTTCTTACCAAGTCTCTACACTATGTATTATACTTATATTAACAATAATAATTGGTACTAGTATATTTTAAGTTAAAAAATAAGTATCCGAGAAAATATTATATATATTTCACATAAAAAGGTTAAATAAAAATATGATAATTTTAATAGTAACGTATGCTTTGGTTTGCTCAAACATTTATTTAACATAATATGTGATCTGAGAGGGCAATTGACGTAAAAAAATCACTAAATATGATAAAAATTAATAAAAAGTTAGTTTTATTGTATAGTAGTTATTGGAAAGGTTAGGAACTTGGGTCGCCGACTGACGTCACACACCCGAGCGCCTACGAAGATAGTCGAAGAAACTCGAACCCTCGGTTGTTAGGAAATGAGCCCACCTCTCTATTCTACCATCTTGTGCCCGGACCATGTGTGGTCAAGGGGGTGTCCGAACCGAATCCGGAAATCCGGACAGACTACCCTGATCCGTTTTTCTTTTCAGTTTTTATGGGTATCTTAAACAGCGTTGATTTTAAAATAAATCTTAATAGATCCCTTGGAAAAAGAGGCTCGGCTATTTTACGATATATATTTTTCCATTGATCAAGATTTTTCGTCGATTCACAATTGTCGCTTGTTGATGTTGTTCTCATATTAATATACCATGGTTGGAATAATTAAAAGTTATTATGATATTACTTACTGCTGACTATGTCAATAGTGGATGTTTGTTCCACTAATGCGGCCTACACACTTACAGTTTAACTGCAGGCCGTTGCCTTATACGATTAACGTAATGCCAAAATCTCAGACCACCATACATTAACAGTCGGCAGCCTGCAGGCAGTCGTACAGAACTGAAGATCTGTATCCGTAATAATGCTTCTAGGCGGATGACCGTCGTCAGTCAAAAATTGTCTGATAAAGCGAAATTATTTTTGTCTGCAGTCCGACTGAAGTAAGTAAATGAATAAATGATTGATTAAGTCTATAAGACGGCATGCCGACTGATACAGATCGGACTGGCCAAGGCTTGTCACCTCAACTCTCATCAGATCCTCACCTCTACCTTCCACATTCCAACAGCTCCAACAACACATGAACTGAAGAATATTTAAATTTCACATTCATATTGGTTCTCCCCTCCAACTGCAGTCCTTGAACTTAAGAAACACTGAAGAGTGGGCGATCTCTGTGGACTGACATATAATAGTACATTACGCGTCGAGTGCGGAAAGTAGCATTTTGCATGCGAGTGTGGAGTTTGCACCCGAGCGACAGCGAGGGTTGTAAAACCACACGAGCAATGCAAAATGCCGTTTTCGCACGAGTTGCGTACCGTACTTTATCTACGATTGTTAGATTTAAATTATAAATACAGAAAAAAATAAACTTGCTGTATGTAAGTTCGTATCTCTCTCTTGATAAAGATGGGATTAATTCTTGAGTTGTATTTTTTGCCGAATTAATTATTTCTGGAGGAGTATTATTCTCCACATTTTCGTCAAAAGTCAAAGTCACTTGATTCACTTATTGTTTTTCACTAAAAACTCGATATAAACAGTTATTTTAATAAAAGAACTGCAAATTAGTTTTGTTAAATGTAAACAAACTTGCTAATCGTGCGTAAAGCTGAAGAATTCCTCTTCTTTACCGCACACTGTGTGGTAAAGAAGAGGAATTGTTCAGTTCTATGAGACGCGCATGCGCAATGAATGCAAGTACGTAAATAATCACTTTCTACGCATCTAAACAAAGATATAATGTTTATATTTTTTATCAATCGTAGATAAATGACATTTATCTACGATTGATACGAAATATAAACATTATATCTTTGTTAAGATGCGTAGAAAGTGATTATTTACGTACTTGTATTCATTGCGCATGCGCGTCTCATAGTTCTGAATGATTCCTCTTCTTTACCACTCTAGCGTGTGCAAACTCCACACTCGCATGCAAAATGCTACTTTCCGCACTCGACGCGTAATGTACTATTAAACAGTAAGTGTGTGGACTTCTCATGACGTGGTCATATTGGCAGACCTATAATTTAATGATTACATCAACTGCGGAAGCTATTTCAGTTAGTTATCCTGCCAAATTCAAATATTCTTCAGTTCATATCATAAATCGTGACTTTTTAAAAAAAATATTATTCAAGGAATTTACATCGATGGTGACAGTCAGACCCCATACAAAAGTTTTTCTGAGACAAAAAACTGATGTCCTCAAGGTTCTCCGAATATATTTTCTTGAAATTAATTTGATGAAACACTAGCTGAAGTATCCGACGTGACGTTACCCGGGAGATGAGATGGATTTTAATTCGTTTTTTTGTTCTTCTATGGGAGGGGATGGCGAGCTCGGAAAAAACAAATCCCTTTACTTATAGTCAAAATTGATTTTGGCTACTCTTATTAGTTATATTGAGAACATTTTATCTTTTTTAAACTATATTATCTTATTTCTTATCCGTTAAAAACACATTTTTATTGTGAAATATGTGTTTATAGTTTATTATTTTCTAACTTTTAATCTCAAATTTCAATCGACTAATTTCGATCGGGTTTTTAATGGTATAAATTAGTATAATGGCTTTAAATAAGTAATTGAAATTACTTATGTTACCATTCAATATTATTTTATGGCTGGTTTTGAAACATTGTGCAATGTACTTTGGAGCTTAAATTTATAAAGAGGGTCACCTTTACTGCGTCAGATATGATCCAGATAAGACCTTGTCTCATCATTATTATTTATTTACGTCACATGGATTTTCAGAAGGGGTTTGAAAACAAATTCTTTTTAAACTCAATTATCTTGTCAATTATAAATGTAATTGTTTCTTTTTTTATCGTATCGGAATAACAAGTGACTCAAGAAAATTACATAATGTTTTCCTTTATTGATCAGATAGAATGTCATTTAAAAAAAAAAAAAAAACTTCATAATAGGTCATAAGGTCTTAGAATGTATTATAGACGATTCATTTAATATACATTAGTTTTTTGTTCGACGAGAGTAAAAAGCGAACAAATTTATTTTCATGTCAAAACAACCCTCTATACCAGTCCACGAATCACAATTAAATTTTCAAAATTAATTTCCCCCGATATCAATTTAAAATTGGCTACTGATACCAATAACCGATCAAATATGAAACGACTGGGGAAGTTCATAGGATTGAATAATATAGTTCATTCTTTATAAATAATAGAGTTTAATTTGAAGTTGTTAAATTATAATATAGCTTTTATAATTTTTAATTTTCTTAATAAGTTTAGATTTCGGTGGCGTTATTATTATTATTGTATAGCATTCAATTTATTAATATTTTATACTTCACCAGCAGATAATCAAGTTAAAATTTTAGCTGGTTCTTCAAAACTAATGTCAAATAAATTCTTTTGCACAATTTAGTCTTGTGGCTAACATGTCAAGTTTGACTTTTTATAAAATAATAAAATAAAAAATAATAATTCATTATAATTATAAAATTAAATAAAGTTACACTGCAGGCGTAAAAATCGTATTTCTCCTCTACTAGAGTAGTTAAAATTCAATTAGGACAATTTCCATAGTCTATTATTATTTTCTCCAAAGCCAAAAGTATGGAAGCTCTACTAGCTCACTATATTTGAATGAAATAGCAAGAAATAAAATGGCAAACGAAGATAAAAATTATTTAATAAGTAAATATCTGGGCCCCTGCCTCTTCAGGCGACGAGGTGGGTTACCCTGAATAATTTTTAATGATTCCTTTGGAATGCAAGAACTTTTACTAGATTCGTGATATCTGTATACAGGTTGGACAAAGGAAATATTGAGATCATTGTGGAGAGAGGGCTAGAGACATAATAGAGCGCAACGGTGATTTTTCTAAGGATCTTGGTTTGGAGAGTTTGGATTCGACGGATGTTGGAAGGCTTGGTGCTAAGTAGACCATAGATCCAGGCTGGATTTAAGATTAAAAAGTTTGGTATTCAAAGTAAAGGTGTTTAAGGCTTTCGGAAGTAATAATATGACCATGACCATGCCGGGAGATTTTCCTGGAGGAAGGTCTGGATAGTGTAAAGGACATCGGAGGGATTTAAGGCTTTAGGAGGAATTGTAATGGATTCAAGAGGCCTTTGTTTATAAGGCCGCTTCCTGACTTGTCGGGACGGTATCGGTATGCGGTATTTTCTGCTTTACCGACAGCTTACCGACAGCTTACCGATACCTTACCGATACCGCCTTCATCTCCCCACATGTCGGTATACTTTCGGTAGAATCTTGCAGCCACGGGATTATGTCGTCGTCAGAAGAAGATACTACTATAGCGTGTTACATTTATTTGCGATTGCGTAGAAAAAGAAAGAAGTACTGGCGATATCCTTTAATACATAATTTAATATTTAATATTATAATTTATAACTTTAAAATTAATAAAGATAAAAAGTAAATACCTAAATTTTTTGTTTTGTGTGAAATTTCCGACCAAGCTTTCTCCCTCAGGTCCTTTCTAGCATATTCCGGTAATTTATAATTGTACAACAATGGATATTTCTCAATTTCTGAGACCAAAATAACATGAATATCTCTCTCCGTTGCCATTTTGCGATGACACCTCGACCACGCCTAAAGATAGAATGATAGGAGTTTATTAATCTAGTACTTTTTACCGCTTCTGTTTTTACTGCATTTTCTTACCGACTCTCGGTATACCGATTCCTTACCGCGCGGTAAAGAATCTGTACCGAATCGGTAAGATACATAGGCGCTCGGTAAAGAATCTTACCGCATCGGCATACTAGCTTACCGATACCGTACCGACAAGTCAGGGAGCGGCCTAAGGTTTACATGATCATGGTCAATTACCCATGTCTGGATGTGGAGAAAATAGATTTTTAACGTTTCATGCAAAAACATCAACTTTTTCATTTTATAACTTTGCCCAGGATTTATCGGATTTAGGCTACGGCCACACCGGAGCTACCTCGCTTGGAGCCTAGCGGCTTGGTGAGTCGCCATGTAGAACAGAATGGTGTGTTCGTCTAGCGACTCGCTAGGTAACTCGCCTAGTAACGAAGCGCATGGTGTGGCCACTCTCGTATGTTCTAGACTAGAAGGTTGGTTCACATGAATTACACGCCTGGCGACTCACCAAGCCACTAGGCTCCAAGCGAGGTAGCTCCGGTGTGGCCGCTATCAATCCAGGCGCCTAGTGGCCTGGATAAAAACGTAGTAAAAATAACGACTTCAATCCCAAAGAAATGTTCAATGCGAAAATATTATATTATGTTACTAGGCTGTGAAGTGAGTTTTTTCTTTACCGCGGCAATTATATTTATTCTTTACCTTGGCAATAATTGCCAAGGTAAAGAAAAAACACTTCACAGTCGTGTAGCATATGCTATTTTTTCCGTGGTAGCAGACAATGAAAAAACATTAAATATTAATTAATAATCAATATATATAATAATAAATATTAGTACATACTTAAGACTTAAAAAAAGAAACCTTAAAAAGAGGTTACACTATAAGAAAAGATAAATAAAACGCATTGACATCTAGCGGATTTTTATCGTACTAAAAGCATTTCTACAAAGATTGCAGCGCTAAATCGGAAGTTTTGATAACTACCAGCTGTAAAGAAAAAGTTCTTTTTACGTCCTAGGACGTAAACAATTTTTTCTTTATAGCTAGGAGTAATGAAAAGATTTTTTAAGTCCACGTCAGTGGCGGTCCCATGGGGGGGGGCTAAGGGGGCTTGAGCCCCCCAGAAACCAAATTAGCCCCCCCCCAGGATTCAAATTATCAATTTCACCTCAGAAATGCATAAAAGCGCTGTTTTAAGGGGTCATATTTCAAACATTTTCCTGGGGTGTACCCCCGCGGACCCCCCCCCCCTCGTTACTTAACTCCAGACGACGCCCATGACTTACAGTAAGATATATGTACAAAATTAATTCTTCTCTGATGTACAAATTTTTAGTTTTGAAAGAACCATATCGCATGCGTAAGATGTTTGTAACCTAAGGAAGTCTACTTATTGTTAAATAATAAAAACGCGTATAATTTATTGTTAGGTCTGTTATTTTGAATGTTACTGTGGGTGTAAAAAGAAAAAAAAGAATGGTATATAATATATTTATATCCATGTTTACTTATTATTCAAGCTTAGAATAACTCAGATACATTTGAATATATATATTTTTAACCTGACCTATTTCTTCAGGACCCCTTTGAAACCGGATTTGACAATACCTCTTCTTAAACACATTCCATCCTGCTTGCCTTTAAAAGAAGAACTTCCAAAAATTAAAATTCCGCTAACAGTAATATTACTTCATTGCAAGTTTATAAACAGGTTTATTGAAGTGAAACTTCTTTAGCCGTGGTAGCGTATATTTGCTTGGATGAAACGACATCGTGAAACGAAGTTAGCGTTTCGAGACTCGTCCAAGTGAAATATTTTTGCAGTTAAATTAACGAAATTGCTAGGTTTTGTTTTAGGACTCGCCTGAGATAGATATTCTAATTGACTACCGACTTAGGCCGGCAGTTGATTTACCTGTAAAAAATCTTCCCTCTGGACGAGTCTCGAACCCCCCGATCCATAAATTATGGATCACACACACTAACCACTTCACCACAGGAGTACTAGATTTATTCAGTGCACAGAATTGGTATATAAGGGCATTATTATATACATTTTAACAATAAATATATATTATATTAATGTTGTTTACATGTTTCTTCTTCATTATTCGCTAACATTCTATGAAAATATTTTATTAATTGAAATTTTGTTTCTTTGAGAAGTTATCTGACGGTGGTGGCATTGTAAACACTTCTTTTTAAATATGTATGTTGCGTATTTAATAAATGATTTATATAATATGCAATACTTAAATAAGGTTTATTGTGCTATTTCATACACATATTTTATATGTTTATTCTGTTTCTAAAACTTAAGTTTCACTTCTAATGCGTGAGTCACACACATTTTTTTTTTAAAAAATAGATGTGACATTTTACAAAAAAAATTCCTTGACGATTATATTTTTTAAGATAAGGTTCTTTCTATTCTATCAAGAGCTTTGCTCCAGAGAATTCTCAATAGTTTTTTAATGGGAATTTTAAGGTTTTAAGGGGGAGGTCCGTGGTTCGAGTCCCGGCGCTGAAGTCTATTTTTCGCTGTCTGTCTCCGTTTATAAATAGTTATTATAATTTGATTTAAATTAAAATTTAAACGTTCCGTAGTATGAATACTACCAATAACTTGTAAAAATTGAATTTCTAATTGATTGTACTAAGTACAGGTACTAATTTAGTACTTTATAATTACAAGCGTATTTCTCAGTCTAGTTCTATTGTCGTTTGTTGACTTCTAAGACTTGTAGAAAAATTTGAAAGCTTAATTCGGGATTAGGTATCGATATCGTCAGAGGAAAGTATTCTTCAGTGTAGCTTAATTGGTTAGAGCTCCCGTACACTGGATATGAGGGGGAGGTCCGTGGTTCGAGTTCGAGTCCCGGCGCTGAAGTCTATTTTTCTCTGTCTGTCTCCCTTTATAAATAGTAATTATAATTTGATTTAAATTAAAATTTATACGTTTCGTAGTATGAATACTACCAATAACTTGTAAAAATTGAATAAATGATTTATATAATATGCAATACTTAAATAAGGTTTATTGTGCTATTTCATACACATATTTTATATGTTTATTCTGTTTCTAAAACTTAGGTTTCACTTCTAATGCGTGAGAGTCACACAAATTTTTTTTTTAAAAATAGATGTGACATTTTACAAAAAAAATAATGTCAAAAGAATGAAGAGATAAGAGGAAAAATTCCTTGACGATTATATTTTTAAAGATAAGGTTCTTTCTATTCTATCAAGAGCTTTGCTCCAGAGAATTCTCAATAGTGTTTTAATGGGAATTCTTTCTCTAAGAAATTCATCGCTGTCCGAGAATAAGAAGCCTGCATTTCCTTGTTTCTTTTCTAGAAATTGCTTTACAAAAATTATATGTAGATATATATATATATATATTTTTCTTTCAAAGAAGAATAAAAGAACATATATATTTAATTTAATTTTCTATATGAAGAAATACTATTTGAAAATGATGTGGTGCCTTGGGGAATTAAAAATTGGAGTTCTCCTTTGGTAGATCTTTTCCCTATCTTTTGTCAGATTATTACTTTTTAAGCGAACAATAAAGACCAAAGGATACAATCTTAAAACAAATTTTATAATTCATAATTGAATAAATATATATATATATTCAATATATATAAATAAATAAATATATATATATATATATATATATATATATATATATATATATATATATATATATATATATATATTATATGTCGCGCTATATATATAAATAAATAAATAATAAATAAATAAATCTTTATTTCCACCATTTATAACAATAAGCAAATTTACATTTCATACATACATATATATATATATTCTATATATTCTAGACATATATATATATTCTATAATGTCGCTGCCCGAACGTTGAGATTTCATATTTCTCTAGTAAGAGTGGATGTTGCCAAATGGCGAGTTTCTAGTGTAACTTTCTCTTGTCTAGTTCTACTGCCGTAAAAATTTCGGTTCCTAGGTTTGAGAATACATTTCACGCTAAATACTGGGATTATCTAACGTTTCGCGCAGAGGAAAGTTTATATCTGGCTTAGCTTAACTGGAAGAGCGTTATACTGGAAATATGTAGGTTCGTGGTTCAAATCCCGGAGCCAGTGCAAATTTTTCTCTGTTTGTGTCTCACGTAGTTTAAATTGTTTGAATTATATGTCGCTGCCCGAAGGTTGAGATTTCATATTTCTCTAGTAAGAGTGGATGTTGCCAAATGGCGAGTTTCTAGCGTAACTTTCTCTTGTCTAGTTCTACTGCCGTAAAAATTTCGGTTCCTAGGTTTGAGAATACATTTCACGCTAAATACTGGGATTATCTAATGTTTCGCGCAGAGGAAAGATTATATCTGGCTTAGCTTAACTGGAAGAGCGTTATACTGGAAATATGAAGGTCCGTGGTTCAAATCCCGGAGTTCGAATCCAATGCAAATTTTTCTCTGTTTCTGTCTCCCGTAGTTTAAATTGTTTGATTTATATATATATATATATATATATATATATATATATATATATATATATATATATATATATATATATATATATATATATATATGTGTTTTTGTTGACATATTAGTTAATAATATTTTAAAATAATACCATTTTATACATTAAAATATCGCCATTGCTATAGTATAAATATTTGATAATAAATAAAAATTGAAATAGAATATCTTAGGTATTTTGGGTCGTGACACGACTGCGTCACGGTCAAACGCATAGCCGTATCTCCAGACGCCTTGGAGTCTTGTTACCTTGGACGACTAGACCCATCAGTCTAGACGTCGGGTTCGTCCAATCTTTCAACGTGGTACCATCCTCGCTTTGTCTCGGTCAAAGTACAGTCATTTTGTTTCCCAGCGCTTCCACTGAATTATATGTGGTTTTCGGTAATCCGTATCGTATAATAATATAACAAGTCTCACTTTTGGAATTATCTTACGGTTTTAAGAACACGCGTGTGTCTTACTGGTAGATAATTTATCTTTAATCTTTATTCTATTTCATTTTCTTTCTAATTCTTCTTCGTATTTCTCAATATCATTTTCACTTGCTTTGTTGTGTTACATTATATTAAACAATCATCAATGCTTGCATAACTAAATTTAAAAAAAAAAACTGTAACAGGGCAATTTGGGACCCAGAAATCACTGGAAAGAATTGTCAAATCAGAAATTAAGGATTGTCCCTCCCTATTTTTTTATTATTACTGGTCTTATATTACTTTGCTTTGTAAGTTTCATCGCACATTTCCGTTTCCCCAATTTTGAACCACTTCCCGTGATTCAATCTTCCCCAAATTTTGCACATAGATAAAACTAAGGTGAAGAATACTGAAACTAAAAAAAATAGAAACAAAAACAAAATGGCGTCAAATTTATTTGCTTTTTAAGTTTCATCGCACACCTATTACCCCAATTTAGAACCACTTACTGTGATTCAATCTTCCCCAAATTTTGCACATAAATAAAACTAAGGTGAAGAATACAGAAACCAAAAAAAAAAAAAAAAAAAAAAAAAATGGCGTCAAATTTGTTTGCTTCTTAAGTTTCATCGCACACCTGTTACCCCAATTTTGAACCATTTCCCGTCATTTAATCTTCCCCAAATTTTGCGTATAGATACTACTAAGATGAAGAATACAGAAACCAAAAGAAAAAAAAAAAAGTTGAAAATAAGACCAGTTTGGAAAAATGGAATTTTTATATTAATTATTCTCCTTAATTGTACTTTTAAACGGATTGAACAATAAATGAAAAGTTAAAGTATTTTTCCTACAGTTGACCGATAAAGTGGTTGTTATCGCACTCAAAATAGTACGCAAAACAGCAGATTACTCCACTAACTACTTTACCGCACTCGTTTTACTTTACCGCATTCCAGTGATCCAACTTACAAACATAAAGAACTTAAATCTAAACAAAGATTAAATCATCCAAATTATAATAATAATAACGATGACAACTAATGATTATTTTTTAACTAACTACATTATTTAAACACTATAATATATCTAATATAAAAATGTTAAAATATAAAAAAGTGAAGATAGACAATATAAATAAAATAATCAAATGTGATGAGTATGTGTTATGATGAAAAATAATAACAGCGCTAGGTCAGGTTTGATGAATCAGGCAAAAAAAAGGCAACACTGGCTATAAACAGAACAGTTGGTTTAGTTGATATTGTAATATTACATTACGCGTCGAGTGCGGAAAAATGCATTTTGCATGCGAGTGTGGAGTTTGCGCCCGAGCGACAGCGAGGGTGGTAAAACCACACGAGCAATGCAAAATGCCATTTTCGCACGAGTTGCGTACCGTACTTTATCTACGATTGTTAGATTTAAATAATAAATACAGAAAAAAATAAACTTCCTGTATACAAGTTCGTATTTCTCTTTTGATAAAGATGACATTAATTCATTAGTTGTATTTGGTGCCGAATTATTTCGGGAGGCGTATTATTCTCCTCATATTCGTCATAATCATTTAAATCACTCATTGATTTTCACAAAAAACTCGATATAAAAGTTACTTTTATTAAACAAACAGCAAATTAGTCTTGTTAAATGTAAACAAACTCGCTAATCGTGCGTAAAGCTGAAGAATTCCTCTTCTTTACCGCGCTAGCGTGGTAAAGAAGAGGAATTCTTTAGAACTAAGAGACCCGCATGCGCAATGAATACAAGTACGTAAATAATCACTTTCAACGCATATAAACAGAAATAGTATGTTTATATTTCGTATCAATCGTAGATAAAACCTTTTACATGGTGATGAACACTCTATTATTTTATTTACAGATTAAAAGCTAACTGTAGGAAAAAATTAGTGTGCAACTCGAGCTTAAAGTGTCTTTTCTGCACTCAAGAAACCTTTCTGCCCTCGCCTGAGGCTCGTGCGTAAATATTTCTCTCGTTTGCAGCAAAGTGTCACTTTGCGCACTAGTTGCACAAATAGCTATTAATAATTTCGGATAGATTTTCATTAAACAATACTTGTATAATCATTTTAAAGATGTAACGGATATATTCTTTATGATAATTTTTTTTCTTTTATTTATTTGATACAAAAAATACAAAAAAGCGAAAGTTAAATTACCAATAAATGTTATAAAAATAAAATGAACAGAACAGGCAATGAGAAATGTTTCTTTCCGAAATAATAATCTGAATTACTAGTAGAAATATTGTAAAAAAAAGTAAGTACATTATAATGTACTGCATAGCAGGATGAGAAACGATGACGTCAGTATTTGATGGCCTTTCAAACTTGAGTCTTGTATAGGGAATCATTGTAAGGAGGCTGAAACATTCATAGAATAAAAATCCGAAGACCAAAAATGATCCGGGTTTAATTTTCAGAGAGAGATTTCACACTAATTGTATCGATTGATTTCATCCTGTAATCACCTAATACTGTAGTTGGGTATTCAAGAAATAAAACGTCCCAGAAGAGAGAGAGAAGAGAGAGAGAGAGAAAGAGAGAGAGAGAGAGAGAGAGAGAGAGAGAGAGAGAGAGAGAGAGGGAAGAGAGAGAGTGAGATAGAGAGAGAGAGAGAGAGATAGAGAGACAGCGAGAGATCGGTATGAGTTGTTAAGAGAAAAAAAAAGTACTCAAAAGAACATACAAAGTCGTAAACAATGCAGCTGCTTAGTCCGTCCAGCGGCAATCAAACGGGATTAAATTCCCTCGGCAATTTTCAGGAATTGTGGAAGCAAAATTTGAGTACGCTCTGAAATTATTTCTTAATCCCCCTCTCTTGAATTTGATGTTGCTCGAACTGTAAAGTAATACCTTATTAAAAAGTCCAGTCATGCACCATGACTTAATGAGCGAATTTTCAAAGAAATCTGCGTATTATTGGCTTATGATAATATAGACAAATTTTGGTTTAGAATTTGGATGGGTTAAAAAAAAAAAAAAAAAAAAATGGTACATAGGGGTACGGGGTACAAAAGTCAAAATAGTATTTACCCTTCAATATGCATGTCGTTGGAAAGGTCTTTAAGAGTACAGTAATTGTTGTTATGTACACTTTTATCATATTTTCATATTAAAGGGGGGTAAAATGGAAAAAACACGTTTTTATGCTATTTTTGACCCTAAATTGTAAAAATTTCACCCCTAAATGAACTCCAAAAATTCTGGCCAACGAACTCATCCTTTCTTTTGATATTATTGACATTTTAAAATTTGTTTGAAATTTTTAAGTGCATCCAAAGGGGAGATATCGTCTGGAGTGACACATATATACATAAATATATACATACATATATACATACATATATACATACATATATACATATATACATACATACATAAAAAAAAGTGTTAAATTTTGGGAATCGATTCAGAATGGTCTAAAACGGATTTCCATGGAAAAATTTTTCAAAAATTCGCATTACAAACATTTTGAAGCCATTTCAATAGCGTAATTTTCTTTGAAAATTCGCTAAAAGAATGTCTTACAGAAAATATATTTGAAATTAATCGTTAGCAAGGAATTAGTTTTGTTGTACATTTGGATAATACGCCATTTTTAGGGTCCGTAGGCAAAACCAAGGACTCTTATATTTTCCTGCGTGTGTCTGTCCGTCCGTCCTGTCGCATGCTCTCACGGCTACACCTTTCGTCCGATCACTTTGAAATTTGGCATGTATGTGTCTTGTGCCTACCCACATATTTTAAAAATATAGCGACTTAAATAAAATATTTTTCAAAACAATTAGGGTAAAAAAACTTAAGGGTTAAAAATTTTACATTTTTTTCGACACCGAGAGGGGTATCATATGAAAGGGTACGTCGAGCTGATTACAAAAATATATAATTCTTTGGTTACAACTTTGATAGGGCGAGCGTAGGCGAGTTTGAAGCGGGTGTGAAACGTGTCCTCCCCTCTATCTCGGTTATGTGAAGTGCAAAAAATCTGAAAAAATTCCTGAACATTCTTTGACCAAAAGTAAAGATACCACTTTTTGGAAATTTCGAAAAAAATATTATATTATTTTTTATTGACAAAATAAGCTTTTTTATAACTATGGTCTTTTCGATGTATTTATATGGTTGTAGTCCGGTTCAGTGGGGAAAAAATACTTTATCGGAAGATTGTTTATGTGTTTTGAGAATATCAGACCCATAGGATAGTTCAAAGTAAGCTTCTTAGCATTTTAAAAAACACCATCAATAGGGTACTACTTAAACTATACAGTGTGGCCTACGGACCCTCGCTGTGTGCTGACCAGCACACACTTGACCTGTTTATTATATAATGCATAGGGTACAAAAACAGTTAACCTTAGGAACAATACCCCGACGTAAATGCGGAGTTACTTGACACCCGACACTGCTCCTGAAAGTGATCAAGGGGTCGATTTTGTTAACATTGACCCCCCCCCCCCCCCCCCCTTTTCACGTGATTATATATAAACATTTGTTATGAAAATACGTGAGTAGTGTGTGGCCTATCAACGTGAATCTTCAACTTCTTGTTATTGCGAAATAACAAAAAAAATCATATTTAGTATGTGATATATTACAACTTAAAATAATTGATTTGGATATATCCTTAAGGTCATGTAATTATACATCGTTATGTTTATATAAAATCGAAGTCGAAATCAAAACATTATTGTTTTTATTTTTGTTTTAGCGAATTTTCGAAGAAAATTACGCTATTGCAATGGCTTCAAAATTTTTGTAATGCGAATTTTTGAAAATGTTTTCCATGGAAATCCGTTTTAGACTATTCTGAATCGATTCCTAAAATTTAACACTTTTTTTTATGTATGTATGTATATATGTATATATGTATGTATATATGTATGTATATATGTATGTATATATGTATGTATATATGTATGTATATATGTATGTATATATGTGTCACTCCAGACGATATCTCCCCTTAGGATGCACTTAAAAATTTCAAACAAATTTTAAAATGTCAATAATATCAAAAGAAAGGATGAGTTCGTTGGCCAGAATTTTTGGAGTTCATTTAGGGGTGAAATTTTTACAATTTAGGGTCAAAAATAGCATAAAAACGTGTTTTTTCCATTTTACCCCCCTTTTTTTTATAAAAATGTGATAAAAGTGTATATTACAACAATTACTCTACTCTTAAAGAGCTTTCCAACGACATGCATCTTAAAGGGTAAAGACTATTTTGACTTTTGTACCTCGTACCTCTGTATATTTTTTTTCACCCATGCAAATTCTAAACCAAAATTTTCCTATATTATCATAAGCCAATAATACGCACATTTCTTTGAAAATTCGCTCATTATGTCATGGCGCATGACTGGACTTTTTTTTTACTGAAGTAACTTTTATTGAACTTTATTTTCGGACATGGTTTGTGAAAGGTGTTTTATCGCTACTATATTTCTATTTGAACTATTTGATTCTAATACCCATTATACATTATTCTAATTCAGTGTAACGCCTGTATTGTTTTCCAATAACAATTATTACTTACTAACTCCATTCCTTAATATTAAGTACCCAATTAAGAATTTATCTAAGTACATTCCTCGACTTATGGTATACATCACGGTCTCACCTATTACTAAGTCCGGGTTATTACTGTATAGAATATGGGAATAACTAAGGTAGAAAGTAAAATGAAGTATAACATAAACTTTAATTAATATTTTTAATGTACAGCTCAAGTGTACATTATTTCTAAGACTTGTAAAAATAATTGTTGTAATCCTCTAAAATACAACTAAATAGACAATCAATAAATTAACTAACCAGCAACGTTATTTATTTATTTCTAACGAGGAGCATTTTAGGCAAACTCAAAGAGGGAAGGGGTTCCGTGGCTAATCAAACTTTGGCCGCCCTAGGCCCAGGCCTATTGGGTTGAAATCAAATTAAGAAGCGTTAATGCAAGACGCTGTCTTTGGCTTTCTTCAATAAAGGGCTTATTGACTTAGTTCAGTATCCCAATTTTGTAATTAAAATGTCTAACTATGTAGATGCCAAAAAAGTTTTATAATTTACGTTATAAACTTCATAGATGAATGTACAATATTATGTACAATTTTCCGTCCAAACTTAGCTTCTTGCAGCACTATAAAATCTTATAAATAAATAATAATATTCACTTCAGAGCCATGGTTATTCCAAATATTTTTTTTTAGGTATCGTTTTTAAGTTATTTATTAGTTTATTTAATTTTAGTACATTTATGTTCGTTACATAAAAACAAAGAAACAAAAATTTATGTAGAAACAAAAAATAAATAATATATTATAAAATATTTTAACACAACATTTTTGCGGTGAATAAACCAAGTGACTCACAACGTAATCCTGTTTCAGAAACATCTGAATTTGATATTATAGTAGAAGTTTATCAGTATAAACGTAAAGTTCAGCAAAGTAATGAACGTAACGTTCACTTCTTTTTACGAGCGAATATTTTAATACTCCTTATTAAATTTAATTTCCATTAATGATAATCATAGCTGTTTGTTTCACCTTCTTATCCTTTAGTGAATTTAATATTGGCAGGATCTTGCTGGCTGCCACACTATGTCACTATGTCATCAATATCTTAAAAAAGAATATATATATATATATATATATATATATATATATATATATATATATATATTATATAATTGTATCATATAGAATATATTGTTCCTATACTGTCAAATAGTATATAATATGCAACTTATCCGGGTCCACTATTAGAGAGTTATTCATCTTTTGCTGTAACCCAAGTTTAGTTTAGATCATCGGCTGTGAAGCAGGGGTTAATGATCCGAGAATAACTTCAAACAAATTTAGGGATAAAGTAAAAAAATTAGGAGTTACTAGGCTATATTTGCAATAACTAAAATGATAAAAAGTCACCCTAAAATACACAGTACAGGACTTTTATCAAGGAAACTTTTCTTTTAAACGATGAAAGCAAATTTTGTATTTAATTTATCGCATAAAATATTAGGTTGAAGTTAAAGTGAATTCGTTGCAGATTGCTGCTAAAATATTCCGAAAGTTTGTGTAAAGCGAAGAGAGGGTGCCTAATGCCCTGAGGCCAGAGTCCCGTATTAGATAAGCCGTGAGCATGTTTAAAGTCGAAGAAGGCTTTAAAAGTTTTTGACGTAAAACACTTTTTAAGTTTCAAAAACTTGACAATTTCTTAAGAATTTGTTCCATACCTATCATCATTGAAAATGTTTTCTAGAACACTGCATCTCATTAAAACCTGAAACAATCTATCTGGGTTAGATTTCCAAAATGATGAAATACTACGAAAGGGTGGAATAAAATTTCACCTTATAATTCACTTTTACCGACCCGCTAAAGACACAACTTTCTTTAACTTTCAAAAGTATTTCCAATGTTCGGGAAACAACCATTTGTTTGAACATAATATATTAAAGTAAAGTTCATTGTGTCGATAAAATTTACCATTCGATTTGTAAGTTAGCGTGTTTTTCTGGAACGCTTTCGCTGTCTGTCGGTAACCTAAAAAAGTTTAATCGAATCGACTGAGATTTAGTACTAGATTTCTTCACTATATCGTCCTCCTTTCGCCACGTTACAATTATTCAAATAAACAGGTCAAGTGTGGGCTAGTCAGCACACAGCGAGGGTCCGAAGGCCACACTGTATTGTTTAAGTAGTACCCTAATGAAGTAGTACCCTATTGACGGACAGACAGACACACCCAGGAAAATATAAGGGTCCTTGGTTTTGCCTACGGACCCTAATGATGACTTTGGCATTATGAGGATGAGTAGTGGGTAGGAGAAGATTATATTTTGGTTTATTCTTAATTTATATGCTCTATTTAGAAGGATGTATCCCGCCTTTATACATCTATATATTAACTTTTTTTTTTTATTTCAAAAAGGCCCTTTCTGTAATATTCAGTTATTTTTTTTTAATCAAGTCTATAAGGCACTACATTTCTTCCTCTCATTGTAATCTATTTCCAAAATTGTCAAGCCTGCCCTTTCATTCGTTAGGTTGAGGCGCACTTGCACAGCCATATTTATTTATTATTGTTCTAATTATGTTTGATTGATTTTTGTCAATATAATTCAGTCTCTTGTTGACTTTCATACAAGATCGGTGTCAATCTTTGTGTAATATGTTAAGTGTTACTTATTAGTATTTGTTACGTGTAGCACCCGCAAACTGGTGACCCCATGAAGAATTGTTACTCAGGAACTACGTAAGATTAGTTTTAAATTTTATCTGGAAATATAATAACTTTCAATATTTGTTTTTAAAAAAAATTGGCAGTTTGACATAAAAATTTTTATCTCCAATAGGGACGAAAAGTATTTTTTCAGGGCTAGTTTATAGGTAATAATGTTGGTCTTTTCATCCCCGTTCTTAAAAACGGGGAAATAATGTGTAAACAGCGAAATAATGTAAAAACGGGATTATAATCCACGTTCGCCAACCTAATTATTTTGTAAATAGTAGAGAATGAATAGCAAATGTAGTGAATTGGTTGAAATCCGGTTGGCAACACTGCTTTAAAACTCCCAGCTGATTGCGAGTCATTCTACGATGCTTTGTTTACTTTTGTTTAGCTTTCGTTGAACTTTTTCATTTTTTTAATGACTTTAAAAGTGATTATTAATAGTTTTAAATAATTTATATTGTTTTATTTTTGTATTTAATTCGTTTAATAAAGAAATACAAACGTTTTCTTTATAGATTAAATCTTATACAGCGCTTTTTCTGGAGATAAAATTTTGTATGTACCTCGAGAATAATGCATTATTATTCCCTTGTTAAAATTATCTCCCTCGGCTACGCCTCGGGAGCTAATTGACATTAATCCCTCGGCTTCGCCTCGGGATTTAGTTACCTTGATTCCTTCGCCTTTGCCTCAGGAATCAACTCAGTCACGCGGGAAATAATATCTTACATTATTCCCTAGGTGCATAAATAACTATTATTTCTATAAAAAATTAAATAAATGAATGATTCACTCATTAATTTAGAAGACGAGGAAGCTGGGACATCCCAAGTAGCTACTGTTGCTGTAAAGCTACCTTAATTTTGGAAAAAACCTTGGAAATTATGGTTCATTCATGCCGAAGCTAATTTCGAACTGTCAAGTTTTATCACATAATAGAAACATTAGAGGGGGACATGTTAGAATATGATTCCGATGTAGTTTCGCAACCCACCCGCTACTGGAAAGTAGGAGGCGCTTAAACAAGCTTTACTAGCCGCATGTTCAGAAAGTAGTGAAAAGAAAATCAGACGTTTATTAAATGAAATGGATTTAGATGTTCGCAAGCCATCCCATCTGTTGCGACAAATGAAAGTTCTGGCTAAAGGAAACATTTCAGATGAAGTTTTGAAATCATTATGGATAAAACATCTACCCTCTAATGTGCAATCAATTTTATCAGTTAGCAATGAAAATGTCATGACTTCAGCAACGATACCTGATAAAATATTTGACTTGAGTGTCACAAACGCAACTGACATGACAGTCAATGCTGTAACTAAACACAGTAATGCTGCAACATCCACTACAATCCAACGACATCAGCTACAAATCTAGGAGAAATGATGAAAACAATGGGTTTTTTTAAAAAACAATGGGGGAGGTATGAGGTGCACTTGTACAGCCATAGTTATTTATTATTTTTTCTAATTATTTTTGATTAATTTCTGTCAATATAATTCAGTCTCTTGTTGACTTTCATACAAAATCGGTGTCAATCGTTGTGTAATATGAGTGTTACTTATTAGTATTTGTTACGCGCAGCACCCATTATTTCTTCATATAGAAAATTAAATTAAATATATATGTTCTTTTATTCTTCTTTGAAAGAAATATATATATATATATATATATATATATATATATATATATATATATATATATATATATATATATATATATATATATATATATATATATATATATATATATCTACATATAATTTTTGTAAAGCAATTTCTAGAAAAGAAACAAGGAAATGCAGGCTTCTTATTCTCGGACAGCGATGAATTTCTTAGAGAAAGAATTCCCATTAAAACACTATTGAGAATTCTCTGGAGCAAAGCTCTTGATAGAATAGAAAGAACCTTATCTTTAAAAATATAATCGTCAAGGAATTTTTCCTCTTATCTCTTCATTCTTTTGACATTATTTTTTTTGTAAAATGTCACATCTATTTTTTTTAAAAAAATATGTGTGACTCTCACGCATTAGAAGTGAAACCTAAGTTTTAGAAACAGAATAAACATATAAAATATGTGTATGAAATAGCACAATAAACCTTATTTAAGTATTGCATATTATATAAATCATTTATTCAATTTTTACAAGTTATTGGTAGTATTCATACTACGGAACGTTTAAATTTTAATTTAAATCAAATAATAATTACTACGCTGAATAAAAACACTATAATGGTTATATGTTTTTTGGGTCTATAGGGTTTTTTTTAAAATGTGTATTCTTCTAGGTTTAAAAAATTAACACATTTTCACTTCTTTTTGGTGCACTTCGTGCAGCCATAGTTATTTATTATTTTTCTAATTATTTTTGATTAATTTCTGTCAATATAATTCAGTCTCTTGTTGACTTTCATACAAAATCGGTGTCAATCGTTGTGTAATATGAGTGTTACTTATTAGTATTTGTTACGCGCAGCACCCGCAAGGTAATCCAAAAAAAAAAGTATTATTATTATTATACATTAATAAGGATATCCGACAATATCTGCAACATTAATAAATTTTATACTATATTGTCATAGATTATACAATAAACACTAAAATCTCTTCCTGATAAACGATAATATAATATCCAAGCCCTTTTTCATAGCCTTATCCTGTTACATATTAATATTCTACCTTTAAAGAGTCAACGAGGGGGAGTAAAAAAGGGATCACTTGTTGTACCTTGTGTGTTACATATTTATTATCACTTGTATATATTAACTTTTTTAGTTCAAAAAGGCCCTTTGTGTAATATCCTATTTATTATTATATTTTTTTTTTTTTATCAAGACTTTAATACTTAAACAAAAATAAATTAGTAGGAAAATCGCTTTAGAGTAACTTTTTCTCTACATATTTAGTTTAAACACAGTAAGTCTGAAGATAAAATATATTAACATATTTTTATATTAATATTGGTATTACAATATCTTCTAGATGATATATAGTTTTCTAGAAACTAACATTATTCTCAATAATCTATTATTACAATATATATATATATATATATATATATATATATATATATATATATATATATATATATATATATATATATATATACTGGTATCTCACATGTTTATAATAAATTATGTTGAACCTATAATATTAGTTAAGTATTTTAAATGTAAGCAATTTCGTTGTATGAATTAGTTTTGAAATTTTCCGGGACAGTTAATTTTTTTTTGCCCCAGATTTGTATTTCAATATAGGTAGATGTTTGTTTAGTCAGTTTATTTAGTTGGCTAGCCTGAATTTTAATTGTTCGCGTTCTGACGTCATAAATCTATATAAGTAATTTTTTTTATTATTATTTCTGCTAAATAAGAATAATGTGAAAAATGTATAAGGGTATACTATATTGCATTGCATAGGTGGATTAAGGGCTCTGAACCAGGAAGATATATGAGTACATTCAGCACATTCCTGGAATAATCCTTAGTTCCAAATCTATTGTAACTAAATACTGTTCATTTTTCCTCCACAGCTTTATAAACATATAGCTTTATTGCTTTCTTACTCCACGCATTCCGTTCTAAAACCTAAGGGTCACCTTACCACTCAACTCTCAACTAGTAAATATCACCAACCTGTCCAAAACCCTTAAAGAAACAAATAAATAAATACTCCTCATTCCTCTTAATGATTTTTGCATATAAAGGTTAGTTTATGTTCATATCAGTTTTATAATAAGAAATAATTTTCTGTTAAAGTAAATTAGTATTGATTAATACGCTGTTGTTGTAATGAAATGTATATATACATAATAAATAATTTTCTTTGCTTTGTTTATGTTCATGTATATGTATATGCATAAAGCACACTTATAGGTTATAATATAATTATACTAGCCTACGTCTAGTAAAACTGTGCTGGACTGTTCAATATACGTATATAAAACACGCTTTGAGCCAATCAGGATAATATATCAAATAAAAGTATCGTAATGCAATTATCCTTAACCAGTGTTTTAAATACTTAATAAAAATATTTCGAACGAACAACTGTGAATGTTAAACCATTTTTTTTCTTTCTTTATTTTCCCTGCTTGAAAAACAGGTCAAAACTTAAGGGGAAATGGCCCGAGGTAATTGTATGTTTTAATTTAAAAGGTATATTATACTCCACGTCTTCTCCTTTCCCAATCCCCTGGTACTTTTCAAGTCGTTATTCTTTTCAAGAACGTGACGGCTTTACTTCGAACGAAATCTACTGCGAAAATGGTAATTTCGTGTTTCGGATGTTGAAAAATTGTATTTTTTTTGCTTGTTTCTTTTTCTCAGCGTATTTAAGTTTTTTTCCGGTGTGAACTTTACAGTTGTTATAATTGCGTGAGTGTCTGGCTGCAGTCTTGAACAGTTGGGGATTTCAAATGAAGTACATACACTTAATTTGCTTCCCTCAAGACGATGTAGAGAGTCTGGTCTTCGTCTTGCCGCTTCATTTCTCTCTCTGGGTCTCGGGAGACCTCTTATAAACCCCTTTACGTTTTTTATAGATCTGCATCTTATCGAGCGCTCTATTTTATTTTAAAATTCTTAGTCACTTCCCTTTACATTAGGTAGTCGGTTATGTGGCATCTTCAGCAATTCTTTCTTAAAATGTATACTTAGCCATCCTAATGGATTGTAGGTATTAACGATGGGTTCGAATATCACGTAAATTACATTTCCAAAATAATCCTTAATTCGAGAACCATTGAAACTAAGCACTACCATCTACCTCAACCTACACTGTTTCCTCGAGCCGTTTGTTCCTACATTGTGTGTTTGGTAAGTATCGGTACTGCTTTTATTTCAAAAAATATATTAAATATATATTTACAATGAGTTCAAAAATTCTTCAAAATATAACCGTCCTGCATCAATACACCGCTGCCAGCACTTTTTAAAGCGCCCCCTGGAAGTCGGTTATTTCTCGAACGTTTGAAATCTTCTGTGATACATTTACCGTTCGCTGTTTGACCACCAGGCACAAACTCCTTGTGGACCACACCTTTTGCGTCAAAGAAGGCAATAAGCATAGATTTTACTCTTGATTTGCTTGGGCCTTTTTTGGTCGAGGAGGGTCTTGCCGGCATTTTGAATTTTCCATGCCACTCAAAACAAGGTTCTGGACATAGCTTCGTTGTTGTAAGTCTCACGGATCATATCAGTCTCCGTAACGGATTTGTTTAGTTAAACGCAAAATTTAAAGGCACAACACTGTTGGGTGAATCGCTGCATCTTGACTCAACGCGAGTATTAAACACACGGTTACTTTGGGCTACTCTCTACACTCCAAAGTTTCGGAGGCAGCTGAGATGGCCCTCCTCCTTGACATCCCCACCACCGACCCTGCCCATAGAGACCATTCTCCACCCCTTCCCATTGGCAGAAACAAAATCTGTCCCTATACTTACCCAAAAATCTATGTAGTATGACGATGACAATAAAATCAAATATTAGAAGAGAACCTTTAAAATAATGCATAAAGATTGGAAGGTGGACCAAAGCCAACTGATGGAAAATAGATTCTTGAGCCATAAGAATTAAATTTTTAACGTTTGTAATTACATTATTCCCAAGAGTAGTTATTTATATGAGAATGACAAATAGAAATATAAATAAAGGGCGTAGACCAAGGGACTGACTAAGTTTTAAGAACAATTAACTAACACTAAGGACTATCAAAGCCGAGTTTCTGAAAAGCCGATACTAAATAATACGGGGAAGCTTTTATCGGTACCGAGAATAAGCGAAGATATTGTGTTCCACCATCTACGAACCACGTCACAAAATTTCAACCTCGTGTGAATAATTTAAAACCTACGTTCGAGGTCTTAATTAATTTTTAATAATTCATACCGTAACTAAACTAACTTCCTAGGAACACTAAATTTTAAAGTTTTTTTCCCTCCAAGTAATTGATTTTTGACGCTAAATATTGAAAATACCTTTTGGATTATTAAATAAAAACTCCCTAATTTTATATAAAAGCAACAAATAATTAAAACTAAGAGATAAGCCGATTTATAATAATTCTTCCATTCGGCTGAATCATCACTTATTTGTTATTTAAGGTTCTAAACAAACTAAAATAGATGAAGAGGTGGTTTTGGTATAAAAAGGATTTTGATTTGACTGCAGAAATGTTTAGCTCCCTTCGTTCCTTAAAAATGAACGTAGTTAAAAGATTAAATTGTATCGGGTAGAATATGTACAAACAAAAAGGGTCTAAGTCCCTCTTGCTTAGCTAGTTGGTAAGCTTTACCCGACCTAGGGTCTGGATCTACTAGAGCCCTTCATCATTTATTATTTCTCAGAGAATCCAGACTTGTAGTACACCTTATTCCAACAGAGATTTTCCGTAAACCATTTATTCTAATCCAATAAACTCGAAGATGTAATTTTATTTATATTTCATAAAAACCGAAGTATATAAATATGAAATATTAATCGAATCCATCTAGTTAGCTTATTAGTTATAAGCTAATTTCATATGAATAAATAACTGCAATTAGGAGGCTCATGTTTCTCTTCCTTCCCTTTCCAGCTTAAAATTGAATAAAAAAAAAAACAAAAAAAATAAAAACATGTGGTGTCGCGGGTCACCCGGTTCCTTAGCTTTTCATTAACCCTAGAAAGCTAACCTGGAGTCAAAATGACTCCCATTTTTTTTTAACTACGAATGCACGGTGTCTGTAAATCACAGAACTCCCACATCTCAGCTATGCTATCTCCCACCCTTGAATGACCCTTCTACACTTCTATCAGTTCCACATTCAGATTTTAAAGAGGACATATCGTTTGTTTTTCTGCAGTCACGGAGTCATTTTGACTCCTGTTTAGTCTTACACGTAAATTTTTTGTAGGTAATTTTGACGCAGAATAGTATTTTTTAAAATAGTATGTCGTTATTGTTTATTTGGCCATTTCAAATCTTATAAATTAGATATTATATAACTTTTAATTCAATAATTATTTCAAATTAAAGGTAATATAATTGTAATTTATTCATTTATAAGTATAAATTGTTATATTTTTTTTGTCTTTATGTCTAAATTATATTAAGTTAATAGAATATGAATAAAGTCAAATAATGGAGAAAAAATACAATGATCCAAACGACATTTACCGCTTGATGAAGGAAATGACCGATTCAGATACCGATTGTGAAAAAGAGCGTATTCGACAATAATGGTGACGGTTGTGATTTGGACCCTGATTTGAAAATAGGAAATGTCTTTTTGATCCCTTCAGCGATGATGAGGAAAATGATAAATTAATTGAAACAATTTACGAAATAGAAAAACCAAAGGAAAGGAAAGAAAAAAGTTACATAAAAAAAAGTAAATAAAACCACTCCGGTAGATAACAATACCGGATATGTAATACTAGTCCAGATTGAAAAACCGGAATTAAAAGGAAAAAATTGTTTTATTTTGGCAAACAAAGCACCCAAGTGTCCCATCAACTAGCACTAAAACGTGTTAAAAAAATATTGAACATATTAGGCCTTTATATTTTAATAAAACTGGGTATAATAGATTAGGGAGTCAATATGACTCAAGGTTAGTCATAAGAGGTTAAAAATTATGGTTAGCGTTCTATGGTTAAATATTAATTATAAAATCACACTTCTGAGTATACCATGCTAACTACTTACACATGGCGGAGTTAGAAAAGAGACAAATTTAAAGTTATACTCCGCTAACTACTTATACTTAGCGGTGTTAAGGCAAACTTAAAAGAACTGAATTTTATTTTTTATTTATTTAATTTATAATGATTTAAGTATACAAAATCATGATATAGAATAAATATGTATTGAATATTGAGAAAATAGTGAATCATGATGAGCTCATAGTTAAATAGTATAATTGTAATAGAGAGTCTAGTAGTGGGGGAACGACTCTGCATTCTTATTATTTCACCCACTAACTACACGATCGGACATTTCCTTTTCAATAATAATAAAATGTTCTACATCACAACACAAAAACTTATCCCTGAATTAAGTTGAAAATTTCCGCATGCCAGTTTCAATTGTACCTACTTTAGACCAGGGGTTCCCAAACTTCTTGTGATGTACCACTTAATATGTCTTGACTTTCTCATGTACCACTGATGTTTATACAGGAACAACCAGGGTGCTTTTATAGAAGAAAGGCTGTCCGGGGACCTTCCCCCAGAAAGATTTTGAGTTTTAAAGGTTCAAAAACGTAGGGCTATTCATTAATACAAAAAGGGTAGGCATATCTCTTTTTTTAATAACTTTTTAAATTTAAGTTGTACCAGACTAGAGTACTGCATCATTATTTTCTTTTTACCTTCAATCCCCTGGATAAAACGTTTAGGACTTAATAAAAAAACATTCATGAAAGAACATCAAATTAAAACATAAAATAACATGAATAGAACATTGAATATTAAAACAAATTGTATTACAAAATATAATAATAAAGAACACAATGAAAGTGTAACGGGGAAGCCAAGTCCAGAATATTCTAGGGGAAAAATATGCTATATTCCCCGTTAAAAAAGAATACGTTCAATAAACAATGCGGTTAGGCAGGTTAATGGGATGGATGTGCTTGCAATAATTGGCTCAAACTAACACTAACAATGTCTGGCGTGATGGGGCTGAGTATTAAACGCAAATCATCCTCTGCGCAGGACAGTCTCATCAGGACAGTCCTGCGTACATCAATTTGGGAACCGCTGCTTTAGACGATGTATATGAAGTTTTATTAAAATCGTTACGTTAGAACGTAAGATATCGGTAAAAACTTTGTTTTCTCTATTTTAAACGTTTAGGTCCGCTTTAATATTTTAAAGGACCTTTATCACTTCATAGCGGTGTCGCTGTTGGTTTTACTAAATAATTAATATAATAATACCATTTTTAAAAACTGGTCTTATTTTCAACTTTTTTTTTTTTGGTTTCTGTATTTTTCACCTAAATTGTTTCCATGTGCAAAATTTGAGGAATTTTGAAAGACGGGAAGTGGTTCGATATTGAGGTAATAGGTGTGCGATGAAACTTACAAAGCAAAGAAATATAAGACCAGTAAAAAATTATATTTAAAAAAATGTTCGTCTCATCGAATAGTTGATTATATGATCATGATTATAGAATCTTTTCCCGTCCTGAAATTTCTGTTTTACATTTGAAGCTTACGTTTACGCGAGCGTTGCGTACGAACGCTTGGGCTGACAACGCTGTCCAACGAACTCGTCCTGGGCATTGGTAAAATGAACATGTGAACCAAATTGCAACTAAATCGGCCTACTTTAATTGAAGTTACCGTCATCAGTTAATTTCGTGACAGTAGATTTTGTGACGGTGGATTTTGTTACAGGTCGTTTTTATTTTCGGATTCACTCCCGTACACCAGGGGGTGTAACGTGCGATAAGGAACTCTTTTCAAAAATATCGAGAAAACTATATGATAAAACAGACTAAACACTATCGTTTTTAACTAATTATAATAGGTAGAATTCGGTTCAAAACTTTTAACGAGATTTGAACTCGCGCGAGAAGAATACTTTCTATAAAAAGTGAAATAAATATACAAATAACGATATCTATAAACCCAATCTTTTTAGAATGCGATAGGATAGTGGTGATAGGAGCTACGAGGTGAATATTGATATCGTTGAGCAAAGCTGCAATAGGATTACAGTGAACAAAAAGGTGGGGATACATAGTGATAACGTTGAGCATAAGCTGAGATAGGATAGATGTGGGCTGACGTAGCTACATGGACAGACAAAAAAAGATACCGGGGTCGTGGGTATATACGTACAATATCATAGTTGGAACTTAAACCAAGGATAGTGATAGATCAAAACTCTCGAATATAAAGGCCGAAACGTTTCTTGTCACCGCTAAGTAAAACAAATAATTTGATTTCTTCTGCACCGTTCTTCCACACATCGCTTAGCTAAGATTTTCTCTAACCACTGTAATCACTCCCATTGATTACATGCTTTTGTTTTCTTCACTATGCTCACGGCTCACATTTATTAGTTCGTTAAAAGTGGAAATACCATCAAATGTGTATTGGTAATACTAATATAGTATATAATTAATAACTAATTGAAGCGAGCGTAGCGAGCTTCGTACATTCAACGAAATATGCTCCGTGTCTGTCTGTCTGTCTGTCTTTCTGTCTGTCTGTCTGTCTGTCTGTCTGTCAGTAACGTTCACGCGTGTGACGATAACTTGAGTAAAAGTTGACCGATTTAGTTGAAATTTGGTATACATGATCCTCTTACTAATACTCAGGCTAAGTTCGTTGGACAGCGTGATCCGTCCAAGAGTTCGCGCGCAACGCTCGCGTAAACGAGAGGTACAAAAATTAAATTGGAATTTCAGGACGAGAAGAGATTCTATCATCATCTATTCGATGAGACGAACATTTTTTTCAAATAACATTTTTTACTAAAACCAACAGCGACACCGCTATGACTTAATAAAGATCGCTAAAACTATTAAAGCGGACCTAAACGTTTATAATAGAGAAAACAACCTTTTTACCGATATCTTACGTTCTAACGTAACGATTTTAATAAAACTTCATTTACACCATCTAATGCACAATTTAAACAGGTATGCAAAATTTCAACTTGATACAAGCAAAATTCTTTGCGTAGTGACAAGATACATTTATAATAATTGTTTAAAAGCTACCGCGGGTAGTGAAGATTGTTATAGTCGTATAGTGTATAGGTTTGTTTAGGAAGTAAAGCTTTGTACCGAGTACCCCCACTCTTCCCCACACTACCCTCTTCCACTTATCTTCAACTATGACATTCATCATGATTAATAAATTTCAATATTCAGTATTTCATTGCAATACGCTCGCTTCAATGATAGAGCCACGCGATGCCTAGTTAGTATATAATTCACTCTAGATGATTTCAATTCTTAATTAAACTCGTTTAATTTATTTTATCATAATAGATGGAAACTACACTGACCAACACAACTCGGAGTAACACGTCTTTGGTTCACATATTTCATGTTAGACGTTATCTTAGTCTATTTAAGTTGCCTTTTGGTCACTCACACAAAATACGATGTTAGTGATAACCCTAAGGTTATCCCTAGATGTATGTAACCCATTTAATCTGCCATTTCCTGTTTACGTGAGGTAAAGTATATAAGTTAAATTTAAAATAATTTCACGAAATGCATATATTTAAATATTTTGTAAATGACCAACAAAAATAAGGAGCATTTGAAAATAAATAGTCTTTTTCTTTCTACTGACAAATTGTTTCGGGTATTCATTAAAAATGTCGTCGTTAGGTTTAGGAGATAGACTATCGGTTACATACTCCTAATTAAAGCCAAGGTACCGGCGATCACAACCCCTTTCAAAACCCTAAAGCAAAGGTATTGTAAAACCCTAAAGCCGAAGGTATCTTATATCTAATTAGAGACTGACCATGACCAGTAGTAACCAATCACCTACCTTCCCTCCTCAACTTTGCTTCAAATTGTAAAACCCTCCCATTAACAGATATATAATATATATATATATATATATATATATATATATATATATATATATATATATATATATATATATATATATATATATATGTATGTGTGTGTGTGACACATATAATACAAGAAAAAAACCAGAGGGAAGTACTTGCATCCAAATACTTTTTAGGGTTTCTTAGGTTATTAGGCATTTACGTTAATATATGCTGAAATATCATTTTAGTAATTTCCCATTCCACCCTATATGAAAGTAAATAAAAAAATATAAACAAATTAAAATGGATGGCTCCAAAAAAAAAAAAAAAATTAAAAAATTAAAAATAAAATACTGTAGAGTATAGAGAGTAAAGTAGATGTCCCTGGTTCGATTCCCAGGGGGTCACAATTTTTTCATCGGTAATAACTAAAAGTTAATTTTTTTTTTTTTTTTTTTTTTTTTGGCAATTTTCTTCGCCCTACTATAAGATATTTGCATGAATTATATATAAAAAAAATTAGGACTTGCCGTTATAGGGTGGATGAAATAGGGACATTTTTGGGAGAAATTTTGGCGCTAAAAACGCAATATTGGCGGTAAAAAGCACTATAGCCATAAAATTTCATATATATTTTTAATCTAATATTCTATAGCTTTCATTTGTTACCCGCCTCTCAAAATTAAAAAAAATGAATTGTCTCAAGGTGCATGTGCCCATACAAATTTTGCAATTTATATATATTAGATATCCCCCCCCCGTTACTTTTATCGCCCTACCATAATGTATATTAGCATGAATTATTTCATAATTTTAGGACTAGCCGTTATAGGGTGGTTGGGAGGGGGGATTTTTTTATGGGTGAAATTATGGCGGTAAAAAAGAAATATTGGCGGTAAAAAGCAAAATACTCTTAAAATGTTAAATATGTTTGTAATCTTACTCTTCAGGAGCTTTCATTTGATACTCATCTTGAAAACTAAAAAAAAAAATGGCGCTTTGCACTTAAATACTACGCATACGCATATTAAATGTTTAACTTCTCAATATTTGTCCTATGTGTGGGTAAAAAAAGTACGCCAGTATTTAAAATTTCACATCTCTAGTGTAGCGGTTCGGAGGATATGAGCCAAAGTACGACGGACAGACAGACACATCACCCTCGGCATAAGGGTTTCGATCATGATTCACGAAACGCTAAAAATCAAATATAAAACCTTTGTCCTTAACTTGTAATTAATTCCCATGTTAGAAATGTCTGTTTTATATTAAGATAAATCCCCAATTAGAGTCTTGAAAGGAGTAAAATTTGACTTAGTTTCCTCAATTAAAAGTTTTCTTTATAGAAAAATAAAAATAGAAATGTTGTTTGGGAGGAAAAACAAACTGAAATAAGCATTAATTAGTACTTTCCTTAAGTAAACATCTCCTCTTTCAACATCTCTAAAGATACTTCCTGTAGAGGAAGCAAGAAACGTTGCATTTCACTTCCTTCCAGGTTTAATCTTCATTGGATAACCTAGATTTTTTGCACCATAATAAGCACCATAGTTAAGAAGCCTTACCGAGAAGCAAAACCCTATTAACATGAATATGTTTTTGGACTAAAGGTTAGTCGAAACTTTCTGCCACGCAAAAAACCAAAAAAAGCAAAACATGAAAAATGAGTCGATCTGGTTTTTTTTTTTAAAAATATAGTAACAGGAAATAAGAAGCTAATAGGAGGTAGCTCGGTTTTCACCTTTTTAGTACAATATTTCACCAATAGGAGCGATAAGTAATTATTTTCTTTTATAAAATGATATCAGAGCTCCCAGAGGACCAAAACTGATTTTTATATTCCAGAAAACTACTGTCTTTCGCAATATAGCAACCGCCTTCAGGTACTTGAGTCTTTCAGGTATAAAGGTGAGATATAGCTAAACTGTCGACCACACTGAATCAATGTTTTTCCATGAAAAGGAAAAAATGTTTTTTTTTTTAAATTTTTCCGGCCTTTAATGATTAAAAAATCTGTTGTCTATAGTCAATTTAACGATGTTAATACTCCTGAAAATTTAATAAAAAAATCTTAAGCGTAACCCCCTACAAAATATGTTGTGGGATTAACATAATATGTTGGGGATGAACATAATATGTTGGGATTAACATAATATGCTGGGGATTAACATAATATGTCGGGAATTAACTTAATTTTACTATATTGGAAATTATGCATTATAAATATTTATAAATTGACTGCTAAAAATATGTTTATTATAGATTAAATAATATGTTATGTTACAGATATGGCTAAAGCTAAGAATATCTAAAATATTGAAGAAGGTGCAACGAAATATCTCTGCAACATATGACAAAAGTTTTATGAAAATCAACTCACAGGACAACTCTGCAACGAAGGTAACTTTTTTTATTTTAAAAATTTTACTTTTTTTGTATATATAAATTCAAATACCACTGAAAAATCACGATGCTTCAGGAACCACATTTTGTGGATAGTTTTGTCTTTGCCTCCATGTGCTCATTAAGAAAGCTTTTACTAGCTTAAATATATATATAAAATATATATATATATATATATATATATATATATATATATATATATATATATATATATATATATATATATATATATAAATATATTTGATTTTATCATATTTTGCGAATTGGGTATGCGCACATTAAATTTTTATCTTCTCTCCATTTTTTTATGTGTAGGTCAAAAAGGTACTCCTGTATTCTAAATTTCAACCAAATTTTCATTTTTTTTTTTTTTTTTTTTGGAACGAAGTTCCTTATGGCACGAAGTTCCATATGGCACGTTCTGGAGCCCGGGAGTGAATCCAAAAAAAACGACCAAAATCACCGTCACGCAAAATCCGTCACGAAATCTACCGATGACGATAACTTGAGTAAAAGGTCACCGAGTTAGTTGAAATTTGGTACACATGTTCATTTTACCAATGCCCAGGCTGAGTTCGCTGGAAAACGTTATCCGCCCAAGCGTTCACGCGCAACGCTCGCGTAAAAAAAGACGGGAAGAAATGTTGTTATGGAAGCCTGTTACTTGACTTGTTTATTTTTGTTATAATGTCAAAATGTCACTTGGTTTTGTAAATATCGAAAATATAATCACGGTCTTGTCGACAATATTAAAATTAAAGATCACCTTTTTTCTTCATCACTGTCTTTGCGAGGGAGGCCGAAGGCCGACCGAGCTGTGGTGGGGGGCGGGCGTGCCGTTAAATTTTGTTTAAAAACAAGTAGTTTTTATATATTATTTTATTTTTTATTTTTATTCATTAGCTTAAATAATGGGCTTTTACATTGTTTGTTTTTTAAAATATATTTTTGGTACCTATTGGTACAGGGGTACAAATGTGCTTATTATACAACCCCTACTTATATGTATATCGTTGGAAAGCTCTTGATTAGACCTTTTAATGTAGTTATGTAGTATTTCGTATTATTTTCATTTTTAAAGGGGGTAACATTAAAAAATGTCCTTATTTAGCTGCAAATACTTACAAAAAAAATGAAAATAATTAAATATATATAAATCAAATTACCAGTCCAACATAATACATTTGGCTGACCACTAGACGGACCACTGTGGTGGGGGGCGGGCGTGCCGTTAAATTTTGCTTAAAATAGGGGAAGAGGGGTAAATTTATTTGCATTTCTTTAGTGTTTACGGGACCGCTGAAAAAAGTACCAGTACATGTATACCAACTTTTGGTGGATATTTTAATTTTTTCTTCTATTTTCGTTTAAATTACTAAACATACTACGAGCTACGAGTTACTATGAGCTTGACCAAACATCGGTAACGAGGTACTTTTGAGTACGCCTTGAGGGTGAAAAGGGGGAGCAAAGGGTAAAATAAGGGTGTTTTAGGATTTTTGTTTTAGGGTGTGGATTGGATTTTTAATTTGGTTTTTTAGTGTAATGTACTTAGGGTATAGTGTATTTTCAAGGAAAAATAATTTTGGTACGAAACTTGAATGGTCAAGTATCGAAAATCGAGTCCAAAGTGACCTACGGTCAAAAAGTGCGTTTTTTAAGTACTTTTTGTTAAATAGTTTTTTAAAAAGGGTACAATGTATGACATTTTTTTGGCGGCTTTTTTTAAGCTCGCAAAGTTGTACCGAAAAGTATACGTACTTTTTTCCCCCGACTTACCCCCGCGTGGGGGCTTCATCGGGAAATTTTTTTTTCGCCGGTCTAGTTAAATTTTTTTTCGCCGGCTAGTTAAAAGTAAAATTGATGTGTGCTGACGCTTATTTCAATGGTATATTATTATACTGCGTACTTAATCCAAGAGAAAATTCTAACTTCCTCTATTTAATGAGAAAAACACCTTTTTTAAATATTTATTTTTTAGTAAAACGAACACCGACACTGTTATGAAGTGATAAAGATCGCTAAATTTATTAAAGTGGACCCAAACGTTTAAAATAAAAAAAACAACTTTTTTACTGACATCTTCCGTTCTAACGTATAACGATTCGAAGAAGAAAACTTCTTACACATTGCCTAAAGTACACAAGTCTAGTAGTTGAAAGAGGCATGTAATATTTCATCCGGATTCAAGCAGAAGCTTTAGAGTAGGGAAGAGATATATTTTATAATATATTAAATTAATAGGCCGGGTAGGTAGACAACAGTCCTATTTCAATCCAACATCCTTTAACAAACATACTCTTTAACTATAAGACGCTTGCTTTAATGATACAAATAATGATTTTCTTTTAATTTTTCCTTAACTCTTGCTAGGTACAAACAGTTCGGTACTTTTAATTTTGTCTCTTTTCTAACTCCGCCATGTATAAGTAGTTAGCAATGTATACGTACTTAGCAGTGTGATTTTATAATTTATATTTAATGAAAACTGTAAGGAACTTCGTTCCTACCGGGTGTCCCGCGACACCACATGTATTTTTTTTATTTATTTTTCGAGAAGGATCTACGAAACCCTAATAATGAATTTAATTCACTATAATCTTAAGCACCGTCTATACAAGTCTTATAATATTTTTTTTCTCGACAGCTCAGATTAGCCAATCGGTACTTCTTTAGATTGTAACTCTCCTATGTTATTTTTAGAATATAAATGGATATAATTATTTATATATTCCTTTGTCTAAATAACTACAAAGACAGAGGAATGTTTAGTCCAATGTACTTTAGGACGAAGGAATATCACACTTCTATTTTTATAAGGGAGTAACAGTTTAATGAAGTGCCGGCCAACTTATATAAGGGAAAAAATAAAGCCACTTGGCCAATTTCTAGGCCCTTTGCCAGCGATTTGTTTGTCTGGTTGACCCGACTAGAAATATATCAAAATCTCTATCTCTCATAGCTGGTATTGGACAATACCTCACCTTGTCTCGGCTCGGTGATTATGTGAATGACTATTGACATCCCATTAGACAATTCCTCGCCGTGCCCCGCACGGTTCTGGCTCTGGCAAGGTATATCGTCAATCAGCCTTTAGTCAATCAATTTGATTATAGATCTTTTTTCTCGATGTTCCATTCTTTAGATTTGGATTAAGCAATTAGAATTTTAATATTAACCATCGGATACTATTTTATCTAATGATAATTGAGTGATTTACTTCTAAAGCCCTAGTCGATCAATTTGATTATAGATCTTTTTTCTCGATGTTCCATTCTTTAGATTTGGAGTAAGCAATTAGAATTTTAATATTAACCATCGGATACTATTTTATCTAATGATAATTGAGTGATTTACTTCTAAAGCCCTAGTCAATCAATTTGATTATAGATCTTTTTCTCGATGTTCCATTCTTTAGATTTGGATTAAGCAATTAGAATTTTAATATTAAACATTGGATACTATTTTATCTAATGATAATTGAGTGATTTACTTATAAAGCCCTAGTCAATCAATTTGATTATAGATCTTTTTCTCGATGTTCCATTCTTTAGATTTGGATTAAGCAATTAGAATTTTAATATTAACCATCGAATACTATTTTATCTAATGATAATTGAGTGATTTACTTCTAAAGTGAACCTATTATCCTGACGAAATTATTAAAGAACAAATTGTTTTGTTTTAAAAATTCTCCCATCTGAATAAGATATTTAAAATTAAGTAATTTATTGAATCTTTAATTTTAAAAGCACTAAGTTAAATTGCTATTCAAAAAATGTCCTACTATTCAGAAGAAAAACATATTGTGGTAAATAATAAAATTATGGAGATAGAAATTGTCGGAGACATGAGGTGCCACAGCTACTCTAGGAATTCTTGTAAAATGGAATTCTCTAGGTAAATTCTCTGTCAGGCTATAAATTCTTTGTAAATATTAGCATGTAATATCTAGGGGTAAAGAAGAATGTTTACCATATAATATTACTCAACCATTTAAATTATTGCTTTACTGTATAAACAGTATTAATAAGATAGCTCAATGTAAGTTATATCAAATTTCTCGGAATATATTTTCCTTATATCAAAGAATATTTGAAATTTCGTTGTTTAAAATCAGCTCAGGACTTGGAATAAGGGTAATCAGAATTTCATTATTCATTATAAACTTTCTCAAAAGTTATTTCATCTAATATCAAGAATAAAATAGATTTCCGTATAATCATTGTTTGAATGAAAAGTCGATTTAATGATCGCATGAATATACACCCTGATGTGAAATATTTAGAAACAAGGATAAAACCAAGTTAAATACCCTTTGATATTGTTACCTACATGAAAAATCCAATAACAGTTCAAATTTATAAATTTTAATTTAGGTTTGATCAGTCGAATCTGAACTAAAATCAGCAATAAAGGAGAATCCTATAGCTTTATACTCTGGCAAAGGGGGAAAAATTCCTCTTTTCAGAAAATGTTAACTAATTTGTATAGTTTGAATTACGCCGATTCCAAATCTACAAAGGGAATGTTCAACCAATTATGTTTTCCTGAATAAACAGAAGAGGTTTAGAAGGGTTTGACTTACGGATTCGTTTTTAAATAAGCAATATTGTATAGGAACATAATTATATCTTCAAAAGAGGATTTCGATGCAAACCAGTATTATTTATCAAAAATAAATCATATTAAAGGCAAATTCAAGGTTTTGTATATCAGTTTTAAAACATGCGGATAAAGAAAAATTATAATTCGGCGTTGCCTTATAAAAGGTGGGATCATAGTTCTTGCGTTTTTTTACGTGTGTTTCGGTTATACAGGGTGGTCCAAAAGTCTCCCCCCCCCCTCTTAACTTTTGAACGGTTTGAGATAAATTAATGAAACTTGGGGAATCTCTACCATGCAAAGGGAAGTTTGTTTTCATGCAATCGCCCACTAGGGGCAACAACCTACTTTGCCCCCAGGCCACCCAACTTCAAAATTTCAAATCGGAGTGCATATTTTTGATAGCATATTTGGATTCTACGGTGAAAAAGAATAAACTTTTACTTGTAACTATTTTTTCTATCTCCAATATTTTGCCCCCTACAAGAGGGCAAAGATAGCAAAATAACCCTACCGATAATACGTTGTAAAATCTAAACGGTTTGAGATAAATTAATGAAACTTAGGGGATCCGTACCATGTAAAGGGGAGTTTGTTTTCATGCAATCGCGCAGCAGGGGCAACAACCCATTTTGCCCCCAGGCCACCTAACTTCATAATTTTAACCTGTATTTTATATTTTGATAGCAGATTTAGATTCTACGGTAAAAAATAAAAATATTTTACTTCAAACTTTTTTTTCTATCTCCAGTATTTTGCCCCCTATAGGGGAGCAAAGGTTAAAAAATGGTAGATTTCAGTGCCTGGGGGCAAAATGATGTACGCGAGTGAATGAATATACACTTCCCTTTACATGGTACAGATCCCCCAAGTTCAATTACTTTATTTCAAACTGTTTAGATTTTATAACGATTTAAGTGTTATTTTTTTACTATTTCAGAAGGGTTATTTTGCTATCTTTTCCCCCCTGTAGGGGGCAAAATATTGGAGATAGAAAAAATAGTTTCAAGTAAAAGCTTTTTTTTTCACCGTAGAATCCAAATATGCTATCTAAAATATACACTCCAATTTTAAATTTTGTTGGGTGGTCTGGGGGCAAAGTGGGTGGTTGCCCCAAGTGGGCGATTGCATGAAAACAAACTTCCCTTTGTATGGTAGAGATCCCCCAAGTTTCATTAATTTATCTCAAACCGTTCAAAAGTTACGAGGGGGGGGGGGGGACTTTTGGACCACCCTGTATATAAATAAAAATTCATGACGCTGTGGAGACGTGCGTTTTCCCCCCACCCTACCTTCCTTGTGATCTTGCGCAGGGTTCCGTCACGGTTATAAACAAAGCCGAATATATTATTAAATAGGGGCGGATCTATATAGGATTGGTCAGGGGGGGGGCTAAAACCTGTAATTTGGGGGTTACAGTAAGAGGCGGATGCAGAAAATTAGGTGGGTTGATACTTCCGGGGGGTCTGGGGAAATTTTTTTAAAATCTAGGTTTTAAATGGTGGGTTTTTAGGCTATCCCCCCCCCTCTCCCTCTCATTCCATCAGGCCCTCTCCCTCTCATTCCATCAGGCCCTCTCCCACTCATTCCATCAGGCCCTCTCCCTCTCATTCCATCAGGCCCTCTCCCTCTCATTCCATCAGGCCCTCTCCCTCTCATTCCATCAGGCCCTCTCCCTCTCATTCCATCAGGCCCTCTCCCTCTCATTCCATCAGGCCCTCTCCCTCTCATTCCATCAGGCCCTCTCCCTCTCATTCCATCAGGCCCTCTCCCTCTCATTCCATCAGGCCCTCTCCCTCTCATTCCATCAGGCCCTCTCCCTCTCATTCCATCAGGCCCTCTCCCTCTCATTCCATCAGGCCCTCTCCCTCTCATTCCATCAGGCCCTCTCCCTCTCATTCCATCAGGCCCTCTCCCTCTCATTCCATCAGGCCCTCTCCCTCTCATTCCATCAGGCCCTCTCCCTCTCATTCCATCAGGCCCTCTCCCTCTCATTCCATCAGGCCCTCTCCCTCTCATTCCATCAGGCCCTCTCCCTCTCATTCCATCAGGCCCTCTCCCTCTCATTCCATCAGGCCCTCTCCCTCTCATTCCATCAGGCCCTCTCCCTCTCATTCCATCAGGCCCTCTCCCTCTCATTCCATCAGGCCCTCTCCCTCTCATTCCATCAGGCCCTCTCCCTCTCATTCCATCAGGCCCTCTCCCTCTCATTCCATCAGGCCCTCTCCCTCTCATTCCATCAGGCCCTCTCCCTCTCATTCCATCAGGCCCTCTCCCACTCATTCCATCAGGCCCTCTCCCTCTCATTCCATCAGGCCCTCTCCCTCTCATTCCATCAGGCCCTCTCCCACTCATTCCATCAGGCCCTCTCCCTCTCATTCCATCAGGCCCTCTCCCTCTCATTCCATCAGGCCCTCTCCCACTCATTCCATCAGGCCCTCTCCCTCTCATTCCATCAGGCCCTCTCCCTCTCATTCCATCAGGCCCTCTCCCTCTCATTCCATCAGGCCCTCTCCCTCTCATTCCATCAGGCCCTCTCCCACTCATTCCATCAGGCCCTCTCCCTCTCATTCCATCAGGCCCTCTCCCTCTCATTCCATCAGGCCCTCTTCCTCTCATTCCATCAGGCCCTCTCCCTCTCATTCCATCAGGCCCTCTCCCTCTCATTCCATCAGGCCCTCTCCCACTCATTCCATCAGGCCCTCTCCCTCTCATTCCATCAGGCCCTCTCCCTCTCATTCCATCAGGCCCTCTCCCTCTCATTCCATCAGGCCCTCTCCCTCTCATTCCATCAGATCAAAATACAAACTTTGGTCAGTGACAACTTTTGTTTTGTTTACGTAGGTAACACAACACTGAGTCACTGAGTTAATATATTTAAAAGTAGGGATGTGTGATGGACCACTTAGGTGTGAAAAATTTTAATTACATCATTTTAATGAGACGTTTATTCGACCCTTATTTACATAGCCATCCTCAGTCACAGCTTTATTTATTTACATGTTGGTACTGTAATAGCATACTTCTTTATCTCCATAAGAGAATTTCATAATTTAAAAATGATTTTTAACAATTACGTTACGTCAAACTAATTAAGGTGGGTACCTTAATTAGTAGAACTTTAGACGCGTTATCTAATGGTCCCGAGTTCAAGTACCGCGGGCAGAATGTATTTTTCACAGTTACTAATATTTTAATTCATTTTGAAGTTTAAAACAATTATATTTTATTTTCAAAAAGTACACTTAAGTCATTAATTTATACATATAAAAGTTGAATATTGTTTTCATTCGATAAAATAAAAAACCAAGGTGGTTTAATCTTTAACTAACAGTGCCGGGCTAAGGGTCTTCTGGATACGGCTAATTTACCCAAGTGGGGTTCGTCAGTATATTTTAAAGGGCGGGGAGACCTCGAGTCAGGCATCATTGTTGACTTAGGGACACGAGAGCTTCTTAATATTAGCCGCAGGTCCGAGCAGGCAAAGCCGCAATTAAGTAAACATACCAAGTAAAGCAGGGAAAACCCATGTGCCCCAGTTGAATAACACAAAACCTTATAACTCCCTCAATATTCATTTGTCGTGTTAATTTAACTCTAGCTTTATTTTGCCATGAATTTTATTATTTTTAATCAAATTTTGTAAAGTTTCACAACTTGGACCATCCAGTCACATTTGGCTACTGATGTGAATAGCCATGAAACACGGATCTGATTTCTCATGGGGTCGGATAAAGAATTAAAATGTAACTGTATTGCACACTCCGCTAAAAAGTAACTTTATTGCACACTCCACGAAATAGCAACTGAATTGCACACTCCGCTAAAAAGTAACTTTATCTACGATTGATACGAAATATAAACATTATATCTCTGTTTAGATGCGTAGAAAGTGATTCTTTACGTACTTGTATTCATTGTGCATGCGCGTCTCATAGTTCTGAAGAATTCCTCTTCTTTACCACGCTAGCGCGGTAAAGAAGAGGAATTCTTCAGCTTTACGCACGATTAGCGAGTTTGTTTACATTTAACAAGACTAATTTGCTCTTTTTTTAATAAAAGTAACTGTATATATCGAGTTTTTAGTGAAAAAACAATGAGTGAATCAAGTGAATTTGACGAAAATGTGGAGAATAATAGGTACTCCTCCAGAAATAATTAATTCGCCAAAAAATACAACTAATGATATAATGCCATCTTAATCAAGAGAGTGATACAAACTTACATACAGCAAGTTTATTTTTTTCTGTATTTAGTATTTAAATCTAACAATCGTAGATAAAGTACAATACGCAACTCGTGCGAAAACGGCATTTTGCATTGCTCGTGTGGTTTTACCACTTTCGCTATCGCTCGGGTGCAAACTACACACTCGCATGCAAAATGCTACTTTCCGCACTCGACGTTTAATGTACTATTATTGAACACTCCACTAAATAGCAACTGTATTACACACTCCGCTAAAAAGTAACTTTATTGTACACTCCACGAAATAGCAACTGAATTGCACACTCCGCTAAAAAGTAACTTTATTGCACACTCCACGAAATAGCAACTGAATTGCACACTCCGCTAAAAAGTAACTTTATTGCACACTCCACGAAATAGCAACTGAATTGCACACTCCGCTAAAATGTAACTTTATTGCACACTCAACGAAATAGCAACTGAATTGCACACTCCGCTAAAAAGTAACTTTATTTTACACTCCACTAACAGTGAATTTATTGGACAAAGCCAGCTTGATGTGAATAGCTTTAAACCAGCACAAAGCCAGCTCACGATTTTATTTTATTATTATTATTTTTTTTTCATATTCACATATTTTTCACTCTTATTTTATTATAAAACTCTATATTATGGTTTTAATTTTTTTATTTGTCTTTTATATTAAAAAATATCTTGGAAGTATATGAATCTACGTTTATGTAAAAATGTCTTTTTAAAATGTAAAAAATAAAGTTTCTCAGAGCTACGTATTATTGGACGAAATTTTTTTTCTATTTATACATGAAGCGCTTTCTTTTACACGTTTCAAATATTATTGAATAAGTCAACGATTAATAACTGTACTGGTTTAATGGCGTGAACCTAAAGAATGCGGCTGGAAATCAGAAAAAATATATATATTCTGATTGGATATATTTTTTAAATATATAAACGGGAATGGGTAATAAAAAAATGTATAGTAATATATCTTTTGAAATGTAGTAACGTATAATATAATGCAGTACATAAAACTTGATTTTTATTATTATATATCTATATATATATATTTATTTATTCTATACTCAGATATATTATAAATGCAGATGGGATGTAGAAAAAGTTATATTCCAATTGATAGTTTATGGAGAGTCGGCAGTAAATCGAACTTTATTAGCTTCCACTACAATGTGGGAATGATACAATAAGATGGTTCTTTTCTTAGTTATCCAATCTTATATAGGGGTATATATATATATATATATATATATATATATATATATATATATATATATATATAAATATATATATTTTTTAAATATGTATATCAAATCCAAACACTACTGACTAAGGAAGGATTAGAGAATCTGTCAATCTGTAGCTAAGCACAGGAATCCGGCATATATGTATTCGTAAACCTGTGTGAATTATTTATTTAGTGCTCGCGTTCCGTATAATTATCCATACACTTCTCTAAAAGTGCTTATGGATTATTATTTTTATTATCTCATATTTTGTAGGAAAGTGCCCGTCTTGAAATAAGTATAAAATTGTAAGTTCACCATTTTTAGGGTTTAGTTGGTAACACCAAAAAAAAGAAAGCCTTATAGTTTCGTTCCTTTGTCTGTGTGTGTGTCACTCTGTCCGGTTCCAATAACTTATGAATCAAAAGAGATAAAAACATGAAACTTTGCAGTATTTAAGATCGTTTTGACGTGCACACAGGAAAAATATAGCGAACTCAAAATTATGAGCTGTTCAAATCCAAAATGGCGGATAATTAACGTCACTCGAAAAAAATATTTTTTTAAAAATTTTGAGTGGGGTATGTAATAGAACATTACGCGTCGAGTGCGGAAAGTAGCATTTTGCATTTTGCATTGCTCGTGTGGTTTTACTACCCTCGTTATCGCTCGGGTGCAAACTCCACACTCGCAATGCAAAATGCCGTTTTCGCACGACTTGCGTACCGTACTTTATCTACGATTGTTAGATTTAAATAATAAATACAGAAAAAAATAAACTTGCTGTATGTAAGTTCGTATCTCTTCTCTTGATAAAGATGGCATTAATCTTGAGTTGTATTTTTTGCCGAATTAATTATTTCTGGAAGAGTATTATTCTCTACATTTTTGTCAAAGCCACTTGATTCATTCATTGTTTTTCACTAAAAACTCGATATAAACAGTTACTTTAATAAAAGAATAGCAAATTAGTTTTGTTAAATGTAAACAAACTCGCTAATCGTGCGTAAAGCTGAAGAATTCCTCTTCTTTAACGCGCTAGCGTGGTAAAGAAGAGGAATTCTTCAGAACTATAAGACGCGCATGCGCAATGAATACAAGTACGTAAATAATCACTTTCTACGCATCTAAACAGAGATATAATGTTTTATATTTCGTATCAGTCGTAGATAAAATATATAACACTTGTGGAAAGTGTTTACTGTTTCATGCTATTGTATCAAAAACATCAAAATTTTATGCTGGGGGACTTTATAATAATTACATGTTGACAATACCAACGAAACTCTTTTTACGTGAGACTTCACGCACAACCAATTTATTATAGTATGTAATTAATAGCTGTTTAAAATGAGGGCAACTCAACTTGCTACCCGCACGTAAAGCAGACAGGGTTCTATTGAATTAAATGCTTTTCAAACTATCAGGATTAAAGTATTGGGAAGGACCGTTAAAGAGACTTAGGTCGTAAAATATTGAGGAGGGTCATGTTACCGCCGTTGCTTTCTCATTTCTTTTAACATTATACCCATTCTAGAGCACTTATTCATGCAAAATATGACGCCGATATTCTGCAATGTTTAACTTAGTTTCGAGTAAGTTTATTCGGAAATTATTAATCCCACTTTCTGAGGATCGATAGTTCGAGGCTAAATGTTTCCAAGTCAGTCAATACTTTAGAATTATCTGTCATCTCATATCATGCTCCAATTCTACTCTACAGTGCTATATTATACTTATAACCTATTAACCTTTCTAGAAAGGCTGTGAAAATAACTTGTTTGATTTTAGTATCAGCATGATTATCACTAACCAAATAAAGCAACTTTTAATTTATATACTGTGTGTCCCAAGATAGAGTATCCGAGAGGAAACATTTTCTTATTTTTGCTTTTTCGAAAAAAAGTCATTCTTTATAAAAAAAAAGTCCTGCTTGTTCATAAACCTCTAAAAATGTTAAAATTTTCTTGATTTTGCGTACAGTTTGTTTTGTTTTTTGAAAACTTTAAAATATGACCAAGAGTAAACTACCTTTATTTTTGATGGTACCGAAAAATATTATTTATAAAAGTTGTTCAGAATTGCAAAAAACGAATAAATATTAATTTATTTTATGAATTATTAAATTTCAGTTAATTTTCTGAACTATAATTTAATACTTAAATAGATGTTAAGATTAGAATTATTAATTACTTGTGGTGATCATAATTTTTTATTTATTTATTTATTACATTAGCTTATTGTCTGATTTATAAGTAATTTACTTTGTTATCATAAAATAAATTAATATTTAATATTTATACGTTTTTTTTGCAATATTTTTCGATACTATCAAAAAGAGGGTAGTTTACTCTTGGTCATATTTGAAATTTTTCAAATAACAGAACACCCTGTACACAAAATCAAGAAAATTTTATCATTTTTAGAGGTTTAAGAACAAGCAGGAGTTTTTATAAAGAACTAGCTGGATACTCGTGCTTCGCTACGCTAGTGTTTTTAAATTTGATAAGTTTATAAACTACCAGGAAAGCATACAAATTATTTTACTATGCGAGAATATCTAGATTCAGATTCTATCCCTCCTAGTTATATCCCCCACCTCTTTGATAAGATCATTTGCAAATATCCTAAATTTACCCCCTCCTAAATGAAAATATGACAAAACTGTACACATAACAACAATTACTGTACTCTTAAAGAGCATTTCAACGATATCCATCATGAAGATAAAGGGTATTCATTACTTGTACCCCGTACCCCTTTGAACCAAAAGTTATAGTTCGAAAATTCATGTAAACAGTTACCTTCCCCTTGTTTTGAAGAAAAAGTGTGTAAATATTCATCAAATTAGGATAAAAGACATACCCTCATACGGATACACTTCTTTTTACACTTAATTATATTTTTTAATTATACCCCCTCTCCTAAGTGAAAATATGATAAAACTGTACATAATCACAATTAATGTCCTCTTAAAGAGCTTTTCAACGATATGCATCATGAAGGATGTTCATTACTTTAACATTTGTACCTACCCCGTACCCCAGTGTACCAAAATTAAAATTTTAAATATTCATGTAGACAGTGATTTTCCCCTTGCTTTGAAGGTCAAGTGTGCAAATTTTCATCGAGATCGGACTAAAACTGTAGATTTGTATAAAGAACATGCACACATTTTGACTTTTATATATGTATGGCCGCCATCTTGAATCAATATGCCCGATTGGTAAACTATTTATCAAAAGTTACTAATTTCATAAAAGGAAGCCAACTTCTGAATTTCAAGGTTCTAGTACAATTGGTTCCCGAGATATCGTCTTGTCGAATTTTGTATATAAATGGCCACCATCTTGAATCAAGATGGTGGATTTTTAAAAATATTTCTTAGCGAGCACCTAGGAGGTAAGAGAAACACACCTACAAAATTTCATGGTCGTAGGTCCAGTGGTTTCAGAGATATCGTGATGTGTCAGTGAGTCAGTGAGTCAGTGAGTGAGTGGTATTTGGATTTTATATATATAGACTTTTTTAGAAAACCCAAAAATAAGAAAATTTCACTTGGCGGGACAGAAAGTTGATTTCACAACTTTTTTGGACCACAGACTTGGCGGGGTGTTTTTTTTTTTACCACACAAAAGGTTTTTGGTCAGATATACTCAAAAACAAACGAAACTCAGGTTTCGGTCACAAAAATCGTCACTATATTTTCAAAATGTTCACTTTTTTAGTCGTTGTTTAGATGTTTTACGGTGAGTTTGGTTGTTGGATTAATATTTATTGTGTAGTAGCTTTTTAGTTTTTCCTTATTGATAGTCAGGAGTGTTTGTTTTATGTTTTTTTTTTTTTTGTATTTCGTTTGTTTTTAGGCCCCTGAAGAAGGTTTTAAGTAAAAACCGAAACATCGGGATTGTAACATAGTGACAATTTTTGTGACCGAAACCTGAGTTTTGTTTGTTTTTGTTGATATTTATGGTCGAGAATTTATTCTTTTTAATCGATGCTTAATAATTGTACAATTCTCTTAGTTATAAAAGTCAATTATTGCTTTTGCTACTTTATCAATAGATTTATTTATAATACTTTAGACTGATTGTTTTATTTATTTATTGACGCTAAATATAATAATTATACTATATATTATAATATAACTATAGGGTTCATAAATTGAATTATTTAAAGTATTTATTGAAAAATATTTGTTATTGCTTCTCAGCTTACTGAAGTATGTCTCAAAAATTATATATGTTCAAAAATTCCAAGACAGAAATTCGTATCAGACATCAGAGAACATTTTTGGTCACGTGTATGTCTGTCGCTCAATTTTTGCGAAGCAGCATATCTTAAAATACACGTTAGATTTTAATGAAATTAGTACGTTAGGTCATAATTAGCCCATTGCTGGTCTCATATAAGTTTCTGCGCCCATTTGTTTCTCTTCAATATGAGCACAAACACACATTTATTTACACCTATATCTAAATCAAATTATAATTATTATTAACTACGGGAAACAGACAGAGAAAAATACACTCCAGCGCTGGGATTTGAACCACAGGCCTCTATATTTCCAGTATAGCGCTCTAACCAACTAAGCTAAGCAGGAGAATGAATTTCTCTGACGTTAATGATACCTTGACCCGAATTTAAAGCTTTCAATTATATAGAGGCCTGTGGTTCAAATCCCAGCGCTGGAGTGTATTTTTCTCTGTCTGTTTCCCGTAGTTAATAATAATTATAATTTGATTTAAATTAAAACTTAATCTTTCCGTAGTATGAATACTACCAAAATCGTAAAATATGAATTTCTAATTGATTGTACTAGGTACAGGTACTAATTGGGTACTTTATAATTATAAGCGTTATTTCTCGGTCTAGTTCTATGTCATTAATGTTGACTTCTAAGATTTGTAGAAAATTGAAAGCTTAAATTCGGGACAAGGTATCATTAACGTCAGAGGAAATCATTCTCCTGCGTAGCTTAGTTGGTAGAGCGCTATACCGGAAATATAGAGGCCTGTGGTTCAAATCCCAGCGCTGGAGTGTATTTTTCTCTGTCTGTTTCCCGTAGTTAATAATAATTATAATTTGATTTAAATTAAAACTTAATCTTTCCGTAGTATGAATACTACCAAAATCGTAAAATATGTACACCTATATCTTTAAATGTACTCATATGATTTTTATGAAATTTGGATGGTTTGTCGAAAGTAGCCCGCAGATAGCACCAGAATAATTTCAACCGTCTACGTTCTTTAACATTTGCTTAATTAATACTTAAATTCATGTAAAAAATCAAAACAATTTTTACATATAAAATACGGGGGAAACAATTAAATAAATTAGGACAATAATGGCTTGAAAAAGCATAAATTCAATGAACTACGTATAATATGAAGCGAGGAAGCTATGTGCCACACTAATTGGCAGTCTATTTTTCAATTCCTTTTATAGCACGAATAACAGATTTCCAATGCCATTAACAATCTTGGTAATTTTTTAAATTAAAAAAAAAAAAAATAATAATATAATTTTTAGTGAATGTTTTATGTAGAATTAATTTTTAGGGTCCGTAGGCAAAACCATGGACCCTTATATTTTCCTGCGTGTGTCTGTCCGTCCGTCCGGTCACCTGCTATCACGGCTACACCTTTCGTCCGATCACTTTGAAATTTGGCATGTATGTGTCTTGTACCTACCCACATATTTTAAAAATATAGCGACTTAAAAAAAAAATTAGGGTAAAAAAACGTAAGGGTTAAAATTGTTTTATTATTTTTTTCGACACCGTGAGGGATATCATACGAAAGGGTACGTCGAGCTGATTACAAAAATATATAATTCTTTGGTTATAACTTTTATAGGGCGAGCGTAGGCGAGTTTGAAGTGGGTGTGAAACGTGTCCCCCTCCCCCTCTATCTCGCTTATGTGAAGTGCAAAAAATCTGAAAAAATTCCTGAACATTCTTTGACCAAAAGTAATGATACACCACTTTTTGGAAATTACGAAAAAAATATTATTTTATTTTTTATTGACAAAATACGTTTTTTTTTTTTTTTAATAATTATTGTCTCTTCGATGTATTTATGTGGTTGTAGTCCAATTCAGTGGCAAAAAAATACTTTATCGGAAGTTTTTTATGTGTTTTGAGAATATCAGACCCATAGGATAGTTCAAAGTAAGTAGCTTTTTAGCATTTTAGAAAACACCATCAATAGGGTACTACTTAAACTATACAGTGCAGTGAACTATATGTGATGGCCTACGGACCCTCGCGGTGTGCTGACTAGCACACACTTGACCTGTTTATTCTTTGAACTCTGCAGCTCTTTATCGTGGGACACACTGTATTAATATATTTGTGTTTTTGAAAGTAGAGGGGATGAATATTTAACTATTTCATAGAATTATTTGAATTTTAATTGAGTAATTAATGTATGACAAAGCTTTATAAACAACTACGCCGGGTGGGAGCCGAGTTAATGCTTGCTTGAGGCTCGGTCGGATACATATTACTTGTCTAATAGGGTTTCAATAAAGTCATTTACATTAAACCGGCCTCAGCACGGTTAAATAACCTGTAAATATAAAAGTTGCAACACATCGTCACCTTTTTAAATAGAATATTCAAGAAATATATATTTATTTTAAAATGAAAAAAAACACCCCACATTACTTACTTAGGCAAGAATTTCAGTTCCCTCATATAGCAGTTTCAGTTCTTAAGCAAACTTTAAATTATTTAAATAATATACATTCTCTCGAGGAAAACAATCTAGTTAAAGTAGCTTTCAAGAGGCTACTTTACTTGGACAGAGTTGAGGGAAATACTGTAAAATATAACTGGGTCTCACAGGTTAAACAAATTATAGAAAATATTGAGGTAGACACCGCCGGAATTTTCGAGACCAAATTTAAACCGGCAGTTATCAGAAATATGATCTACGCTTACAATGCTAAATTAACGACGGAAGATTGTACCCGCATTCAAAATTCGAGCTATTCTTGTTTATATAAAATTATACATGCCTGTAGCAATAGAGAGAATAACTACTTAAGCAATAACTTTAAATTAAATTTTGCACAAAAGAGACTGATAGCACAATTACGTTTGAGTGGAGGAAACTCTATCAAAATTGTTCTTAGAGGGAATTTATACATAATTCATACAGATCAACAATGTACAATTTGTAACATGCAAGAAGCGGAAACTCTGGATCACATCATGTTAAGATGTCCGATGTATAAGTCGCTTAGGGAAGCTCACTTACCTCTTAACTTTATCTGTGAGGAATGGTCAATAAACACAAACCTAGCATCCATATTAACCCCAATTACTAGTAAGCAGGCAGTTAGCGTTTTTTATTTTATAGTTAATATACTGAAAATAAGATCATTTATAATTAATGAATAATAATAATATTAAATAAACAAATAATTAGAAAATAGATAAATATAATTTTAGAAAAAAACATAAAAAAAAGGAAAAATTTGTGATTTTTGGACTGATTTATAACGTATATTTAGATATAAGATGGAGAATTATTTATATATATTTTTCTTTTGTTACTTATATGCACACCCCTTTGTATAAAGCAATATGCTTTGTTGACAAATATATTTACTTTACTTTACTTTACTTTACTTAATATTTATTTTAAATGGAGTATGTGACCTGCAGAAATATATATCAATTCTTATTTAAATCAAAATTGTCAAAGAATTGTCTTTCTGCATTCAAATTAAATTGTATTATAATTTCTTTCTGTGAAAAGAATGTATACTCCTTTGGAGTAATAATTTCAATTTCAATTTCTTTATTTCCGTTTCATACATACATGTTCAATCAAATTCAATAGAATAATAATAAAATTATCTCAAGATGAACCATTTAAGGCCATCTTCAGGAAGGCTATCTAGTAACAGTTCGGTACTTCTTTAGATTGTTACTCCCCTATGTTGTTTTAGAATATAAATAACTTTGACTAAATAACTATTAAGACAAAGGGATGTTTAGTTCAATGTACTTTGGGACAAAAGGAATATCACACTTCTGTTTTATAAGGGCAGTAACAGTCTAAAGAAGAACATTTCCTACATTTTCTTTAGATTGTTACACCCCTCTGTTTTTTATTATAAAGGGAGTAACAATCTAAAGAAGTGCCAAGAGTTCTCCGTCGTGCATTACATTATTTTAGTACATAGCTTGAATGTGTACATTATAGTAAAAGATCTCGAGGCCAACGCCTTTTCAGTCGACGGGGTTTTAGGTCAGGGATATGGAGGGATGCTATGGATTTGACTAAAATATTAAGATGAGGATTTTTGGTTTAATAGGATTTTAAATTGGGAGAAGAAGCGGGGTTATGCTCAGCATATTTTAAGGTCGTTGTTTTTGGAGGAGGTGGAATGCATTTACGCACTGACCTGTATAGTTGTATAGGCGAGCTTCGAGTTACATGGTGGATTCTGAGATTAGAAACCTATGATAGGGAGTTGGTGATTTTTTACTACGTTTTTATTAGCTTGGTTTCTTGTTTGTTTGTTTGTTTGTTTGTCCGGTACAAATCTGGCAATCGATTTCTAACTAACTTCCCGAATAGCTAGACGTTTGAAACTTTTAGCATAGCTCAGAACACGATGACAATGCATTATTTTAATACTTTTAGCCATCTTTCAGCAGAATTTAATTAGTTTTCAGCAAATTTTGCTGTACGGACAGTTAGTTCGGAAAAAATCCGCAAGTTATTTTATTTGTTTTGCCATATCCCATATTTACGCAATCTTCATTTTGACGGGTCTCAAATTTGTGATAGATAAACATTGAATGATAGCAAAACAGGAAATATCGATTATATTATTTATATTATTTCAAATATATCGATGGCACGGTTTAGATTTGGTGTTGGGGAGATCCGTTGTACAAAGATTTGTCCTTTTATAGGTTTAAGATCAGCTCTCTAGATGGTTGTCATTTATGTGAAGTAAATAAATTCGGAACTATTTTTTTTTTTTTTTTTTTTTTCACTAACATTATATATTATATAACAATAACAATTATATTATCAACATTACATACGATTCAACCGAAAATTTAAAAACGTAGTATATAAAAAGTTCTTTTTATCTTGAAATTATTGAAGGTTATTTGTTTGGAGTATAAATGATTTTGAGTGTTTGGTGCTATCCCAGAGAGCTCAATTTAATAGTTCTAAATGGGTTTAAGGATTGAATATAAAAAGAATATAATCAAGGATATTATTATTTTACCTATTATAAGAATAAAGGTAAAGGAAAGTAAATAAATAGAACCCGCCGAGAATAAACATGACAGATAAAAATCGGACTTTTATGAAGAAGTATTAGTTTCTATTGTACTATATTCGTTTAATAAATAATAAAAAAAAAGCCTGCTACTAATACGATTTTTTTTTTAAAATGTATTGATCAACATATGCTTTGGTTTGGAGGGGGGGAGGAGGTGAAAAGAATAGAGTTCAACTCCTGTGACCTGCCGATGGTAGCAGTTCAGAAAATACCAAAAAATAATAGTAAAATTAAAATTAAAGTTAAAATAAAATAAACCAGAACGATAAATTTACTTTATAAACAATAAATACATTTTATAAACAAGATTTTGTTACAGAAATTTTACACCAAACGATGTGAGACAACATATTGCCTCCTGACCGAAAATTCACGACTATTAATGAAATGATAAGAAATGCGGAAAAGATAAATAAAGGTAGCAAAGATAGAGATTCTGATAAAATATAAATGTGAAAAGAAAGCTAAATAATAAGAATAATCTGTGAGCAAGAAGTTGTTGCTCAGTTTCAAATAATAATTTATAAATAATATTAAATTAGGTATTATAATTAAGTGAGTTAATAATAAATAATTAACTTTCTTAGAGGTCGACCAAGAAGTCATGAACATGGGAGAAACGGAAAGCTTAACTTCGTTTAAAATCGGAACTTCCGAGTAGTGCCGAAGTCAGTACAGTCGGGTGCTAAGACAATACCCATTTCTAGTTTGTATGACATGCGCAGTTACGTCAAATCTCACGAATAACAACAACAAGAAGGTTTCCAATCAGTTAGGTTTCCTGTTTTGTTTGTTTTTATACACTACGCATTATAGTCACACCTGTCCTAAATCCAAATAACTCAGAAATAAAGAGGAAGAAAATAATAGATTATGAAAGAAGAAAATCGATTTAAATTGAAAGAATATTATTATGAATAATAATATAAAGATATTATCGTACATTATTAGTGATTTCTTATCAGATACAGTGTTGCCTGTTGCATAAAATATTAAAAAAATGTAGAAGTTATCAAAATTAAAATTATTAATAACAAAAGAACAACACTGTGTTTTTTGACCGTGGTCTATTATATCAAAAACTGACTGTACATGACGACACTAGCACACTCCTCACATTTCCATGACTTCTTGGTCGACCTCTAGTGTAAATAATTAGATGGATGAAGATTCTGAATCATAAAATAAAAAGTAAAAATTTAGAAAATAATATAAAAATGCCATTTTTCAAAACAAGTCTTATTTTCAACATTTTTTTTTTTTTTTTTTGTTTTTTGTTTTTTTTTTGTTTCTGTATTCTTCGCCTTAGTTGTATCTATGTGCAAAATTTGGGGAAGATTGAATGACGGTAAGTTGTTCAAAATTGGGGTAATAGGTGTGCGATGAAACTTAAAAAGCAAGTAAATTTGACGCCATTTTTTTTTTTTTTTTTTTTTTTTTGGTTTCTGTATTCTTCACCTTAGTTGTATCAATGTGCTAAATTTAGGGAAGATTGAATCACGGGAAGTGGTTCAAAATTGGGGAAACGGAAATGTGCGATGAAACTTACAAAGCAAAGTAATATAAGACCAGTAAAAAAGTGGGGCCCCAAAGAAATCAGTTAGAAGATAAATGTAAGTAAAGCTTACTTAAAAGGTGTTAAAAGAAAACTGAACTGAAATACCAGATCTGGGTTTTGGTAGATGATTTGATAGATATTATACTAAATTAAAATTTATTTTTAAATTCAAAAATCATATGCTATAATATAAAAGTTGTCTATGATTCTCAAGAATGATTATTAGTTTGTTTATGTAACATTGCCAAGGCAACCAAATTTATTCCAAATAAAATAAATGTTTGTTACGATTCGTAGGTCTTTAAATAATTATAAAATAATGTAATGATTAAACAGAAAATTTAAAGACACCAATAAAAATAAATGAAACAAACAATCTAAAATAAAGGCAGATATTTTTATAAAAACAAAACAACATATTATATTATTATAAATAAATCATTTTATTTTTCCAATGAATTTATGAGCTAAGGTTTAATGCTAATCTATACTTTATTTACAATTAGTATTAACTTTTGACAGTCAGATTGGCCAACATATATGAGGGAAAAAATAAAGACACTAGGCCTGTGGGTGGGGTGGAGCCAGTGACATTTTTATTTGCCTAGTAGGCCCGAACTTCTCGAATTTAAAATTCAGTGCTCTTATTTCTTCTACATTATTTTTTCGATTTTCCTGCACTGTATAACGTTAATACTAAATTGTAAAAAGAGTGTAAATAATTTAAATTTGAAAATAACCTATTTTTTTTTGTTTTACTTTCAGAAAAACTGCATTTTCTTCATGAACTCGCAAACGGGTCAGGACGAGCTTATAATGTGGCCCGGTAAAGCCCCCAAATCCTAGAATCAATAGTACAACCGCTGTTGCTTTCGACCCTTCAAGAGAAGCAGTATCAAAGAGGTCTGGATGCCTGGCTTTCATCGCAACAGGTTTTCAAGGTATTTGCATTTTATATTTATTTAGTGGAGAAAAAGCCTAAACCACAACATTAAAAAACGAAATCAGTTAAATAAGATATTTCGATTACAATTTCAAGCATAAATTAGTCTATCTATCCATCGTTAAATTATTCTTTTTCCAATCAAATAAACACATAACATGTTTCCGGTACACTCAAAATCAACTTTTATCATCATTTCCTTGGTTTAACACTCGTTGAATTATTTATTTTTTTATAAAAGAAATCCATAATATGTTTCCAATAGACTCAATATAAACTTTTATCCTTATTTCCTTGGTTTAACACTCGTTGATTTATTTTTTTTATAAATTGAAATTTATAATATGATTCTAATAGACTCAAAATCAACTTTTATCCTTATTTTCTTGGTTTAACACTCGTTGATTTATTTTTTGTAAAAAAAAAAAATCCATAATATGTTTCCAATAGACTCAAAATCAACATTTATCCTTATTTTCTTGGTTTAACACTCGTTGAATGATTTATTTTGTATAAAAGAAATCCATAATATATTTCCAATAGACTCAAAATATACTTTTCAACGGTTAAGCATTTCGTGGGTTAGGCTATGTTTCCGTAAAGCAACTAATTTTTATGACCCATATAACTATTGAAATTGAGTACAATACTATATTTTATAATTGATTGAAAAAAAAATAAAAATAAAAATGTAATAGTTAACACACATTATACAATTTTCGAACTTAGTTGTGATGATATTCGAACTTACATTTTCCCGTTAATAATTTAATTGATAAGAAATTAAGAAATATTTAAAAAATTTAAGAAATGCGTGAAAAAATTAACTAACTTTTTGAACGTTAAGCACTCTCCTAAATAGACGTGTTCATCGGTAAACTTAACAGCGAATAAGTTGTACAATTTTGGGCTTTAGCATTTAATAATTATGACTAGAGAGGTTAGTAGAAAGTAACACAACGATATTGTCACCGCAAGTTTATATCAAAATACATAAAAGCGTTTCGACGCATAATATCATCAGGGGCGGATCCAGGGGGGGGGGGGGGGGGCGACCGCCCAGGGCCCCGCGCCTTGGAGGGCCCCGCGCCATACAAAATTAAAATTAAATACTTATACTTTACAGGCAAATTTATTGTTCATAGTGAAGATTGTCCGTGGGGCCCCGTGCCATAATGTACAAAACATGAAATATTAGAATTATAAAATTCAGTCGAATTTAGTTTACATGGTATAGAGCCTAATACCTAACTACCTTTTCGCGGGGCCCCTCGCTATAAAAAAGTCAAATAAATAAGTTATAAAATATATATTAATTTTTTTTATGTTTAATATAGCCCGCGGGGCCCCGCTCCATATAAAATTAAGTGAATTAACGTCCTAGTGTTTTATCCCCCTCCCCCTTTTCAAAATGATGACGAATTTGTTGTTTATTGTGTGGGGTAATTCTTCATTATGTGCCCCACCTATATCTAAACGTCCAATTTAATTCGGTTTTTTTCAAACTGTTCCTTTTTTACATTACAAAAACGATTTCGGTAATAGCATCTCGATATATTCAATTTTTTTTTAATTTTAGGGAACAGTATGGAAGGTTATGGTAAGTTTAGGCTGAGTTTAGTACTCTTTGACCTGACCTAACAATAACCTTCTATCATTACCCTATAAAACGTGACATTTCGTGTAAATTTAAAAAAAAATATATATATATAACACTGAATTTATCGAGATACTACATAACCTTAATCGTTTGACAATGTACAGAGATATATGTAAAAAAGACAAATCCTGTAAAAAGGAATAGTAAAAACAACGAAGTAAATCGGACAGTACGAAATAATTAATTTGTGCAGTTTTACCCATTGATGTCAAAGAAAAACTTCACCTCAGAGATGTTTAAAAACGCTGTTTTGAGGGGTCATATTTACAAAATTTTTTACATATTTTAAAAATTTTGAATTATTTTGAGAGCCAAAACGTTTCTATGGTCGAGAAAAAAGTTTGACTAGCCTTAAGTGGAGGGAATTAGCCGTAAAATAGGATCAAGTTATAAGTGGTTTATTATTAAGTTACTTTATTGTTTTTTATCAGCAATCCCCGCTCTATCCTAGGGGCCCCGCCATTTTGTCTCGCCCAGGGCCCCGCAAGATCTAGATCCGCCACTGAATATCATCTTCAGTGTTTGAGTGTTAACATAGTAAGAGTAAATTCTCTACTATAGAAGTAGAGAATTTACTTACTGAAGAACACTCAACACTGAAGATAATAATATTATGTGTCGAAACGCGTTTCGATGTTCTTATATAATTATAATTATTATAATTGTTGTGACAATATTGTTGTGTTACTTTCTACTAACCTTTCTAGTCATAATTATGAAGTGGTACCGTAAAATCTCAGTCATAAACAACCAATAATTTAGCATTAAAATAAAATAATCTACAGGATAAGTTAGCAATAACTAATGTACAATACAAAAAAGGCTCATTATACATCTAGTTCAAACTAAAAATAATATCTAGTAATATATTTGCTTAATTTAATAATTATTAAACTGCTTAATAATTATTATTGCTTAATTTAATAATTATCGCGATGAGAACAACAGGTGTGCATTTAAAAAAACAGAGTACATTTTCTTCTTGATTTTACTCTGTTGTATAAGGTTTAAAATGATAGTGAAAAAGAGAATAAAATAAAGTACTTCGTGCTTTAATCAATTTAGTGGGTACGGTTTTGTTGAAACTAGAAAGATACTTAAACGGCTTTAGGCAGCTTTACCGCCTGATGACGGATAAGCCTTCTTATCCAGAAACTACAAGGGGTTTAAATCGCTTCCAAACAATGCCGACTTGCCTTTTTCAATCCCTAACGAAACCGTATTCACTAGATCCTTGAAAAATGAACTCTTTACACAATCTATATATGCTTGATGCTCTTTAAATAGAACTTGGATTAGGGATCTAGTCAACACTAATTTCTATGATCATTAATCAATATTCTGTATTTTAAAATTCAAGTATATAGTTTGGCCATTTCTAATATCAAACTTGAAATTATAATAGTAGGTTGTATACTTTCTACGGATTAATATTATTAAACGCATGTAACATTAACTTTTTCAACTCTCATAAACTTTATAATTTACGTGTTTTCGTCTAAACGAGGTAAATATAAGGTATGAGTCCGCATATAAAATTGTGAATAACAGGGTGAAAATGTACAACGTGACATATTTTAAAATGAATACATTTAGAATAATATTTCACGTGAAATGGAGGGAAGAAAGAGATAAAGAACGTTATTCAAAATACATTTTATAAAAATAAAACTACCACGTTTAAAGAATTACTGAAAAGACAGAAAACTAAAACCGTGAAAGGTAAAAATCCTTTGGTGGTAGTAGGGTAAAAACTAACCGATAAACACAAAGTTTTTATTATAAATCCTTTTGCTGTACACCAAGTGCGCCGGAATAGGTTGGGTCACGGGGGAAGTGCGCCGGGATAGGTTGGGTCACAGGGGAAGTGCGCCGGGTAAATCCTATCTCTCGACCCAGGTAGTCCACCCAGCTGTACACCAAGTGCGCCGGAATAGGTTGGGTCACGGGGGAAGTGCGCCGGGATAGGTTGGGTCACAGGGGAAGTGCGCCGGGTAAATCCTATCTCTCGACCCAGGTAGTCCACCCAGCTGTACACCAAGTGCGCCGGAATAGGTTGGGTCACGGGGGAAGTGCGCCGGGATAGGTTGGGTCACAGGGGAAGTGCGCCGGGTAAATCCTATCTCTCGACCCAGGTAGTCCACCCAGCTGTACACCAAGTGCGCCGGGATAGGTTGGGTCACGGGGGAAGTGCGCCGGGATAGGTTGGGTCACGGGGGAAGTGCGCCGGGTAAATCCTATCTCTCGACCCAGGTAGTCCACCCGGCTGTACACCAAGTGCGCCGGGATAGGTTGGGTCACGGGGGAAGTGCGCCGGGATAGGTTGGGTCACGGGGGAAGTGCGCCGGGTAAATCCTACCTCTTGACCCAGGTAGTCCACCCACTTCGGATCCTCTAAAGGACTAATCGTTGTCAATAATATTCCCATATACTCAATATAAAGCAATTTCAAGTTACTTTGAACAAACTGCTCAGAGCGATATGGCGTTCATTAGCAAATCTCAGTGCATAGGAGGGAGAATCTGTAGAATGTTCTTGTAAGAACAAAATCCAAATTGAGTCAGAAGATACACTTTAATTTGAGAATATTCAAAATGAAAAAAAAAACTTACAAAATCACAATAAGTTATAATTAAAACTGCATAGGGAATTTAAGAAAATAATAAAAAAAAAATACGAAGAAAAAAACAATTTATTTTGTTAATATTAAAAATTAAAGAAAAGTTTCTTACATAAATTACACTCACTTTTAAGTGAATGCTAATATTTATTAGAAGGGCTTAGATTAACTTAACATGAAAGGTAATGAAAACTAAAATCTTCTGCATTATGTAATATACATATAATACATTTGAGTCTCTATATTCAATAAATATAATACAAAATACGTATAGAAAGGTGTAATTTATTTATGTACATACTCCTAAATAAATTAGAAATGACTTTCACATTTCAAATCTAGATAAAAACTTATTTTTATATAAACAATCCACGCTAGGCGGCTTGAAGCCCACGTTTGTGTAGGGAATTTAGCCGTCGGTGGATTAATATAGTTCACGGTGTTATTGTCCCAAAATCGATCATTGCGATGGCTTATTTTTTGGCTTATAAAATCTTCAATATAACATTCTTTCATTTCTTCAGGGTCTATATAGGGTAGTCCGAAGATGAACTTAATCAGTTGACCATCGTTGGTAGAACATCGGTAGTCCTCAGTAAATCCTAAATCCTGAATTTTTCCACCAAGCTTGTGCTAAATGAAATCTGCACCCTCTAACTAAAGTCCTTGGGAAGACATTTCGAACGGCTGGTTGGATTCCAATTTCGAAATCGGCTACTATGTTCTTTGGGTTTAGACGGAGTGCAAGAGGTATAACCCGGGCTTACCTGGCCGCACCCTTCAGACACTTTAGACTAAGAGGCTGGCGCACTTCAACCGTCACCTTTTTCTAATCCTAAAGGGGGCTGGCGCACTTCGGTACCAGCTAATCCTTTATATAATACTTGTCGTTAAGCCCGTGGCAATGGAATTAAGTTTATATTTGAAAAAAAAGTTAAATTAACTGAGGTATCTATTTACATAAGTTATTATATCTATTTGAAGACTAACAAATAAAAATAAAAAAAGCATTTATTTTTGTCGGAATAAATGTGATTGCCTTAGCTTTGCATTATCAAATTATTTCTATGTGCTTGCTCGCCGTCGTCTGGACACAACTCGATTATATAAATGATTATAGAAACTGATAATCTTAATAAAGCCTTTTATATTAGTACAGAGTGCAGAGTCTATGTGCCAAGTTTCTGCTCGATTGGATGAATGGAAGAAAGTTAATTAGCCCCACACATAAAATAAAACAAAGTTGTAACTAATATAAATAGTCCAGGCAAATTAGTAAAAATAACAGCAAATGGAGGAAATAATTTATAAAGTTTTGAAACTTTGTGAAAACACTTTTAAGGGGTGTAGTAGTAAGAAACAGTAAAGTTCCCCCCTCTTGAGGGTGCGCGTCCCCCCTTCCCCCCTCCTTAAAGTCCAAAATTTACTTATTTTTCACTTTTTACCCAAAACGGTGTATTTTTTTAAGAGAAGTGATATTACCAAAATTATTCCTCACATAATTCTGCACAAAAAAGGTCCTGTGCATGTTTGAAGTGGGACATACCGTTTTCGAGATATTGTAGTTGGATAGAGATAAAACGTATTTTTGTGAACCAAGATATCTAAAAAACAATACATCTGATTTTAATGAAATTGGAATGGTAGGTTACACTTAGCGCACTGTTGATCCAATATAAGTTTCAACCTTCTGCGCCCATTATTTTATCCTCCACATACGCACAAACATACATTTATATAGCCCTATATCTTCAAAAGTACTCAACTGATTATTATGAAATTTGTATGGTTTGTCGAAAGTAGCCCGCAGATAGCCTCACATTAATTTCAACCGTCTGCGCTTTTTACATTTTCTAAATTGGTTCCCTTTCTGTCTGTCTGTTGATCAATTTTTTGTTTGTCAGTTATGAATTAAAGTATCAATTTATCAAAATGTAAAGAGTGCAGACGGTTGAAATTAATTTGGGGATATCTGCGGACTACTTTCGACAAACCATTCAAATTTCATAATAATCAGTTGAGTACTTTTGAAGATATGGGTCTAAATAAATGTATGTTTGTGCGCATGTGGAGGATAAAATAATGGGCGCAGAAGGTTGAAACTTATATGGGATCAACAGTGGGCTAAGTATAATCTACCATCCCAATTTCATTAAAATCGGATGTGTCGTTTTTTTGACATCTTGGTACGCAAAAATACGTTTTATCTCTATCCAACTACAATATCTCGAAAACGGTATGCCCCACTTCAAACATGCATAGGACCTTTTTTGTGCAGAATTATGTGAGGAATAATTTTGGTAATATCACTTCTCTTCAAAAAATAAACCGTTATGCGTAAAAAGTGAAAAATAAGTAAATTTTGGACTTTAAGGAGGGGGGAGGGGGGGGGGGGGGGGACGCGCCCCCTCAAGAGGGGGGAACTTTACTGTTTCTTACTACTACACCTCTTAAAAGTGTTTTCACAAAGTTTCAAAACTTTATAAATTATTTCTCCTATTATTCCTTATTTTCCTGGACTAAAAGGATTTAAAAAAAAACATACAACAATTGTGTACAGCAATTCATTATAATTATGTTTCATTTATTTATTTTCACTAAAACTTCGCTCACCTATTCAAAAATCCGATTTTCCAAAAAATATTTTTAGGGGTTGGAAGTTAGTTGGTTACTACTAGTATTAATTGGTTTTATATTGAGCATAATAGCCCCACAAGAAAGACTTAATTGTTCGTATATAGGCTTGGTTATAGTTTAATAACCATTTATATTGGATTTGGCTGTTGACCCTTGTTATTTGGATTTTGTCACCTCTCGTCTGTCCATACACCAGTAAGTAGGTAATTGTGTTTTTAATTAATAGGTAGTTATAAGTTATAATATTGTAAGTTTAAATAATAATTTTCAATTTGGTTAAGGCCCGTGGATACTTTTTCATAACTTAAGGTGTCTTGGGGGTTACCAGAGATGGTTTAGGATATAAGTTTTGGATAAGAGGATTTATGTGGACGGATCTGTTGCGGAAATAGCTAAGTCTCGAACAAAGGGGACATTCAGGTAGTAGTGCAAGGTTTGGTAGGATAATTTTTAATCGGCTTTATTTCTTCTAGAATCTGTTGGTTAATATGGTTTTCAAACCCTTTCTGCTAGAGTATTATGACGTTGGTTTAAGTTTCAAATATTTTTTCTAAGCATGGCGTGGCTCTATTATTGAAGCGAGTGTAATGTAATAATAATAATAATAATAATATTAATTCTTTATTTGTTAATGTAATAAATATTGAATATTAAGAAAATAGTTTCATTTAGAGTTGATAGTTTAATTAAGAGGATGATTGAAGAAGAGTGTAGTACCTGGTGGTACCCCCACTTAATTACCCTCAAAAACTACCATATTTATTTACGCCAACTATTCTTCTTCTGCTATTATTATACATAAATGTATTACTTCATTATACAAGAACGTCTGTTTATATAAAGTTAAAAAGTATTATGCCTGTTTCAATAGTGCGTTAAGCGATGTAGTTGATATATTAAATACACATTTAATTTAAATCAAATTATAATTATTATTAACTACGGGAAACAGACAGAGAAAAATACACTCCAGCGCCGGGATTTGAACCACGGGCCTCTATATTTCCAGTATAGCGCTCTACCAACTAAGCTACGCAGGAGAATGATTTTCTCTGACGTTAATGATACCTTGTCCCGAATTTAAGCTTTCAATTTTCCACAAAGAAACTTAGAAGAGAGGCCTGTAGTTCAAATCCCAGCGCTGGAGTGTATTTTTCTCTGTCTGTTTCCCGTAGTTGTTAATAATTATAATTTGATTTAAATTAAAATTTAATCTTTCCGTAGTATGAATACTACCAAAATCGTAAAATTTGAATACACATTTAATTAAATTGTTGATACTAATTTAATGTGATACTCCCATTATACAGGGTGGAGCGTGGTATACGTATGAATTTGAAAATGTAATAAAACACAGAATGTTACAAAATAATTTTTTAAAATTTGTTTTCCTGATTTAATTACATGGGAAATTTAAATTTACCTAGATTTAAACAAAGTATCGGATAAGTGGTTCCCCTAACACTCCAAACACTGATTAAGCCTTTTTTGAATTTTTTGTGCACTCTCTCGAGCATTTCCACAGGAATTTCGGCAATTTTGGCTCGAATGTTTGTTCTTGAGGGCTTCTAGGGTTCTGGGACGATCGCTGTATATGCTTGGTTAAAGGGCTCAAACAATCTCTCTTTCTTCACCAAGGATTTAAGGTATCCCACAGAAAAAAATCCCAAGGAGCCAAATCAGGCGATCTTGCTGGCCAGTTTAAATCGCCTCTTAAAGAGATGAGACGCCCGGGAAATCTGTCTTGCAAAAAGTTTACGCAAACCGTTGCTGTGTGGGCTGTGGCCCCGTCCTGATGAAACGTGGAACATAAACTTCCCGTCCCCCTCTTTCAAACGACCTGCTTAATCTCAACCGTCTAGGACCAATAGGAAGGGAGCAATTCCCTCTTCAAATTCATACCTTACCTCTCCACGGCACAAGGCACAAAGCCTTCATAGTGGAGAGTTCTTCCGTACTCCTTAATTGTGTTGCGTCAAATCTTCTAATTTAAATGCATAAAGCAACTATTTTTGCTTTGTAATACCGAATTGTTATATTGCATGTAAACAATCATGTTGTAAGCTATATGTTAAATAAAGGAAAATTTATAATAAAAAAAAAAAAAAAAATACGTCTGCCGCGCTCCACCCTGTATAAGTAATAGATGTAATTCTCGTATATAAGTAATATAAGACTGAATAGGTGTAACAATGGACGTCTATAATATTACATATGAGACGTTTCGACCCTGTTAATGGTAATCTTCTGTCATGGTTTATCATTATCGTTCATTTTAAAGTCGAAATAGGAGAAGTGGTAAACTGTCTCGATAAGATAGTCTAAAATGTGGAGACATTTTATGTCACTCTGTAGGAATACTTTCCAAATGACCAGTGAATTTTGGACAACAGTCCATCTAACAATCCCCTGTCTCTTATTGCTCCAAACATTTCTCAACATTTTTGGGGCACCATTCTACCAAAATTATGATTTGCGGACGTTTGCCCCATTTTTGGAGGCAAACGTCCGCACCGCGGATCTTTACCCCATTTGGAATTAATTAATTTATAATTCAAGAAAGTGAAATAATTCATAAAAGAACAAGTATATTGAACGATAAAGATAACATATTAGGTACAATATAAAGTATAGAATTAAAAAAACCTCTGATTGAGAAACCCCTTTTAATTAATCATTCGCTTCATCCGGGGTATGCTGGGTAAAAGGGCTCAAACAATCTTTTTTTTTCTTGTACACTCTGAAAATTATAAACTATTTCTTTTACCAAAAGTAAATTAATTAAATTAATCTTTAGATTAAACTTTTTAAATGGGAAAAGAGTCCACATTAGGACGTTTGCCCCATTTCGTGCGCGGATCTTTGCCCCATTCAGTGCACGGATCTTTGCCCCATTTTATCAAATCATAAAAATATTGTAACCTATCGAAAGTAATTAATTACATATAAAGGTAAAACAAGTGTCTATTTCTACACTACTTTACACAATTTTAGTACAAATTTATCAAAAATAGGAATATAGACTTGTAATAATTAATAATAAACTGCCAAAATTCTATAAAAGTTAGATTGAAACATTAAAAAATAAACTTACCATATGTTTCTTGGCAATACTCCAAACGAACTCAAGATAAAGCATCAACGTAAGGAATGAGTGTTGCCAGTCCTACTTCAAAATGTAGTTTTTCTCCCATTTTTAAAGCAACGCGGACATTTACCCCACGCGGACCTTTGCCCCCACCTTACCCTATATGTTACAATTTATTTTGTGTGTTATTTAAATTTTACCGTTTTGTTTGTATCTGACGCTCTCTCATGGAGACAGTTTTCCAATTTTCTTATTTCAACTTTAAGAGGAACGATACTTATAAACCATGACAGAAGATGAGCGTCTCATATGTTACATTAATTACGTCCATTATTACACCTCTTCAGCCATCTATTGCTTGTATATGAAGTTTTATAAAAATTGATTCGTTACAAACTTTTTTCCCCCTTTTTAGACGTTTTAGATCCGATTAATAGGATTTAGCGATGCTAATGTTGATTTTACAAAAAGTATGTTACGATTTTGGTAGTATTCATACTACGGAACGATTAAATTTTAATTTAAATCAAATTATAATTATTATTAACTACGGGAAACAGACAGAGAAAAATAGACTCCAGCGCGGGGATTTGAACCACCGGCCTCTATATTTCCAGTATAGCGCTCTAACCAACTAAGCTACGCAGGAGAATGAATTTCTCTGACGTTAATGATACCTTGACCCGAATTTAAAGCTTTCAATTTTTCCACAAGTCTGAGGAGTGAGGAGTCAACATTAATGACAAATAACTCGACCGAGAAATAACGCTTATAATTATAAAGTACCCAATTAGTACCTGTACCTCGTACAATCAATTAGAAATTCATATTTTACGATTTTGGTAGTATTAATACTACGGAACGATTAAATTTTAATTTAAATCAAATTATAATTATTATTAACTACGGGAAACAGACAGAGAAAAATAGACTCCAGCGCGGGGATTTATCCCCGCGCTGGAGTCGTTTTTTCTCTGTCTGTTTCCCGTAGTTAATAATAATTATAATTTGATTTAAAAAAAAAAAAAAAAGAATGTTTTAAAAAAATTGTTTGTCTAATCGAATAAATAAAGGTAAAATATTTCCTATTGTGAATTTGAATCTCGCATTTACGCGACCATTGCGCGCGAACGCTTGGACGAATAAACCTATCCAACGAATTTAGCCTGAGCATTAGTAATAGTATCCTGTATACCAAATTTCAACTAAATCAATCATCTTAGTCAAGTCATCGTTGGACACATAAACCTTACTAACAAACCAACAGGATGCTTATTTTGTTGAATGTTAGAAGCTCGCTTACGCTCGCATCAACTATTACTAGGCATCGCATGACTCTATTATTGAAGCGAGTGCAATGCAATAAATACTTAATATTAAGCAAAATTTAATCATGACGAGTTTCTAGTTTGAAAGGATGATTTGAGTTGAATAGAGGGTAGTGCCGGGTGCCACTTCAACTTGGAGTGGAATGTTCTATAGGAACTCTCCTCTCCTATAGAACCTTCCAACATATACGCCTACATCTCCTATTTAAATATTATTAAAAATTTATCAATTCACTACACAAAAACTTTTAATCGTATTAAGTTGAAATTTTACTTGCATGTTTCAATAGTGTGTTAGACGATGTTTTAGTTTTATTAAAATCGATACGTTAGAACATAAGATATGGGTAAAAACCCAATCATCAATCAACTTCTACTCAAGTTGATTTACTCAAGTCAAGACAAACAAACAGACAGAAAAGGTGCACATTTTTTTGAATGTAAGAAGCTTGCTTCAATTATTTATTTATGGATTTTTTTATGAATTTATAAATTTAGAGACAAAGGTTGTGGCATACCAATACAAGATATAGGTATTGACAATATGTTTAGCCCATGTATTGATAAATTAATCTTATCACGATTCCTCGAACTTTATAACTATTCTCATTATCTATAATAATTCATATCAAATTATAATTATTAACAACTACGGGAAACAGACAGAGAAAAATACACTCCAGCGCTGGGATTTGAACCACAGGCCTCTCTTCTAAGATTTGTGGAAAATTGAAAGCTTAAATTCGGGACAAGGTATCATTAACGTCAGAGAAATTCATTCTCCTGCGTAGCTTAGTTGGTAGAGCGCTATACTGGAAATATAGAGGCCTGTGGTTCAAATCCCAGCGCTGGAGTGTATTTTTCTCTGTCTGTTTCCCGCAGTAGTTAATAATTATAATTTGATTTAAATTAAAATTTAATCTTTCCGTAGTATGAATACTACCAAAATCGTAAAATATGAATTTATAATAATTCATTTTAAAATAGAAATTGCTGATGAATTATAAAAATCAACCAAATTTTATAATATGTAGTGTGTTCCGCGATACAGCACTGAATAGCAAACATTGGTACTACAAGTGAGTTTTCGAGAAAATGTCATTCTTTATAAAATATCCTACTTGTGCTTTATTCAATCAAATAAAACTTTTATTTAGATAACATTTTTGTTACATTTACCATAATATAAAAGTAAATCAGGCATGGCTAAAAGCCGTCTGCCGGAACTTGCGGTTTATTGAAACTTTGTTAGTTTGTTATCTGATCCACAAGAGATTTTAAAAGGATTCTTAAAAGATTTTAAAATAATTACTTCTCATTTAGATAATCGCACATAACAGAAAGAATATTTCAAGGACATTCTGCATAATTAGTATACAGGAGATAGTCGAATTTACTATTCTATAATAATTCTTATAATAATTGTGATATTATCACATCCTAAAGAAACTCTTCAAATAGCTTTGTAATGGTATTTAGATACAAAAAAAAAAATCGGTCCGAGACAACTCAGTCTAACTTCCTTAAATAAGAGTTAGATTTATATTTAAATGGAGTAAATGTTAGAATTTTTAAAAATCAAAATCATCGGAACCGTTTTCGAGAATTTTTTTTTTCAGTTTTTGTCAGAGTGTTTTTGGGATAGCATCCCCCAAATTTGGAACTAAAATTAATTTCTTGATTTCGCCTCGGGGCCTGATTTTTCTGAATATATATGCCAAATTTCGTCAAAATCAAACCAGTTGTTTAGGCTTCACGCATTGCACAGAGTTTTTGTCCACTTTTTTTTTTGGATAAAACGTGTAAATCATCAAAATTTCAAAATTGAATTTTTGTGCCATCACAATACTTTCTCTTTATATGCCAAAGTAAAAACAAAAACAAAAAAACTGTATTATTAATTGTAACTTTTTCTTTTATGAATGATTAAGCATCAATTAAACTAAATCAAAAATCAAAATCAAGTCAATCATCAAGTGGACAAAATCAAGCCAACCAGACTTTTTCAACGTGCCTGAGAAGTGTAAAACAATGTAAGTAAGCTATGTAGTTCTGTTACAACTAATAAATCTGATAAAAAGAAAAATAATAATAAAAATACACGCAACCTAAACCTCAACCTCATCTCAACCTCAACGCATCTTAACCTCAACCTCATCTCAACCTCAACGCATCTTAACCTCAACCTCATCTCAACCTCAACGCATCTTAACCTCAACCTCATCTCAACCTCAACGCATCTTAACCTCAACCTCAACGCATCTTAACCTCAACCTCATCTCAACCTCAACGCATCTTAACCTCAACCTCATCTCAACCTCAACGCATCTTAACCTCAACCTCATCTCAACCTCAACGCATCTTAACCTCAACCTCATCTCAACCTCAACGCATTTCAGCCTCCAACAATAAGAACCCACCTAAATACAAACAATAGATCATATGCTTCGACAGCGACAACAAAACGATGCATTACGATCTAAGGAGGGGGAGTTCTATGACAAAGCCAACTTATAATTGATTTAGTATTTTTTATTTTACACTTACTTAAAATGATTTATTAATTTTATTATTTCTATTATAAAATATTTGGCAGTCGATATGTTGTTACAATATGTTAGGAAAATCTTATTTCCATTCTGCAGCCCAAGAGTGACCTTAACTGAATATTCATAGGACACCCTTTAGGATCAGTTGTCCTATTGGGAATTGAGGATAATGTGACAATGATTTCGCTGTAGGGTAGAGCAAGCTCGGTTGGAACCCTATTCTTCTCTCTTTATTAGACTAGGGCTACCACTAGACAAAATTCAAGCCGTGGCCCCCGCGGTCCTACACAGCAAAGACTTCGCTGCAGCCTAGATCAACCTCTAGCATCCCCCCCGCAATTTGTATATACACGGTCCATCTCTACATCTACTCGACTGCTTTTCCTCTAATAAATTTCATTATAATGGTATTATACGTCTTCTCAAGACGACATTACCTATTTTTGACGCAACAATTATTACATGCTTTATTAAGTAAGTTGTTCTCGCCTGTTTGCTGCATGGCAGGAACAAATCTGGTAATCTTTATTTGACCATCATCAAAATCAGTGATCGCTCTAAAAATTGGATAAGAGCATGTTCCGGATCAAAATAATCAGTCATCATCATTTAACAAAATAGTTTTTATTAGAAGATATCATCTGAAAATTATTGAAATATATCAATAAATTTCATTCCTAACAAACCAGTTTGTATTAAACGATATAATCTGAAATTTATTGATATATATTAATAAATTTCCAGATTTATATGGAGTATCTTTTGCGGAAAAATTAAAGAAAAAAATAAGGAAATCAACAACGATGATCACTAACAATGATGCCACTAAGTAATGATCACTAACAATGATGTCACTAAGTAATGATCACTAACAATGATGTCACTAAGTAATGATCACTAACAATGATGTCACTAAGTAAAAAGAAAAAAAAAATAACACGCTTTTATTAAACATGCTCTAAAACAGAAAAATCTTTTATCTACGATTGATACGAAATATAAACATTAATTACGAAATATATATTTTTATCTCTGTTTACATGCGTAGAAAGTGATTCTTTACGTAGTTGTATTCATTGCGCATGCGCGTTTTATAATTCCTATTTTTTTCCGCCCTAGTGCGGTAAAAAAGAAGAATTCTTCACCTTAACGCACGATTACCAAGTTTGTTTACATTTATCAAAACTGATTTGCTGTTTGTTTAATTAAAGTAACTGTTTATATCAAGTTTTTAGTGAAGAACAATGTTTATATCGAGGTTCTACTAACCTCGCTGTCGCTCTGGTGCAAACTCCGCACTCGCTTGCAAAATGCTACTTTCTGCACTAGACGCGTAATGTACTATAAAGTATTTAAAATAGTTTCATGGCCAAGAGAATATAATAAATTTCTCATAGAAATACGAACTTATAAGGAATTTTGTTATTTTTTTTTTGTATTTATTATTAAAATCGAACAATCGTAGATTTTTAGGTAGGTCAATTAGGGTAGAAGTAGTAAGAGTTAACAACTCATAGTAGTTAGAAACTGGCTATATTTCGTCCCCCTCCGGGACATAATCATGCCTAAAACATCATTATAATATAATTTTCAATGTTTAAATAAGTTAAGTGTTCTTCTTTTTTATAAAAATCCTATTTAAAAACAAAATTGTTAATTATATGTAATGATGTTTTAGGCATGATTATGTCCCGGAGGGGGACAAAATATAGCCAGTTTCTAACTACTATGAGTTGTTAACTCTTACTAATTTTACCCTAATTGACCTACCTAAAAATAATCGTAGATTAAGTACGGTACGAAACTCGTGCGATAACGGCATTTTGCTTTGCTCGTGTGGTTTTACTACCCTCGCTGTCGCTCGGGTGCGAACTCCACACTCACATGCAAAATGCTACTTTCCACACTAGACGCGTAATGTACTATTTTTTAACAGCCAGATCGTACTGAACTAGCGAGTACAGCATATGCCTGTCACTAAGGATAAAAGCGTGGGGCGCTACCAACCATTGTTTATATTTTTTAGTAGCGCCCCACACCTTCATCTTTGAAAGTGTAAAAATATAGTGACAAAATATTTTCTACTTTTTAGAGAACGTTTAACTAATGCGTGTTTTTCCTTTTTTTAAAAAAGAAAAAATAAAAAATAATATTTCTTAAAGATGTAGTTGATTATTTATAACAAAGAGTGTCATACTACTTATTATTGAGTTAACATAGAGTGAGCTATGAATGAAAACGATAGAAAGAGGAAGTAATAGCGTTTTCTTTAGAATCTACCAAGCACTTCTATGTATTAAGAAGTTTTCGGAGCCAAACTTTGCTTCGTACAAACTTGAAACTTTATGAGTAAAAGTTTCTTTTCAGTAATATTGCTCAAGTTCAGTAACGCCTTTATTGTATTAATGTCGAGTGTACTTCAACACGATAAACTCTTAAAGATGCTTCTGTGTGAAGAAATAGTAGCTTTCACCTACAATTTTGAATTACCTTGGGATATCTTTAGAGCTTAGACATCTTAAACGGTTTATTTATTTATAACTCTATCTATTATTTATCTTTTAATTTGTAACTTGAATTTCTATTTAGTTATATACGTATAGTGTTTTTTTGTGGCCACCATAATTTTTCAAATAAATTAACCATGGATTAATATAATTAATAGCAAATTATAATAATCATTAACTACGGGAGACATACAGAGAAAAATAGACCCCAGAACCGGGACTTGAACCACGGGCGTCCTATATATCCGGTGCTAGGGTCTATTTTTCTCTGTATGTCTCCCGTAGTTAATGATAATTATAATTTGATTTAAAGTAAAATTTCTTTCCGTAGTATGACTACTACCTAAAACTTAAAAATTTGAATATAGGTAATTAATAGTTAAACATTATTCATTTGCTTTCTTGAAAAGCACATAAAATCAAGTGATTTTGGAGACATCTTAATTCGACACACGTCAAATTTGTTGTAGACGTTTCTTAGTATATTATGCTCACATTATATAGTATTAAAAGTAAAAATAGCTAATTATTAATTTTTCTTTTTTAATTTTTCCTCGATTTAGAGGTTTTAACTCTATTTTGCTCAATAAATGTGTAAATAAGTTGATCTACGTCGATACGAAGTATAAACATTGTAGGTATCTCTGTTTAGATGCGTATAGAAAGTGATTCTTTACGTACTTGTGTTCATTGCGTGTTTCATAATCCCTCTAGTGCGGTAAAAAAGAAGAATTCTTAACCCTAACGCACGATTTGTGAGTTTGTTTACATTTAACAAAACTAATTTGCGGATTGTTTAATTAAAGTAACTGTTTATATCGAGTTTTTAGTGAAAAACTGTCGCTCGGGCGCAAATTCCACACTCGCATGCAAAATGCCTCTTTCCTCACTAGACGCTTAATGCTTATATGGCATGTTATTAATAATTTTAAAGCTCTTTTCAGTTATACTAAGAATTTGTAAGTTTTTTACCCCGAAAAATATTTTCTAGATGCCGTATTGAAAACAAATATAAGAGCAAAATTAAAATATTTCTTAACGAGTTCTTTTTGCAGCGTAGTAAGGATTTTAAGGTTGAAAAATAACGATTAGATCATTTTAATCTAAAAATAACGTAGCTCAGATAAAATATAATCGAGATAAAGGTATTGACAAAGTAAAGAAAGAAAATGCTATTTGAAAAGGTAATGTTGATAAAAGAATATTTGAGAGATAGAAAAATAATTATAATAATAATTTAAAGTAAAGGACCTTGATAATAAATCATGCGAAGAAAATAAAGTATAAGAAAAAGATATAAACAATTATATAATGAGGATTGACCAGAAACCCCTCATTGGAGACCTTCAGTGGACTGCAGTAATCCAAGTATGAATATTGGACGTTAGTAAAAAGTGATATATTTAAAAAAAAAATCTGTTTTTGATGGTCAAACTGGGGTAGGTTAGATTAGGCAATCGGGAATAAGAAATATAGAAATTATAATATTGAGATAATTTAAATATAATGAGAAATGTATTTGACAGTTTACATGAAAAAAACAATTTAATATAAGAAAATATAAAAAAAGTAATAATAACGAGATAATTTTAATCGGAAAACATAGAGACAGTTATGAAAGAAAATAAATAAATTAAACAATGATGCCTTCATTTACATAACTGAGATTGTTTTTTAAATTTCTTTCTTTATTTGAAACTATAATACATAATACATAACATATATATATATATATATATATATATATATATATATATATATATATATATATATATATATATATATATATACAATAACAAGCAAATGGTTTAAAAGTATTTAGAACAGGAAAACAATGAGCGGAGATATTAACCAATTGGTAAATTCTCCAAAATGGAATACAGGATATAATAGTTATTTTTGCACCTAGGGAATAATGTAAGATATTATTTCCCGCGTGATTGAGTTGATTCCTGAGGCAAAGCCGAAGGAATTAAGGTAACTAAATCCCAAGGTGAAGCCGAGGGTATTAGGTATCTTAATTCCCGAGGCGAACCCGAGGGATTAATGTCAATTAGCTTCCGAGGCGGAGCTGAGGGAGATAATTATAGCAAGGGAATAATAATGCATTATTCTTGAGGTATACATACAAAATTTTATCTTCAGAAAAAGCACTATATAAGATTTAATCAATAAAGAAAACATTTGTATTTCTTTATTAAACGAATTAAATAAAACAAAACAAAATAGACTGCCAATTGGTGTGGCACAAAGCTTCCTCGCATCCTATCACGTACTTTATTGTTATAATAACATTAACATTATCGTTAGATTACTTTATTGTTATATTGTTTATTGCCTAAAACCATTAATATAGTTTTAGCGATCTTTAACATTTCATAGCGGTGTCGCTGTAGGTTTTACTAAAAAATTGTGCTTGTAAAAAATGTTTGTCTCATTGAATAGATGAAGTTTGATTTTTGTCCCGACCTAAAATTTCAATTTTAAATTTGAAGTTTACGTTTAAGTGAGCATTACGCGTGAACGCTTGAACGGATTAGTTGTCCAACGAACTCGCCCTGGGCATTGGTAAAATGAACATGTCTACCAAATTTCATCAAAATCGGTGGACATTTACTCAAGTTATCGTCGCACGTTTCATGATTCGTGGACACACAGACCGACCGACAGACAGACAGAAAGACAGACAGACAGACACGGAACCAAAAATGTTCCCTGATGTCTGAAACGGATTTCTGTCTTGGAATTTTTAAAATCGGAGGTATACAACTTTTTTGTTCTCAAAAGTGAACACAATGCTTCCGTTACCTTCGGTAAACTCGGAAGCAATAAATGATTTAAAACAATTAATAATTCATTTTTAAGTAATAAAAAAAGCTAAACAAAAGTAAACAAAGCATCGAAGAATGACTCGCAATACAGCTGGGAGTTTTAAAGCAGGGTTGCCAACCAGATTTCAATCAATTCACTATATTTGCCATTCATTCTCTACTATTTACAAACTAATTTGTGATTAGTGATTAGAGTGGATTATAATCCCGTTTTTACATTATTTCCCCGTTTTCACATTATTTCCCTGTTTTTAAGAACGGGAATGAAAATACCAACATTATTACCTATAAACTAGCCCTGAAAAGTTACTTTTCGTTCCTATTGGAGATAAATTAAATTAAATTGATTACATCATTACATTAACAGCCTTATTATTTATTTCATTATTATATACAAATATGCTCCAGCACACACATATACACGCGAAAATATACATACATTCAAAGGTATTTATAAATTTTCTATTTTAAGGCTCCAGATTATCTTTGGGACATCTTCGCTTCAGACGTCGGCGGGGATTTCCCGGGAGGGTTGGGAGGATACGGATTGGACGAGAGGGTTATCATGATTTGAAAGGGAATTATGAAAGGAATGGTGACGAGATTTAGCTAGGTCGGGGACGAAGGGTACTTTGAGGTCATTATGGAGTGTATGATTCGAAACATAGAATGGGGCATTAGTCATTTTTCTGAGAATTTTGGACTGCAAGGATTGAATTCTTTGGGAGTTGGAACGTTTTGTGGAGCCATAAGTCCATCCCGTAGCTCGATTTTCCGCACTAGACGCGTAATGTACTATTATATGATGATAAAAAGGATTAATATTATTTAAGAAATAATTTTTAATGTCGCATTTACTTAATTAATATTTTAATTTGAAGTTAGCGGTTTTGATTAAGATTTTATTCCACTTTTATAAATATGCATTTTCATTTCTTAAATGCCTATAAGATGAAAGCCATGTCACCCAGATTTCAAAAGAGCCTAAGCAGCGTTTAATTTTCATTTCCCAATCTATTTGTTTAAAAAAAAATAAAAAAAATCTTTGTTTAAAATACTTAATTGTCAAAAGCATACTTGACTACGTATATTGTTGGTTTTTACGGCTGCATATTTTGAGATACGTCCGCAAAATTAATTAATTTCAGTCCAGTTAGATTTGTAACTCTAAGCCTAATTATTTATATTACCAATATATTTTATTGACGAATTCTAGTTATCCTAAGCTTGCATTGATAGTGAAATTGCAAATCTAGAAATACTATGATGAGAGATAAAACAAGATTTACTGGGCAGTAGAGAGAATAATAATAGAATTGCTGATAGATTGAACAAGTCAGTAGAAAATCAATTCACAAGTTCATCCTGGCATAATAATGCCAGTGCCGTAGCTAGGGTATTGCCCCCCCCCCAAAAAAAATGCCCCTGACAATGGTATAGATGTTTGATTTCAAGTTAGAATTCTGACGAGCTTCGATATTATAGACGAATCGGCTAAATTAAGTTATAGATGAGTGATATTGTTTAAATAGCTCAAGTATAGCAATCTTAACATTTTAATCCGATAGCTTCATGTATATAAATTATTTAATCTACAATATTCATGAGATTAATCGTGAAATTATCCCTTGGACATAATTTTGGAATTGTTAAACGTGTAAAATGTTTACAGGACCATCCTTGTGGTCCAAGATAAATTAATTTTGAACCAAGTTGAAATTTCTGAATGATTGATATTTTACCCGATGAGTTTTATTTTTAAAATGTGGAGGTATTCAATCCTCAATACACAGACTCGCGAATCTTAACAGGAAAAAGTTAGAAGCCTAGGGAACAGCTCCCTTCCCGTCTAAGGTAAATATTAGCTGAAACCCTTAGATGAATTCGGACCGTTTTGATTACCCTTAGGGGTGATATTAAATTCTTTGATTATCCCAAGCTTATTCAAGCTTATACATATATTCATTCCTAACATTGGACCATCCAAGTAAATGAATTTCCACATCACCATGTAAATGATTTCCAATTCCAAACGAAAAACTAAAAATAATAATAATTTCTTGTTTATTTCGAATGTATCGTCGAATGCCCAAAAACCAAATTTTCAGCAGCTGTAAATAATTTAGCCTGTGTTGGCTCACAATAGTCGATTCTGCGGTCCCCGGGGTTGACCCTTGGGTTTCCATCCGAATTCCCCCTACCTTCCCTACCTCCCTTAATTAGGATAGCCCTTTACAACCTAAATAACTTCCATGTTTCACAAGAAGCCTTGCTTGCTTCTTACCCATTAACACGTCACATTTAGTTCAGCTGCTACCTGAATTGATGCCTAGAAAATACGGTAGATAATTTCGTTACCATTTGAAGTCGTGCATAAGTAAATGATAGCTTGGGGTATAAAGGCTTTAATTGCACCTACCATGTTGACATATACTATGGGTTTTTGAGGTGATTTAAAATTAATACGTACACGTAAAAATGGAGTAATCATGTTATGTAGGTTATCTATTGAAGACAAAATTTCTTAATGTGTACCCCAGTATTTCTCTCCACTAAACGTCCACTGGTTAACGGCGTTAAGTAAAAACAATTGAAACCTGTTTCAGGTTGTTGTTTTTGAAACCAATATTTGATAGTCTCCTTTCTTAGAAATGCATCTAGTAATGACGGAGTAACGTCAACTCGGATGAACTCGGGATGAAAGCGTGTGCTCTAAGATTTTTATGAATGTCCTTTTGTTTTTACCACCTCAGGTTGCAGGTTAATTGAACCTTTCTGTTGCTTCTAAGAGCTTATTAGCTATCATGGCTCTAAATTTAAATTATATCTATTTCAAAGTTAGAGGTGTTTCTAATTTTTTTTCTTTGAACTCTCATTTTTTGGTTTACATACATAAAAATTTAATTAAGAATATACATTGAGCAGGTAAAGCTTATTAACCAGTAGCCAATTACTCTAAAATTAAGCTCATTTTCCTGCGAAAGCTGAATATATTATATATTTTTTAATTTTAATTTTTTGGATTGAGGGCAGTAATTTAATTGGACCGGAGGTTGAAGGTGTCGTCTAAGCTGATTAAAAGCTTTTATTTATGAAGGCAGGTTGGATGCCCAAGAATTTTCGTCAGATGGGTTGCTTGGAGGGGGAGGGGGGGGGGGGGGGGGGGCAAAAGGAGTATTATCTGGGGTAGTAAGATAAGAAGGTAGAAGAAGCTAAGACGGTAGTAGGAAGTATGGGGGAGTTCTGGCACAGGGGGGGTTAGGGGGGTTCTTGTGTGGTGGTTGAGCATGCGCACCAGACAGATACTCCGGTATACTAGGGCCCAACACCGGCCTGCTTGACTATTCTTGCCTGAGATCTACAGCGAGATGGGTCAACCTCTCTGGTAGCTTTCTGGTGGCTGAGCGAGCTTTTTACCTCTTATTAAGGTAACACTAAATAAAATAAAAAAACTTAATTTATTTTTAATTTCTATTAATTTAATATTATTAAAAAAAAAAAAAAAAAAAAAAAAAAAAAAAAATATTGCTGCAAAACTTAAAAAAAGTATAATCATATAGATATTTAGGTATACACACACACACACACATATATATTATATATATATAATATTTTTTTACATACAAATGTTGTAAATGAAATTAAAAACTTAATAAAGAAGACAAAAGAGAGAGAAAAAAAAATAAATAAAAAATAAGAGAAATAAAAAGTACTTAGTCGCTGAGTCAGTACTTTTATTATAATTAAATGGCCTTATTTTTTATTTATTTACAATATTAAATATTATTAAAAAATTGAATCTAGATTGTAAATACATCTATTAAACATGTTTTTAAGACTAAAATATAATTTATACTATATCTTACTTACAATATATAGAAATAAATAAAATTTAATAAACATCTGAATAGTTTAAGAATAAATAAATTTATAAATATGTTTTATGATTTAAATTTATGAATATTAGATTAATTTAATTTTAGCGCGGAATCTACAGGTAGGTAAGGTTGCATGCTTGGGAGCTGGAAGAACCCATTAGGCATTATGAAGCCACTTGTTACGGGTTCTATCGAGAAGGTTATATTTTCTACTCACTCTCACTTCAGCCTTTTCTATTCCGGGCTCAGAAAGGGACAAAAGTTTTCTTCCCTTTAAGTTTTTTATTCAAAAAAGACAAAGTCCTTTGAATGATAAGTGTGTAATGAAATATATTTTATTTCATACTAGAATATAAAAATAAATATAGTCTTTTATCTATTAATAGATTTTAAAATACAAATAAATACAGAAACATATATATATAAAAATATTAATTAATATATTTAATTAATAAAAATGCATTTTTAAATATAATTATTATTAATAATTAATTATTTTTCTTTTAATAAATTCATACAGCTTAATTATTTAAATTAAAATTAATGTTGAATATATTTATGTATCATACATTTTTTTTTACATATTTATTATACAATGTTTGTAATTCACTTTTGACATAGTTTTAATATAATATTTTTGCTGTTTCTTAAAATCACAAAAATTTAATTTAAAAAAATAATTATAAATAAGATTTTTTTTAGTAATGTTTACCATAAATCTACTATAAAATTATATCGAACCAAGTAAAAATATGAATATATAAAAAAATTAGTTTAACATATAATAAAATGAGTTTTAGCAATTCCAAATTGGCAATTGCTAAAACAAGGGTAAGTATTTCTCCTTGAATCATATTATTTTTTGTGTGCTGTGTATATATTTTTTTATGTACCCTTTCCTTATAAAATAGGTATTGTTTATAAATATATCACTAATGTAACTAGTATTATTATAAAATTAAATGTCCCGCGCTTCTTTTGCCTTTTTTTTCTTAAATTATTTAAGAAAATTATAATCGTACCTTATATTAAAAATAAATAATAATAGGATGTAAAAATCAATATAACTATTATTTGAAACTTATTGAAGTAAAATTTCTTTAAAATAATGATATTATTTTTGTAAAGATGAAGGTTCATTAATATAAATATTAGTAATTTATTAAAAATCAACTAAAAATATTTTATATACATTTTTTTTTATGTTAATTTTAAATATTTAGGTTTGCGGAGGCCCCAAACGGGCCAAAGCACCTTAATAGTTAATAGTATTCACTGTTAGTCATCAGGTTATTGAATAAGTTTAAAAAAATGTATCTTTAAGGCCCCCATACACGATCAAACATTTTGCGCAAAGTGTTTGCGCAAACCTGATGCCGGGCAAATTTAGGCCATACACGTCCGCCAACATCAAACAGCCACATACACTGTCAAAATGTTTGCGCAAACATTTTGACCGTATATCGGGCCCTTTTTAAAATAAGAAAATAAATATAACAAAAAAATTATAATAGTTTGCTCACTACACCTTTTAAAACTTACATAAATATTTGTTTTACTTGAATTTTTTAATTAACTGAACATCAGTTTTGAATATACTGTAAGCTTATTTTCTAAATCAAACCGAAGGTGAGACATAAGAACCTGTTAAAAAACTAACAGGAAATAAATAAAATGAACTGCAAACAGATTTAGACAATAGATGGAATAAGTACGAGAAACATTTAAGCTAGATTCTTAATAGAAAAATAGAAAAAACGTAACGTAAAGTACAAAAATTGTAAAATAATACTTAAAAGAATTGTTTTAGTTTCGTATTTGAGGAATAGAAATCTTAAAAAGATTAAATTTTAAGAAAGAATAATATGAACAGTTTAATTTTCTAACAAATTCAGATACAAGATTTTTTTTTTAAATATACAAGATTTAAAGTAAAAACATAATAAAATACATTATTTTCGATTGACAAAGTAATAATGAAAAATATCTTATCAAGAATTCCAAAAATAAAATATTAAAAAATATACATATAAAATATTAAGTTAAAAAATCAGATTACTTTTACCGTGAATATGAAAACTTATTAAAGAAGATATGAATATACAATGCAATAAAACGCAAAAATAAAAAAATGTAATAAGTACTCGGCCTTAATTTGCTTTTCAAAAATAAAACAAATAATGATGTGAGATATGAATACACAAAATAAAAATACTTTAATTTAATCTTACTTTATTTAACTTTAATTTGACTTTATTCTCACTTTATTTTACTATAATTTATTCTACTATTATTTGTAGTTTTCATCTTTTATCATATCATTTAAATTTTGTTTAGACTATAATAACAAAATGGGATAACCAAACTTAATGTTACTTCTCAATTTGTTATCTATTTTTGTATAAAAATGGGTAATTTAAAATTCAAGATGTTAAATGAGAAAATGTTAAGCTTTTGTTTCTATTAGAGAAAATCAATGAAAATTATATAATTTATCATACTAGACTAATAGACAATATATTATTTGTATGTATTAAGTTTCAAAGTAATTTTGAATTTTAACCAAAGTAAAAAAAAGGAATTGTATATTCATTTTAAAGCGGCTTTCACGCCGAAGTAGCAAGTCGCAGGATGCATGCGTCCTGGTGTCAAGATGCATGCCACTTAAACACCGGACTGTATAACTGAACGAGAGCTTACACACCGAGGATGCACGTCGCACTTGCATTCTCGGTGTATAAGCTCTCGTTCAGTTATACAGTCCGGTGTTTAAGTGGCATGCATCTTGACACCAGGACGCATGCATCCTGCGACTTGCTACTTCGGCGTGAAAGCCACCAAAGTATTTCAACGCTGTTATTATTAATGTTATTTATTAATGAATTTGAATTGATTGATGAATTGTAAGAGGTGTCACTCATAACCTCACAAGGTTCCACGACCTTTGCCGATTTGTTTTATCACAATAAATCAATTATAATAATAATGATAATAATTATTATTATTATTAGTTACGTTCTTATTTTACTATGTTTCTATAGGGAAAATATTAAGCAATTACACATACGAGACGTAAAAAATACAAAAAAAAAAATAAAAATAAAAATTAATACAGAAAAAATAAGTGACTAGTTTAAATTTTTATGTTAAAAAAACCAAAAGTAAAATATTAATAGAAAAAAATCGTTAAAAAACCTCTTATTGATTATCAGAACTAGCAATTTTTTTTAACTTAAAATAAAAATGAAAAATGAAAATAATAATTAGCATTAAGGAACTAAAAAATACATTTTTGCAAAGAACCACAAGAAAAGATCAACTCACTAACTTAAATTATGATAAATAACAGGCGATAAAGTTTGGAAAAGTTATAGGGCGTATTAGTACACCTCATATGGAACAAAAAACACCTTATATACTATAGGTCAATTCTCAACCGTTCTGCCACTAGGTCAAGAGATTTAGAGAAATTTCGAGGGGTGTCTTCCTAGTCTCATAAAATGAATTGTTGCTCTCAAAATATGAATGCTAGAATAATGATATTAGTATCGTTGGAAAGCTTAGAAAATTTCCAATAAAGAAAAGTACTCTTAATTCCTTTCAGTCAAATTAGGATTTGCTGAGTATTAATTCTTATCGAAATTATTGAGAATATTTTTATTTTTTTGGTGATGCCAGAACTTAATAACCAGTATAGTTGCATCTAGTACACTTTTAGGAAAACTTCCTCATTTACTTACCTTTCAAAAAGTACTCAAAGCTTTACCCATTTTTTTTTTTGGCAATATTTTAAGTAATAATCGACGGAAGTTAAATAATTGATTGTAAATTATTCTAAAATAAGTACCACACAACTATTTATAATTAAATACAATAATGTTAAGTTTAACATTATTTCTTGTTGAAAAATATTTTGTGCACCGATTTTACTCGGTTACAAGAGCACCTGAAGATTTTTTTTTAATTAACTTCAAAGCAATTTAAATTAGCTTAGTAATTTTAACAAGAAATAATGCTTAATTTATCATTATTGTATTTAATTATAAATAGCTGTATGGTACGCATTTTAGACTATATTTACAATAATTTTTCTAACTTCCGCCGGTTATTACACAAAATATGGCCAGTTAAATGGGTAAAGATGTCAGTACTTTTTGAAAGGTAAGTAAATGAGGAAGTTTTCCTGAAAGTGTACTCGATGCAACTACGCTGGTTTATAAGTTCTGCCACCACAAAACAATACAAATATATTAAAATACTCAATAATTTCGATAAGATTGAATACTCAGCAAATGCTAATTTGAATGAAAAGAATTAAGAGTACTTTTCTTTTAGGAAATTTTCTAAGCTTTCCAACGATACTAATATCATTATTCTAGCATTCATATTTTAAGAGCATCAATTCATTTTATGAGACAAGGAAGACACCCCTCGAAAATTCGCTACATTTGACCTAGAGGCAGAACGGTTGAGAATTTACCTATGGTACATAGAGTTTTTTTTGTTCCATACGAGATGTACTAACGACCTATACATTTTTCAAACTTTATCGCCAGTCAACCTGTATTATATTACGTGACGGTAAACATATAAAGCAGGCATAATTGCAAAATCACCCATCATTGATTTATCAGAACCTGGAACATTAATACTCAATGAAGAATAAAAATAAATACTAGTTAGTATTTTAAAGATTAATAACAATTAATTAATTAATAAAAGCTAATTCAAATTATGATTAAAAACTATATTATAGTACGCAACGGTTAAAGCTTTATAATAATAAAAAAAAATACTACTTCTTTTATACATCAGAACTTGCAACATTAGTAACGCAATGATGAATAAAAATACTAGTTAGCATTGTGGAGATAAACCCAAAAATTAATATAAGAAATCAGAACTTACGACATTAATAAAGCAATGACGAATAAAGCTAGCATTGTGGAGATTAATAACAATTACGCAAGGATCTTAAAAAAAAAAAATAATAATTTGCTGATTTAAATATGATGTAAAACATTATATATGTATTATCATAGTACGTGAAAGTAAACATATAAATATACAAAATTGTTAAATAACACTTTTTCACATATCAGAACTTGCAAAATTTGTAAGGAACTCAATGATGAATAAAAATACTAGTTAGCTTTGTGGAGATTAATAACAATTTCGAAAGGATCTTCGAAAGAAAGAAAAAATAACTTGCTAATTTAAATTACGACGCAAATCATATTATATTACATACCCGACGGTAAAAAATAATGATAAATAAAACTTAATTTATGCATCACATCTTGCAACATTAGTTACTTGATGAAGATTACAAAATATTAGTTAGCATTGTGGAGATTAATAACAATTTCGAATTGATCATTTGATAAAAAATATAATATAGTAAGGGAAAATTGTTAAAATAACATATTTTAGACATATCAGAACTTTTAACATTAATAACGCAATGAAGAATAAAAATATAAATTAGAATTGTGGAGATATAATAACAATTTCTCATGAATCTTAACAAAAAATAACACAATTATTTAAAATTATGATATATTACAGTACGCATAAATGGTAAAATACTTGCAAAAATTGTACCGCAATGAAGAATAAAAGTACTAGTTAGCATTGTGGAGATCTATAGAAATTTTGCATGGATCTTCAAAGAAAAATAATAAAAGTAATATTGCAAAAGTATGAAAATGGAAGATAATGGGATATAAGGATAGTATCTGGTAAAATATTACAAGTTAGGTATTTTCACTTACAATTAAAATTGGTAAATATACCTATATATTAAATATAAGGCATAATAAATAATTATAACATCGACTTCATTTTAGTTTCGACTTCAACAAAATATTTTTAATTTTACACTCTCTTCCTTATGGCACGTTCTGGAGCCCGGGAGTAAATCCGAAAAAAACGACCAAAATCACCGTCACAAAATCACCGTCACGCAAAATCCATCACGAAATCTACCGATGACAATTACTTGAGTAAAAGATCACCGAGTTAGTTGAAATTTGGTACACATGTTCATTTTACAAATGCCCAGGCTAAGTTCGTTGGACAACGTTATCTGCCCAAGCGTCCACGCGCAACGCTCGTGGCTTCAAATGGCTTCAAATGTAAAACAGAAATTTCAGGACGGGAAAAGATTCTATAATCATGATCATATAATCAACTATTCGATGAGACGAACATTTTTTTAAATATAATTTTTTACTGGTCTTATATTTCTTTGCTTTGTAAGTTTCAAGTTAAGCTTCAAATTTAAAATTGGATTTTTTGGTCGGGAAAAAATTCTAACTTCATCTATTTAATGAGACAAACAACTTTTTAAATTTTTTTTTTTTTTTTCGTAAAACGAACACCGACGCTGCTATGAAGTGATAAAGAACGCTAAATTTATTAAAGTGGACCTAAACGTTTTAAATAAAGAAAACAACGTTTATACCGATATCTTAAGTTCTAATGTAACGATTTCAATAAAACTTCATACACATCGTCTAAAGTACAATTGAAACAGGCATGTAAAATTTCAACCTGATACAAGCAGAAGTTTTTTAGTGTCAGTGATTTATATTTTTTAATATAATATTTTAATTGGAGATTCGCCGACGGAGGATGGGACAGTTCTTTTCTTCTCTACAACCATCTGCTTTAACTTTAAACTAATCAAAATAAACTTTTTTCTCAATTTACAATACATCATTTACTGTAAGACTCTCTTTTCAAAGATAATAAAAAGTTTTTCTTTTAATTTTGCCTTAACTCCGCTAGTACAAATAGTTACTTTCAATTTTGTCTCTTATTCTAACTCCGCCATGTTTAAGTAGTTAGTATCATATACTTAGCACTGAAATTATATAATTTACATTTAATATAAAGCGTAAGGAACTTCGTTCCTACCGGGTGTCCCACGACACCACACGTATTTTTTTCTACGGTCTAACTAATACTCAAATTATTTTATTTTATATTTCAAATTAATCTGAACAAGAAATAAAATTTATAAAACTTCTTTGTCACAATATAATAAATATATATGAGCTTATAAATTATAGCTATATTAAAAATATACGTAATAATATCAGATATGGAAGCTTCTATGGAGACAATCTTGAGGGAATAACATTTTTAGGGTCATCATCAGTACCAAAATGTGGGAGAAAGTAAAAAAATACGTGTGGTGTCGCGGGACACCCGGTAGGAACGAAGTTCCTTACATTTTTCATTAAATATAAATTATAAAATCACACTGCTAAGTACGTATACATTGCTAACTATGTACTTATACATGGCGGAGTTAGAAAAGAGACAAAATTAAAAGTAACGAACTGTTTTTACCTAGCAAGAGTTAAGGAAAAATTAAAAGAAAAGCATTATTTGTATCATTAAAGCAAGCGTCTTACTATAAATATATATTGAATATAAGAAAAAAGTTGATCATGATGATAGTTAAAGAGTATGTTTGTTAAAGGATGTTGGATTGAAATAGGACTGTTTTCTACCTACCCGGCCTATTAATTTAAAATATTATAAAATATATCTCTTCCCTACTCTAAAGCTTCTGCTTGAATCCGGTTGAAATTTTACATGCCAGTTTCAATTGTACTTTAGACAATGTGTAAGAAGTTTTATTAAAATCGTTATACGTTAGAACGGAAGATATCGGTAAAAACGTTGTTTGCTTTATTTCAAACGTTTAGGTCCATTTTAATAAATTTAGCGATCTTTATCACTTCATAACAGTGTCAGTGTTCGTTTTACTAAAAAAAAGTTGTTTGTTTCATTAAATAGATGAAGTTAGAATTTTTTTCTTGGATTAAATACGCAGTATTATAATAATATACCTAATATATTGAAATAAGCGCCTAGTCAGCACAGATCAATTTTACTTTTAACAAGACCGTGCTTACATTTTCGATATTCACAAAACCAAGTGACATTTTTACATACAACAAAAATAAACAAGTTAAGTGACAGGCTTCCATAATAACATTTTTTCCCGTCTTTTTGAAGCTTACGTTTACGCGAGCGTTGCGAGTGAAATATTGGGCGGGTAACGTTTTCCAACGAACTTAGTCTGGGCATTGGTAAAATGAACATGTATATCAAATTTCAACTTACTCGGTGATCTTTTACTTAAGTTATCGTCATCGGAAGATTTCGTGACGGTTTTTGCGTGACGGTGATTTTGTGACGGTGATGGTCGTTTTTTTCGATTCACTCCCGGGCTCCAGAACGTGCCATAAGGAACTTCGTTCCAAAAGGCCATATCAATATGTCTCACGTTGATCTCCTACATGAAGTAGACAAGTAGACTCATCTTTTACTAATTAATTTTAATAATTTAACTCTTTTATGCGGCATTTCGACACTGATGATGGCCTTTTAAAGGCTGAAAGCTATTTTGTTAAATAAATAAATTTTTAATTTACGTGTAGAGATAGTTTATCTTATTTTTGTGAATAAATGTTCGGGTTATGTTTCCTCGATACTTTAAACTTAAATATAATCTAAGAATTAAATATATGAGTATTCAAAACTTAATCTATAATTATATATTTTTTATCAAGTGTGTATTGTCTTAAAAATATATACAATATATATATTTTTTTCAATTTTATCTAAATTATATTGATTTAGATTCATATTTTTACTTGCTAGATTATAAAATTATTTATTGAATACTTTGTAGTATATATATATAATTTATTTTTTGTGGTCACAAAACTTAAAGTTAACATAATCTAGTAATAGCTACATAATATTTTTGATGATGATAATATTGTTTTGATATAATATGTACCTACTTAATATAGAGCATAACAAATAGTTATGTATTATTCTCTTAGGTAAGTTCTTGCATGTTTTAACATTTTTAATTATATGGTAAATAAGTATGTATATTTATGTGAAGGTATTTATGTTTTTTAATTAGGTATGAAGTATGTTATGGTTTCGAGTTCGAAATAAGATGGAAAATTTATTTGAAATAAAAAATATTTGCCGTGAAGTCATGAATTATTAATAATAAATAAATAAAATAATATATTTGTAATGAAATCATATGAATTATTATAATTAATAAAATAAATATAAATTCATAGGACTAAAATACAAAATAGCTAAGAAACCTGGTATTGTTTTCAGCTATTAATGTTAATTTGTTCCTCATAATTATTCTGATTAAATTTTAGTTCTCTATAATAAAAATAATATTGGGATAATCGTTTGATATGAACTGATTAAATTTTAACTGTATAGGTTTTATGAATACAATAATCTTTGAGTATAATAATTAAACTATTCAGCTATTCAGCTAATTAGTATGGTCGATTAATTAAACCGATTTTCATTAGCTTCTTAATATAATAGTTAAAAACGAACTGATTAAGTTTGACTTCTCGAGTTATATTAATTTATGAATAGATTTGATCAATAAAAATAATCTTAGTAATAAAAATGAAATAGCTAATTAATATGATCAATGAATAAAACTTAAAAATAGACGGTTTTGTACTATGAAAATTTGGTTTAATGATGAAATAAAGAAGAATATAAATAAGAACATTTTAGCTAATTATGCCAATTTAAACGCTATTCGTGTGTTCTGTTTATTTAAAGGAAAAACTTAAAGCAAATAATGCTTAATAATTGATCAAGTTTGATCAGTTGTCAATAAAATATAATTACAGTAGATCATTATTCAGTAAGTACATTAATCGCCCACCAAACAAAAGTGGTCAAAATCTGTCTGTACTAATCATTAATTAATCGCCTTTGCAGTTTTTAGTCGTAAACTTATTCATTCGGTCTTAGTGATTAAAAGGTCATTAAATCATAAATATAAAACAAATCATAATTTAATAATATAAAATCTTGCAATATTAAAAATTATTTATTAAAACGGAACTCCAAATAGAAACTACTTTTTTTTTTTACAATATCCGTAAGTTAGAATAGAAATGCAATTTACTTATTTCTGATTATTATATTCCATAATTTATTTACCGTAATCTCATATTTTAATTGAAAAAAATAATAGTTGTAAAAAAGTGAATTTATTTAGTACCCAGCTATTATTACTTCCTCATATAAGGAGAAAGTATTGTGATGGCACGAAAATTCGATTTTGAGATTTAGATGGATTACACGTTTTGAGGTCACCTGAATCAAACATAGTGGTTTTTAAAAGATGAAATGAAATGGTTTCTCGAAAACGGATCCGACGATTTTGAATAAAACATTCTAACGTGTAGTCCATTTAAATTCGAATCTAATAATCTAGGTTCTGAAGATATTGATGAAAATAAATCTGATTTTGTTGAAAATCGAAAACAAAAAGTAAACCACCACCTGTTAATAAAATTTTAAATATCAATATTTACTAGGTAACTCGTAGCTTTATCATTGAAGCGAGCTTAATGCAATAAATATTTAATATTAAGAAAATTAATAGTTAATCATGATGAGTTTATAGTTTAAATGGATGATTGGAGTAAACGGTGGTGCCGGGTGGCATTCTCACTTCACTTGGTTCTATAGGAGGGTTCCTTAATGTGGCTTCACAGTCACAACTAGCGGATCGACACGCGTATCCGTCTGTGTAGATACAATATATTCATATTTTCTGGGATCGTGATTATATGAGAAAGTTGGTCTGAGTTGTTTTGGACCAATTTTTTATTAACAGGCACTAAAAAAGTTGTTGGGTTTTCAAATAAAATGTAATGTCATGATAACGTGCTTTCAAATGTTGAAAATGAGCTTTCAAATGTTGAAAATAAGCTTTCAAATGTTGAAAATGAACTTTCAAATGTTGAAAATGAGCTTTCAAATGTTGAAAATGAGCTTTCAAATGTTGAAAATGAACTTTCAAATGTTGAAATCTAACTTTCAAATGTTAAATACATAAGTATCGAGTTAACCATTTTGGCTTTTGTCAATGCTGTGTAAACGAGACTATATAACTTGTGGTAAATATGATTTGTTTCGACTTGAATTTAGTCAACATGTTTTGTTTACAATTGCTTTGACTCTGTGATGGTCGTCGTTTGTTCTCGTTTCTAGGATGAAACAATGAAAATGTTATGTATAAAATTAACTGAATGTATAATTTACAGTAATCTAATTGACAAGAAAATCAACATTTTTAATATAAAAATTACTTTGCAAATCCGAGCGTTCGCGAGTTACACTCGCGTGACTTTTTGATGGAAATAAAATTTAATTGTTTTTTAAACTTATAATAACTGATATAACAAATTATATAATTTTTGAGTAATTGATTTTAAACATTCGCGTGAGCATTACGAGCAAACACTTTGGTTTGCAAAGGTTGTTTGTTTTGTCAAAAATAAATTATTGTAGATAGTACATTATATCTAATTTGATTTTTTTTTTAAAAATGAGTATTTGTTACCTTCTTGAATACGATAAAAACTTTGTCATTGCTACAATAAAAAGCAAAACATGTTATATAAATTTAAAATAATTACTAGCATTGTTATTGAGATTACATAATCGGATAAAGTTTAACTTATAAGGTTTTGATTACCTTAAATGTTAATCTACATGCATCGTTACTCCATTGTTGTAAGGCTCCATACTAGCCGGTCATTACTATTGCACGATTAGTTCACGTTATCGTCACATACTTGAGCATGACTAAACCCGATTGGGATAAAACACAGTTTAAAACAAAAACCTTTAGTTTAAGGATACCTCAGTTGATCGATTCATTTAGTTACTTGAAAATAAAGAATTTTAAAACTCATTTTATAAACTAACAAAAGTTTTGGGTTTAATAAACCAAATCAACCGCTGAATTCGTATAATAGGAAATTTTAATACATAAGACTGTTATTAAAATTGAATCTTCCCAAAATTTTCATGAAAACTTACAACAATTCAAAACTTTTCGACAATAGTCTAGAAGTCTGAAATGTAATTAAAAAAAAAAATTCAAAAATTCATCAAATTAAATATTGTAGCAACCACACTACTTTTAAGGCTTAACCAGTTTTGTCACAATGCAATCCGATTTAATACAATTATTATTTTTTAACATTGCTTATTTTTTCATATTGATTACTAATTTGCATACAACACACTTGTATTGTATTTGTTAAGATATTATTTTATACTACTACTTTTCAAAATAATTTTTTTAGTAAAACTAACACCGACACCGCTATGAAGTTTTAAAGATCGGTAAAAGTATTAAAGCGGACCTAAAAGTTAAAAATAAAGAAAACAACGTTTTTATCGATATCTTACATTCTAACGTAACGATTTTAATGAAACTTTATACACATCGTCTTTAGTACAATTGAAACAGGCATGTGATACAAGCAGATGTTTTTGAGTAGCGAAGTGATATATTTTATAATATTTTAAATTGTGCGCCGGGTAGGTAGAGAACAGGACTGTACTGCAACCACACTCTTTAACTATAAACTCACATCACATATTTCTCAATATTTAAGACATATTTATTGCAAGACGCTCGCTTCAATGATAAACAAAAAATGTTTTTCTTTTATTTTGCCTTAATATCCGGCTTTAATATTTATTCTCATATTATACGACAATGTTTAAAAGATTACTATTTCTATATGGTTAAAATTACATTTTATACAATTCCCATTGATACGAACAATTACTAATTTTTTGATACAAAACTATATTAATCGATTACCATCTTTTATGAGATATATATTTTATTTTTTTATCTCCAATAGGGACGAAAAGTAACTTTTCAGGGCTAGTTTATAGGTAATAATGTTGGTCTTTTCACCCCCGTTCTTAAAAACGGGGAAATAATGTGAAAACAGGGAAATAATGTAAAAACGGGATTATAATCCACGTTCGCCAACCTAATTATTTTGTAAATAGTAGAGAATGAATGGCAAATATAGTGAATTGATTGAAATCTAGTTGGCAACACTGCTTTAAAACTCCCAGCTGTATTGCGAGTCTTTACTTTTGTTTAGCTTTCGTTAAACTTTTTTGTATTACTTTAAAAGTGATTATTAATAGTTTTAAATAATTTATATTGTTTTATTTTTGCATTTAATTCGTTGAATAAAGAAATAAAAATGTTTTCTTTATTGATTAAATCTTATACAGCGCTTTTTCTGGAGATAAAATTTTGTATGTACCTCGAGAATAATGCACTATTATTCCCTTGTTATAATTATCTCCCTCGGCTACGCCTCGGGAGCTAATTTACATTAATCCCTCGGCTTCGCCTCGGGAATTAAAATACCTAATACCCTCGGCTTCGCCTCTGGATTTAGTTGCCTTGATTCCTTCGGCTTTGCCTCAGGAATCAACTCAGTCACGCGGGAAATAATATCTTACATTATTCCCTAGGTGCATAAATAACTATTACAACTTCGATATTCTTTTAAATGTTTTCATTACAAATATTGCGACTAAATTGATGTAATAATAATACAAAATTCTTCGTTTACGTGTATTCGAACTCATGAAGTTTAGAATAAAAATGATACTTTTATAATATAACATTTTTCGAACCTAATTAATAAAACAAAAATATGTATTTCAGGTTTTATTATTCTTTTATCTTCTAATATATATTGTTTTATAAATATTATAAGTGTTTTTCTTTCAGGTTGCGTGTTTTTTAATAATAAGTATAATTTTACAACGAGTTATAATAATATGATTATCATAGCTTCAAATTTAGAGTTTATCATATTTATTCAATTTAGAATTTATCATATGCTCCAATTTAAAACCTCAACGCTATAAGGAATTAGTAAATAAGATAGAGAACACAATTTTAAAATGTATAGTTTGACAGGAAAATAGTGAACGTCGATCATTTATGATAGAACGGTCCCAACAAACCGCCGCGAATGTTAAGTCATTAAATTTATGGAAAAGAGTCATTACGTTTATAAGTTAATGTTAATTAATAACACTAACCCCATACATTTAACAATAAAACTATACTTTAACTTGCGTGAATAATAGTAGAACAAATAAAAAAGTGAAATTATGTACCCGTGTCACTGATATAGCTGATATACCTCGTTCTAGTTTATCTATCATCTTTATTTTAGATCTTAGATAAACAATCTAAGAGCTTTATTATAGATCTTAGATAAACTATCTAAGAGCTTATTTTAGATCTTAGATAAACTGTCTAAGAGCTTTATTTTAGATCTTAGATAAACAATCTTAGAGCTTTATTTTAGATCTTAGATAAACTGTCTAAGAGCTTATTTTAGATCTTAGATAAACTATCTAAGAGCTTTATTTTAGATCTTAGATAAACTGTCTAAGAGCTTAATAAATTAACTTGAATTATTCTTTACGGTAGTTTATAAACCCATCAAATATAAAATAATTCATTAAAAATAACAAACTCCGTAGCGAAGCATGAGAATCCAGCTAGAAAACGTATAAATATTAGGGTCTCTGGTAGCTCTTTGCTATCATTCATGCCTTGGAAGTAGGAGAACCGGGTTCGATTCTCGACTATGGCAAGGGATGGCTTAGTGTTCACCCAGCATCGTCATATAAATTGGCCTCCACCCGGTAACTAATTAGTCACATTATATACTAGTAGAGGTGGAGAGACGCTACCACAAAAAACTCTCTGAAAACATTACATCTATATAAAATCCACTGACCGACTGACTAATTGACCCATCACGAAATCTCTGAAACTATACTGGACCTATGATCAAGCAATTTGTAGGTATATGCCCTTTGGCAGGCCTCAGTAACCTTTCACGGGCTCAGCATCACAGCTAATGGAGATACACGATGCAATAACAAATCCGTTTAATCCATACATCTATATAAAATCCAAATACCACTGACACCCATCACGATACCTAAGATCAAGCAATTTGTAGGTATACGCCCTTTGGCAGGCCTCAGTAACCTTCCACGGGCTCAGCATCACAGCTAATGGAGATACACGATGCAATAACAAATCCGTTTAATCCATACATCTATATAAAATCCAAATACCACTGACACCCATCACGATACCTAAGATCAAGCAATTTGTAGGTATACGCCCTTTGGCAGGCCTCAGTAACCTTCCACGGGCTCAGCATCACAGCTAATGGAGATACACGATGCAATAACAAATCCGTTTAATCCATACATCTATATAAAATCCAAATACCACTGACACCCATCACGATACCTAAGATCAAGCAATTTGTAGGTATACGCCCTTTGGCAGGCCTCAGTAAACTTCCACGGGCTCAGCATCACAGCTAATGGAGATACACAATGCAAATAATTATGAATGAATATTATATAATAAAGAAATGTCGTTAAATTTTTAAAGATATTTATTTGTTAAATTAAATTTTATTTTAAAAATATTATTTGCTCGATTTCACGAACAGTTGAAATATTTAGGCTACATAAATAAATAATAAATGAAAATAGAATAACTAAAAATTTTCTATTAAATTATTAATATTTAAAACTCTGATTCATATTTAATTCACATTTTATTCTGTCACGAGTTTTTGAGTTATTATTATTTTATTGAATTTGCATGTACAATGTACATATTGTTAAAAAGGCTCTGTTTGAGCAGATTTTCTAAAATTATTTGACATTTTCGTTCCTTACCTCTTTATTTAATTGATTTAATATAACAAATAAATGCGAAATATTAATCTCACTTTGAATGACTTATCAGCTTAAATGAAAATTAATCTATTTATTTAAATAAAACACAAATTAAAAGACATGATTTTTCAATTAAAATAAACAATATACATTTTCAGTTAATATATTTTTTAAAATTCCTTAAGCTAGTTTCGTAATATCCTTTACCTACTTAATTTCATCTTCTTTTAAAATAAGAAAATATGATTAAAACTTTTATATAATATTATAATCTCTTGAATTTTTATTATCAAAACAAAATTTTCTCAAACTATTTGCTGTTGGAGTCTGCTTTTATAATTTAAATTTTTAATTTATGTTTTTTTCTGACTGTCTTGTTTCTCTAATCTCTAAACAATTTTTTTTTTTATTATAAACTTTTTTAATGATTAACATTGATTAGTCAGATATAATTAGTTTTAATTTTTTAAATCTACAGGTATGCAAAATATTATCTAATTATTATTGCAACTTTTTTATTGATTTTTTTACTTTCTTATATTACACTTAGTATATGTAAATAGAAAGTATTGCGTTGGCGCAGTTTGACATAATTTTCAATAATAAGTTAATGTACCTACAAACACTCAAAAACTAATAAATGGAAAACACTGGGCTAAATAATAATGAACTTGTAAATGAAAAAGTTTATCTGATTTATCCCGGACAGATTTTATTTATTGTATACTACTATTTTTTAGTACAATATATTAAATAAACATGAAACAAAGTATTGTGAAATTCCAAACTAAGTTGTGGATTTAGGCACTTCTTTAGATTGTTACTCACCTTATAAAAATACTGAAGGGAGTAACAATCTAAAGAAGATATACTGAAAATCTTTCTTTGGACTGTTACTCCCCTTATAAAAACATCAACACAAAAATCACCACAGAAGTGTGATATTATTACTTTGGACTAAACATACCTTTGTCTTAATAGTTATTTAGACCAAGAAATTTACAAATAATAACATCCATTTATATTCTAAAAAAACCTTATGGGTGTAACGTGTAACAATCTAAAGAAGTACTGTGATTCATTGAAAATTGCTTGGAATAATTAAAACCTTATGGGTGTAACGTGTAACAATCTAAAGAAGTACTGTGATTCATTGAAAATTGCTTGGAATAATTAAAACCTTATGGGTGTAACGTGTAACAATCTAAAGAAGTGCTGTGATTCATTGAAAATTGCTTGGAATAATTAAAAACTTTATGGGTGTAACGTGTAACAATCTAAAGAAGTACTGTGATTCATTGAAAATTGCTTGGAATAATTAAAACCTTATGGGTGTAACGTGTAACAATCTATAGAAGTACTGTGATTCATTGAAAATTGCTTGGAATAATTAAAACCTTATGGGTGTAACGTGTAACAATCTAAAGAAGTATTGTGATTCATTAAAAATTTGCTTGGAATAATTAAAACCTTATGGGTGTAACGTGTAACAATCTAAAGAAGTACTGTGATTCATTGAAAATTGCTTGGAATAATTAAAACATGATGAGCTCTGTTCTAGAATGGACATGGGCAATGTAGTAGAATTTGAAATGACGCATTCTTACTATCGAACATGCAGTGTTGAAAAAATGTATTACATTTTTAGGGTCCGTAGGCAAAACCAAATACCCTTATATTTTCATGCCTGTGTTATAAGCTTTGATAGGGCGAGCGTAGGCGAGTTTGAAGTTGGTGTGTAAAGTATCCCCCCCCCCCTCTTCTATCTCGCTTATCTAAAGTGTAAAAAATCTGGAAAAAATACTGAACATTCTTCGACCAATAGTAAAGATACCACTTTTTGTAAATTTCGATTTTTTTTTTTTTTAATTTTATTGACAAAAAACGTTTTTTTTATAATTACGCTCTTTTCGATGTATTTATATGTTTGTAGTCTGGTTCACTGGCAACAAATACTTTATCAGAAGTTTGTTTATGTGTTTTGAGAATATCAGACCCATAGGATAGTTCAAAATAGGCTTTTTAGCATTTTAAAAATCACCATCAATAAGTACTACTTCAACAATACTGTGTTGCCTACGGACCTGTGTACTGTGTGCTGACTAGCACACACTTGACCTGTTTATTTCTATGATTGTCCAAGTTTACCAAACATCAATATATATATTTGTTTAAATACATCCTGCAGTGAATATAAATTAATTAAAAATGTTGTTGAATAATAAACTAATCTAGATCTATTAGACATTGTCAGCGATAAAATTATCTCTAAAGCCGTTTCATAAGTTTAACAGCTTTACTCGAATTAAATTTTAATTAATTCTACCTGAAACTGAAAATTAATAAATAAATGTTTCCCTTCAAAAACATTCCTAGCTGACTAGCTAAAAGTTATTGTGAGTTTACGAAGTTTCGTTCGGCAAATCATAAAAAATGCACAGGGGGAAGCTAACTTGCTCAGCCAAGTAGAATATTTATGTTCAGACCTCGATCATTTGGAGTACCAAACTAGTTGAATAAAATGTTTATAAACAACTTTGTTATTCTCGATGCAGAAGTTATAAGCCGTCGAATTATATTTATAATTATTTAGGCATGATAATCCCTATTACTATATTAGTATTTAAAAAATAATACTAGCCCATAAATACAAGTTTTTATTATAAATCCTTATGTTAATGCATTTTGGTTGTATGAGGGTAAATATTGGTATTATTTCATTTTAATTAAAGAAATATATATATATATATATATATATATATATATATATATATATATATATATATATATATATATATATACATATATACAGTTGGACCTCCATATAACGAAATTGATGGTTCCATAAAAAAATCACTGTATTGAATTTGTTTTTACTTTCTCATGATGTAAAGAGAAGGTATTGTGGTAGCGCAGGAATTAGATTTTGAGATTTTGATGATTTACACGTTTTGACCCTGAGTCCAAAAAAGTGGTTTTTAAAAAATGTCTATCTGCCGAGGAGAAGTGAACTTTATAATAAACATAAAAAATAATACGTAACAACTAAACATAATCAAATGTACCAACGAAATCTCGAAAATTAATAAATGGTAAACACTGGGTAAGTAATTATGAACTCGTGGAAGCTTGTCTGAGTCGACTCAGACCGATTTTTTTTTAGAAAAAATTAGTGTTCCTGAAAGAGGTAGATGTTTATCCCGTGCAATTTTTACCCATTACAGAACTGGTTCATATAAGTTTTAGCCCTGGTATCGTAGATACTAGGGCTACAACGCCTACTAGGTCTACTGGGTCTACTACGCCGAACTACGTGAATTTAAACTTATAATATTAATATGAAATAAACACAATCTTGTGAGGAGTCAAAAACAAGACTAAATATATATTTTCTTTTCTCCTGTCACATTAAAATCCAACTTGTCAACAAAACAAAATAAATATATAAATTCCCCTACAAAGTCTTTATACTAAGAATCTCTAGATTTTATTAAAAAAAAAAATCTCCACTTGATTCGTACAGTCTAAATATAGAATTCAGGTTTTTAGGGTCCAAAAATGTAGGCAAAACCAATGGCCCTTATATTTTCCTGCGTGTGTCTGTCCGTCCGTCCTGTCGCGTGCTCTCACGGCTACACCTTTCCTCCGATTACTTTGAAATTTGGCATGTAGGTGTCTTGTACCTACCCACATATTTTAAAAATATAGTGACTTAAAAAAAATATTTTTCAAAAAAATTAGGGTAAAAAAACTTAAGGGTTAAAAATTTGTTATTTTTTTTTCGACACCGTGAAGGGTATCATATGAAAGGGTACGTCGAGCTGATTACAAAAATATATAATTCTTTGGATATAACTTTGATAGGGCGAGCGTTGGCATGTTTGAAGTGGGTGGGAAACGTGTCCCCCCCCCCTTCTATCTCGCTTATGTGAAGTGCAAAAAATCTGAAAAAATTCCTGAACATTCTTCGACCAAAAGTAAAGATACCACTTTTTGGAAATTTCGAAAAAAATATTATTTTATTTTTTATTGATAAAATACGTTTTTTTTATAACTATATTCTTTTCTATGTATTTATATGGTTGTAGTCGGGTTCAGTGGCAAAAAAAAACTTTATCAGAAGTTTGTTTATGTGTTTTGAGAATATCAGACCCATAGGATAGTTCAAAGTAAGCTTTTTTGCATTTTAAAAAACACCATCAATAGGGTACTACTTAAACTATACCCCGAAAGTTTCAGGGGGAAGAGGGTTAATTTGCCTTCCAAAGATTTTAACGACAGACTAAAGGTACAAACAAGCTAAATTGAACTTAATATAAAGGATATAAAGAAGGGAGGAAGTTTTCCAAATTACGATTAATTAGGCTTTCATAGATTAATAACCACATCTGCCTTTTTAATAGTTTTTATAAATCAATGGTATTAAGAACTAGAATGAGGGAATTATTTAAATTTATGATAAACTTCTTTCATTTTTAAGTTTTAAGTAGTATTTATACTACGGAAAGTTTAAATTTTAATTTAAATCAAATTATAATTATTATTATAATTTGATATTATTATAATATTATTATTATCTCGGTCTAGTTCTATTGTCGTTAATGTTGACTTCTAGACTTGTAGAAAATTGAAAGCTTAATTCGGGACCAGGTATCGTTATTCTCCAGTGTAGCCCAGTTGGTAGAGCGCTATACTGGAAATAATAGAGGCCCGTGGTTCAAGTCCTGGCGCTTGAGTCTATTTTTCTCTGTCTGTCTCCCTTTGTTAATAATAATTATAATTTGATAAACTTCTTCTGAACATGTGTACTTGCATGTCCGTCTTCATTGTAGTTGTAATATTTTAGAGGAGGTAAAAGGTTTATATCCGTTGGAGACGGTTTAGGAATGATTTCAGAGTGCGGAGATGGTTATTTATGAAGAAGGAACCGGCCTATATGGATAATTCAGACGGGTGATTTAGCTGTGTACAGCCGCTCAGCTCAGGCTGGAGCCCTTGGTCCTTAACCAAGATACACCCCCTCTGAGGCTTCACCTCCTGGGATCTCCCATACTTTATATTGCATTAAGATTCCACATGTAACTCACATTAATTAATATGTATGTGCTCTTTAAAAAATTAATTTTTTCCAGATTTACGATTATTTAGTTGAACTATAAATTCTCTTTAATTTGTACGGTAGTATTATAAAGTCATTTACATTATTTTGAAACTGGAAATAGTCTAAAGCTACGACTTAACTTGAAATATTTACTTTTGAATACTTCGCTGAAATAATAACCTTTCTATTTGATGTAAGTCCACGTCACGATGTGTAAAGCCAATTTGTTTCAATATTGTCCAAAGAAATGCCGACATATCTTTTACACGTAAGTCCACGTCACGATGTGTAAAGCCAATTTGTTTCAATATTGTCCAAAGAAATGCCGACATATCTTTTACACGTAAGTCCACGTCACGATGTGTAAAGCCAATTAGTTTCAATATTGTCCAAAGAAATGCCGTCTTATCTTTTACACGTAAGTCCACGTCACGATGTGTAAAGCCAATTTGTCTCAATATTATCCAAATAAATGCTGATATATCATTTACATGTAAGTCCACGTCACGATGTGTAAAGCCAATTAGTTTCAATATTGTCCAAAGAAATGCCGTCTTATCTTTTACACGTAAGTCCACGTCACGATGTGTAAAGCTAATTTGTCTCAATATTATCCAAATAAATGCCGATATATCATTTACATGTAAGTCCACGTCACGATGTGTAAAGCCAATTTGTCTCAATATTATCCAAATAAATGCCGATATATCATTTACATGTAAGTCCACGTCACGATGTGTATAGCCAATTTGTCTCAATATTATCCAAATAAATGCCGATATATCATTTACATGTAAGTCCACGTCACGATGTGTAAAGCCAATTTGTCTCAATATTATCCAAATAAATGCCGATATATCATTTACATGTAAGTCCACGTCACGATGTGTAAAGCCAATTTGTCTCAATATTATCCAAATAAATGCCGATATATCATTTACATGTAAGTCCACGTCACGATGTGTAAAGCCAATTTGTCTCAATATTATCCAAATAAATGCCGATATATCTTTTACACATAAGTCAACGTCATTATGTTAAAAGTTAAGATGTTTCAAAAAGTGGTTTTGTTCTGTTTGATTATTTAATTCTTCTATTCACACGCGTTAGCAAAGGTAAATAAGTCATAGGTGTCAATTTGCTGACACGCGTCCTCAACGGTGAAAAAAATATGGGTGTCTATTTGCGTCCGCTAATGGTTAATGCCATATCCCGCATTATTTCATAGTAATTTATAGTAATGGCAACATTTATGCAAAGTTTTTCGATTTTTATTGTCCGAATAATTGTTTTTTAAGGACGTTAAATGCGTATAAAGGTGAAACACTCAACACATATAATTGTATGCAATCAATTTCGAAGCCTTTTGATGTCATTGATTGACACCAAAGCGGTTAGACTTACTCAGCCGTCTGCTTTGAACTTGTCAAGATATGCTTTATTGTATGTAATTAAATATCTGTAATTGCGAATTCGCTTTAATGGGTAGCTCAGTATAAGTGATATTATACCACAAGAGCGTCTTAACACCGATTGCATTATACTCACAATATCAAAGCAAAACATTATTAACCTAACTTGATGAAAATAGTTGTTAAGCAACTGTGTAATATCAGTATATTATAGCTGACTTTGTCAAGGGTTCCCCAAGGGTAATTTACTAGTAGTAGTAGTAGTAGTTACCTAGTACTTCCTACTAGACGGGTAGGACGAACCACTTGTTCGAACCTCGCAATTAGGCCTACACTGGACCCATTTTACTTCCCCGTGGTGGAGAGTTCCAGCTACTTCACACATCATACATTTGTACATTGTACCACCGAAGCGAGTATGATGTGGTCATTAGTAAGCTATATGAGCGTGCTTCAAAGTGTGGGGGAAGAGGACCCCTCAGGGGGTCCCCTTGCCCTACTCCGACCTCGAACCATAGATACAGATCACATCTCATGACACGGATCGAACCCACTAGACGACGTGGGGGAAGAGAACCTCTCATGGGGTGCCCTCGCCTTGCTCCGTCCGCGATTCATAAATGCATTCAGTGTATCACGGCCCGGAATCGAACCCACGACCTCGAGTTGCCTCGACTCAGTGATAGCTGCCCGGTGTCTTTGCCACCTCGGCCACCCTGGCTCCCTGGGTAATTTACTAAAACATTAGGTTCTGTTTGTTTGATTGAAAAGTGCCCTGAGGTTAATAATTATTTGATAAGTAGATATCTCATGTTATGCGTGGAGGGGGAACGGGGGGGGGGGGGGGAGTGATCAACTTACTGATTTTACTTTAGAATATTATGTCAATTGAGTCATATATCCCTTTTCTTGCAATTAACGAGAACGAAGAAAGTCTCGATAAGTTAGTTAAGGCGTCATGTCTCATTAATATTTACAGTGTAGACCTCGGTGTGTATATGGACTCATTTCACTAAAGGTCAGACATGTAAAACGTTAATTATTATTAAAATTAAAAACTAATATTTTAAACTGAAGTAACATTCTTTGGCACTCTTATACTTTGTTACCCACCTTTTATGCTTCTGTACCTAGTACGAAATGAAACCTTATGTAACGGCTCTGTCTGTCTGTCTGTCCGTTGGAATGTTTCAATTCATAAACTATTATAGCTAGGAACATGAAATTCGGCACACAGGTATGCATTTCGGCATTTGTGACAACTGTACACTTTTTGGAGTTTTCACACCTAATATTTCCAAGATGGCGGCCAATATGGCGGGCGACTAAAAAAAAGTTTTTAGTCACCATGATATGTTATACATCAATTAAAAGGTCTTGAAGTGTAAAAAAAAAATATGCTATTATTAAAATTTCACACTTAATATTTTCAAGATGGCGGCCAATATGGCAGGGGACTAAAAAACGTTTTAAGTCACCATGACGCCCTACTTGTTTCATTTTTAAACTGGTGGGTAATTTGGTGATTAATTAGAATATTTCAGTCTGGAAGGTGAAAAGTGTGATAATCCTTTGTCCTAGTAGTTATTTGCTTTGTTACCAATTATACTTTTCAACATTTTATGGATATCAATATTTGTGGGTAGCAAACTAAATGAGGCGTATGGGGGTGCCTCTTTATCTTTGTTACCGCCTTAGGGTGGGTAACAAGTAAAAGAGTACCCATTCTTTGTTATTATTGAACTAATTAAATGAACTTTTAACTGTTAAACTAAATTAAATTTTCTTTTAAAAGTATGTTCCTTTTAGAACTAGGAAAATACTTAGTAGCATAATATTTTAGTTGATTGTCTTGACCTAAAACCTTTGTCAATTAATTATTAGAAATTTTAGAGCAAATTAGTTAAATTAAACTTAAGTTGTCCGTCAGTGACAGGCTGCTAACAAGAAATACAACAAAATTACGTTAATTTAATTTAGATTAGAAGAAAGGTGATATAAGTAATTTAATGCGGCCCAATTTAAAATGTTATAGATAATAATAGTTTGCTAAATTAATAAATGAATACTGCGTTTTTCCTCGTAACAAATAAATCTAATTATAGTTTTAAGTTGGTTAAAAAATTATTTTCTCCACGGCTTAGGATGATTTACGTAGGCAAATAAATTTATAATATGTGTAAGTATTTATGCTTGTATGATTTGGTTTTATTCCCGTTCAACAGCATAGGTCATTACAAATATAATTATTTTCCTGCGCGTTTATAAAAACAAAATGAAATCCTAATTTTTTTTCTGATTGAATTTATCTAGCACAGTTCGCTGAATATGTTTGTTCGAATCAATGCGAAACGTATTGTTTAAATTCCTAATTCAGGAACAGAAATATTTTGAAAACTTAAAGAAGTATGCAGAGCATTTAGAACTAATAATACAATTTCTTTGTCTCTGAAAAAAGAGAAGAAAATGCTACATGACCTAGAGAAAGCATTGATGTGGTCATTTCCTTGCCTTTTCTCGTTCCAGAGATAAAACGTGCTTTGTATTCAGGAATATCTGGAATTTTTCATTTCTTCATCGCGAAAAATCTTTTAAAACATTCTTGTTTAGAGTCCTTGGAGATTCCCGAATAATCGAGAAAAAAGCTGTTTTATTGTGGAACAGCAAGTACCCCCCTCCTTTTTTGTGGGCTGTCTGTCTAACGAGATAGTTGGAAACTTCAAAGTAAGAAAGGGCTGAAAGGAAGGAAGGGTTGATCTCATGACGGCAGGGTCTTGTTTTCTTGACAGCTCATCCCAAAGATATTTGTGATTCTGATTATTTTTCCATCATCAAAAATGATATTGGGTTTGATGCAGTGGAAGACATAAGATTAAAGAGGCAATTATCTTTTCATGATTGAAATATCAAGAACATCAAGATATTTCTTTTAATTTCGCTTGTTAGAGCTTTATAAACTTTAATCAACTATTTTATAAACCGAAATTGTTTAAATAATTTAATTAATCTGTCGAAGAATTATTTAAAGAAAGCTATGTACAGATTTGTTTGATAAAAAGGAATTACTTTATATTGATGATAAGAGGTTAAGTGGATTTGAGAATCTAAAACGCATAATTTGTATTATTGAACGAGTGTAGTGAGTTCTCATTTGAGAGACTTGAAATTGAGAGACTAGGGATTTTAAAAGGTTGCTTGTGCATTTGTCTAACGATGCCTAAAGTAAAATTGGTCCGATTTGAACGAAATTCACCACACAGGTTCATCTCAGCATTTGTGTCAACTGTATATTATACATTTATTGGAAATTTCACATTTAATATTAAATTATTAGACTAAAAGAAGTTTTTTTTGTCAGCATGACATGTTATACATCGTTTAAAAGGTCTTGAAGCGTAGAAAAATAATATGTAACTATTATTACAAAATGTTTATGGCTGAAATGAAGGTGGTAAAAAATGTATATCTACGATTGATACGAAATATAAACGTTGTATCTTTGTTTAGATGCGTAGAAAGTGATTATTTTCACACTTGTATTAATTGCGCATGCGCGTTTCATAATTGCTCTTTTTCCGCCCTAGTGCAGTAAAAAAAAAAGCAACTTAACACACGATTAGCGAGTTTGTTTACATTCAACAAAACTAATTTGCTGTTTGTTTAATTAAAGTAACTGTTGATATCGAGTATTCAGTGAAAAACAATGAGCGATTTAAGTGATTATAACGAAAATGAGGAGAATAATACGCCTCTTGAAATAATTAATTCGGCACAAAATACAACTAATGAATTAGTGTCATCTTTATCAAAAGAGAAATACGAACTTACGTACAGGGAGTTTATTAAATTTTTTTTTCTGTATTTATTATTAAAATCCAACAATCGTAGATAAAGTACTACGGTACGCAACTCGTGCGAAAACTGCATTTTGCTTTACTCGTGTGGTTTTACTATCCTCACTATCGCTCGGGTGCACACTCCACACTCGCATGCTACTTTCCGCACTAGACGTGTAATGTACTATTAATGCTTATATGGCATGTTATTAATAATTTTAAAGCTCTTTTCAGTTATACTATAAGAATTTTTAAGTTTTTTTCCCGAAAAATATTTTCTGGTTGCCGTATAATAAGGAAATAAATATTGAAAATATAAGAGCAAAATGCAAATTTTTCTTAACGAGTTCTTTTTGCACCGCATCACTAGTAAGGATTTTAAGGTAGAAAAATAACGATTAGATCATTTTAATCTAAAAATAACGTGGCAGATAAAATATAATCGAAATAAAGGAAATGACAAAGTAAAGAAAGAATATGCTATTTGAAAAGTTAATGTTGATAAAAGAGAAATAATTGCAATAATAATTTAAAGTACCTTGATATTAATTCACGCGAAGAGAAGAAAGTATATGAAAGAGATATAAAAAAATATAAGATGATTGACCTGAAGCCCCTCATTAGAGACCTTCAGCGGACTGTATTAATCGAGAAAATGTATGAATATTGGAAATTAGTAAAAAGTAAAATATATAAAAAAAAAAAAATCTATATAATCTATATAAAAAAGTATATATATATATATATATATATATATATATATATATATATATATATATATATATATATATATATATATATATATATATATATATATATATATATATAAACAATAACAAGCAAATGGTTTAAAAGAGTTTAGAACAGGAAAACAATGAGCGGAGATATTATCCAATGGTAAATCCTCCAAGATGGAATACAGGATATAAATTCAATTAAATTGATTACATCATTACATTGCATTAACAACCTTATTATTTAATTCACTATTATATACAAATATGCTCAAGCACGCACATATACACGCGAAAATACACATACATTCAAAGATATTTATACATTTTCTATATTAAGGCACCAGATTATCTCTGGGACATCTTCGCTTCAGACGTCGGGGGGGATTTTCCGGGAGAGTTGGGATGGATACGAATTGGACAAGAAGGTTATCATGATTTGAAAGGGAATTATGGAAGGAAATGTAGCGGGATTTAGCTAGGTCGGGGACGAAGGGTACTTAGGTCATTGTGGAGTGTATGATTCGAAAAATAGAATGGGGCATTAGTAATTTTTCTGAGAATTTCGGACTGAAAGGATAGAATTCTTTTTGAGTTAGAACGTTTTTTGGAGCCCCTAAGCTCGATGCCGTAAGCTCAAATTGGTTTTATTAAAGAATTATAAAGGAGTACCTTATTCTCAAGTATTAATCTAGACCAATTGTCTAGTAAGTGAAGGAGCTGTCTGTAACGCCTCTGTTTGTCTCCTGTCTTTTAAGCTTGGTGTGAGAATTCTATGTAAGGTGCTCATCAAATTGAATACCAAGGTATTTGGGGATATCGGCAGTGGGAAGAGGAACGTGGTTTAGGAATACAGGTGGACAATATCTTTTACAGAGGGTGAATAAACTGAGACCTGTTAAATATGATTTATTACTAATAGGGAGGGGGTAGCCGAGTGGTTAGCGTACTCATGCAAATCCACCTGAAACCTTGGTCTAAACACCGACATATCTGGTATTCTGGAATCCCAGGGGTGAGACATGTTTGTCACTGATGATCATATTGAGGGGGTAGCCAAATGGTTAGCGTACTCATGCAAATCCACCTGAAACCTTGGTCTAAACACCGACATATCTGGTATTCTGGAATCCCAGGGGTGAGACATGTTTGTCACTGATGATCATATTGATCAGATTGGTTAAGTGGCCGGGTATCACTTTATTGTTGAAGATGTTTTAATTTTTTTTTTTTTTTTTTTTTTAGAAAGTTCTGAATTTTTAAATACGTTATTATTAGGGTTTTAAAATTGATGTAAGGTTCTTTACGGGTTAGTATGGTGCGTGGTTAATGCAAGGAACAGTGTTGACCACTGTCCTCCACTTGAATCATTTTAAAACAATATGTCTCGAGGAGATTTAAATTGTCGTTCTCTTCCTCATTTAATTTGATAAAGAATTGGCAGAAGCGAGCATCTTGAAAAAAGTATCTCATCAGAAAAGTTACATACGGATCAGCTGCATTACAACGAAAGTATAGATTGAATAGAATATTGAATAGGAATAATGTAACTGTAACTTGTATGACGATGTAGTTTGTAAACGCTAACTGGTTCGGCTGATATTTGATGCTTGTATGCATTATCAATATTCATATCTAGATCGCTTGATAATGAAATTTTGACTGAACTGTTTCAAATTACAACATTCTTTTTTGGGAGATTAGAAAAATCCGTTGTTTGCTGTTTTAAATTCTTGAGTAGTTAAATCTATTAAGGAATTAGAAAGGCTCATAATTGATATAGGTGAATTGTTTGTTAATGAACGGTGTTCATTAACGTTAATGTGATATAGGTGAATTGTTGTGATTGACTTGTTACTACGAAATATATTTTGAACTAAACACTAGGAGGTATTGATACAGAACCAACCCTGGTCGGCTCCATGAGCAGATCACCTGACGGGGCCTATGATCCCAGGTTCACTTCCTCCTAGACCGGTACATATATTCCCCCATTTTGGGAGAAATGTGTGTAACATATTTTTTGGATAGGTACATAAGAATATGTGAGAAATGGAGACGCTGCTGTAAGGGCCGTGGCGACCCTGTATTTAGTAGGCAAAAAGACAGTTACACTTGACTCGATTTTGTGACAGGTGTTGAAATCGTTGTGTTATTGGTACGACAGTCACAGTTGATTTTAGGTGAGGTATTCGATATTCCGATATCTTAGATGGTTCTTTAGAAGAAATGCTCTACTACTGAAGTTGAAATGGAAAATTGAGATAAGAGAGATCGGGGAACGTAAAATTAAAAACGGGAAGTTAGAGTATCACTAAACACACTCGCCTGGTACAGGATATACTCGGAAATAAGAGAGAGAAAATAAATAAACAAATATTAAAGAAAGGAAAATAGAGAGGAAGAAAATACTGAGGGAGAAATGAAATTGAAGCACGGAAAGAAGAACTGGGAGTGAAATAGGTTAAGAGGGGTAACTGAACACACTCGCGTGGTTCAGAATGAGACGGAAATTTACAGGAAAGTGATTAAGAGAGAAAGGAAAGGTAGAGGGATAGCAGAGAGGTGCAGAGGGAGGATGTTAAACGAGATAGTAAACAAATTAAAAGAGATATCACTCAGTAATCGCACACGAAATGAAGACTGACCAGTGCCTGTTGGAAACATTCGCACCAATTGGTGGAAAGTGCCGTGTTCGAAAAAGAAGCGCTTGCCACACAGCAACGGGGAGCTGAGAGAATAACGGATGAAAACTCCCTGTGCGATCGTTGAAACCAAAATGACCCAACAGCGTGATACAAAAAGCTAAATCTTTCCATTTTTATGGCGCTGATATAATTGCAACATACTCACCGCGTCCGCACATTTTCAGACGGCGCTGGGCCTGAAGACCTAGGTAGAACTCGTCATTGAAGGCGATAACCGCGGACTGAAAACAAACTAATCATAACCAGTTCGCGGCCTATAGCCTTCTTTAAAGAGATGCTCTTCTGCTGTTGGTGTTAAAGATAGATCTGGCTATCGGTAGTAGTATCGCTATACTGGCAGCAAGATTAACGTGCTGTTATGTTTTTTAAGTGTGGCTATCATATTCACGTAATGTAATGTCTGCTTAACGAGGCTGTTATATACACTCATTGGGACCTAAGTTGGGATAGTGCTGAAATTTTAAATATAAATGATTAATTCTATAAATGACCTCTCACGGATAAATTCATAACAGACAACTACTTAAAATTTGTATAATAGTATATACTGAACTAAGCTAGCGCATCATACTTATTTACAGGACAATGAATCGACCGATCTACTTATCAACTCGATGATATCATCAGTCCATATTCCATATTGATATATTATAAAGGTTGTTAAACTTCAGTTTTAGTAGAGTTGCGAGTATCAGCTAAGTCATTCCCTTAATTGACGAATCATACAATTATAATAAATTTGAATTAAATCGAGATATTTATAATAAGAACCTGACAATGACACTTAATAGATATGTAACTGCCAATTACTAATTGTCATTGCCAATAAACTATTAATTAAAGAGGCTGCAATCGAAGGTCTAATAATGAATAGTTTGAAACTCATCCATCTCGTCAAAGCTAACGTTAGAATAAGTAAAATATCTTTATCTACGATTGATACGAAATATAAACATTATATCTTTGTTTAGAAGCGTAGAAAGTTATTATTTACGTACTTGTATTCATTGCGCATGCGTGTCTCATAGTTCTGAATAATTCCTCTTCTTTACTGCACTAGTGCGGTAAAGAAGAGGAATTCTTTAGCTTTACGCACGATTAGTGAGTTTGTTTACATTTAACAAAACTAATTTGGTGTTCTTTTATTAAAGTAACTGTTTATATCGAGTTTTTAGTGAAAAACAATGAGTGAATCAAGTGACTTTGACGAAAATGTGGAGAATAATAATCCTCCAGAAATAATTAATTCGGCAAAAAATAAAAACTATTGAATTAATGCCATCTTTATCAAGAGAGAGATACGAACTTACATACAGCAAGTGTATTTGTTTCTGTATTTATTATTTAAATCTAACAATCGTAGATAAAGTACGGTACGCAACTCGTGCGAAAACGGCATTTTGCATTGCTCGTGTGGTTTTACCACCCTCGCTGTCGCTCGGGTGCAAACTCCACACTCGCATGCAAAATGCTACTTTCCGCACTCGACGCGTAATGTACTATTAACTATAGTAATAATACTTCTATAAACCCTTGCTGCTTTATATTATCTTGATGGCCTTTAATTAGTAAAGCCTTAGTAATCGATTTATCCGTTCATTAATAGAAACTTTTAATCGACTACCTATCTACGAAAGTAGGGGGAAATCGATAATAACGAAAATCGGGTTTGATTATCGTTCAATTTTTCACCATGATAACTTCTTATCCAATCACAAAAGACTTTCTTGTGGTAAAATTCCCTCCTGGTTTTTATTTGCTCGTTAACGAGTTTCAGAGACTTTGACAGTGATGGATTCTTATAATTTGTTATATTCCGTCATTCTCCGATATATCTTGATTGTCATTTTAATTAATTTTATTTAAAATTTTTATTTATTATCACATAGTATTTCATTAAGCTGTAATTATCGATAAATATCGACGACGGTTTGTATCTCGACTTTCAGGAGTCTTTTTAATATACCTACTGTTTCTTTTGCCGAAGCTCGTTCATCTCCTTTAGATTTTTATTCTCAAAATTCTCTGGGAAATTAGTTTACGTGGAAATTAGCTTTAGAAGGAAGTGATGATGATGATATATTAAACTCATTTTTTCTCTTCATATTTTATGATACCATCACGTGGCGTAAATATAAAAATATACTATTTTGGAAATTTCAATCTAGAAAAAGATAAAAATTATTACAATTTTAGTTCTTTGATTAGTTTCTATATTTCAGTGATATCATTAGGCATATAATGGCAACGGCTACATTACATATGAGACAAGAAGAATGATAGACATTTTTATAAATCAACTTATGGCTCAAGGGAATCTCGAGGTCATTTCCTCGTCAAAGTCTAGTGTTACAGAGACACTATGGTGAGATAAAAGGATCTTGACGTAGGTGTTACGATGGTTGACTAGTTCGGAATAAAAGATTTTATATGTGAGAGGATACGGGAATATGGACAAAAAGGCTTTTAGGTCATTTCGAATTACGTATAATACCTTATCCTCTTTCTTAGGTGGACAACAAAAAAATTGTTGACTTTTTTCCCCCAAAATATTATATATTGTGCTTTTATGTATTTGTTTTATGGGTTATTTTATTCACTAGCTTAATTCAAAATACTAATTCATTATAATTTCATTAACACTAGAATACCTAACTTTCAAACTAGGCGCTTATTGCTTATCATGAGTCATTCTGACTCACTTACTGAAAAATCAAAGATTTTTTTGACAGTTATTTCAAATATCATGATTAACAGTTACATATTTGAATAAATATAACTATATTTAACTTAAATAGTTTGTAATTTATAGGCGATATTATCAGCATCTCACTGAAAAAAAAAAAAAAAAATGTGTCAAACTGAGCCACTGATGTTTACTAAAACTTTCCTAGAGAGGAGGTGCGTTATGCCCTGATGTTAACCCTTTGGAGGTTGGAAGCCAAGTGTTTGGTGATAGCATTCCTGACAGGTAGAGTCTCTCCCTCTAGTGGCGGATTAGATAATTAAATTTTAGTTCGTATGTGAGTCAAAATTACTCATGATAGGTATTCTAGTGTTAAATCCGAAATTTCTATATTACAGCAGAGTCTCGAATCCTGATTAAATGAAATCATCTGTATTTTATATTTTTGCCCATTTACGTGTATTGTGTCTATAAGTTTTCTGATACATTTTTTCTCTCTGAAAATTTTCATGATAAGTTATGAATCTCTCTCTTAGTTTCACCTCAAGATAGTTGTAAGTTAAGTTCGTCTAAAATGAAGAGTTTTAAAACTGAAATGAAGAGTTTTAAAACTGTTTTTAACAGTGAACTACTCTTCACACAATTCAGACAGAAAAATAAGCAAACTTAGAAATTACCATCTTTGAAAACAGAACAAACTTCAGAAGCTAACAGGGTAAATACGACTGGAGTCTCTCTTAAAACAGAGAATTATTGTTGTTCCTTCCAGCTTTCAGAAAAGTCAATTTAATGACTTCCCCCATTTTCTTAGTATTCGTTTTGTAAACATTGACAAAAACCGCATAAAGCTGTAGAGAAATTCTCATTAATTTCTTCACAATTAATAGCCTTGGCGCTCATTGAGGATCGACTTGAGATTTGTCGGTACCCCACCCACACAAAAACAATCGCAAATATACATATTATATGAATAATACAAATACAATGCATTAGTATATAAAGAAAACAGGTTATATAAATATTCCGTAAGCGAAGAACAAAAATGTTAATCATTTGTTTGTTTTTTGTTATTTATAAATTCCAAAAGCTAATTAGGGTTTCGTTGGTAAAACCAAAAAAAGAAACCCTTATAGTTTCGTTCATGTGTCTGTCTGTCTGTCTGTCTGTCTGTCTGTCTGTCCTCTGTACGGTTCCAATAACTTTTGAATAAAAAGAGATAGAAACGTGAAACTTTCCAATATTAAAGATCGTTTTGACGCGCACACAGAAAAAATATAGCGAACTCAAAATTATCAGCTGTTCAAATCCAAAATGGCGGATAACTCACGTCATGCGAAATTTTTTTTTTTTTTAAATTTTAAGTGGGGTATCAAATGAAAGGTATAAAAGAGTAGATTACAAATATATATATATCCCTTAGGGAAAGTGTTTAATTTTCGGCGCCATTTTGTCAAAAAACATCGAAATTTTGTGTGTCCCCCCCCCCCCCCCTAAAATCGTATTTCCGCTCATACTAAAAATATAGAAAAATATGCAAAATGTGCGGTCTGATGGGCCAAAGAAAAAATAAGAATAGCAACTTGGTCGGGTTAACTGGGAATCCAAGATGGCGGCTAATTGCTGTCACGGGGAAAAAAATATTTTTTCAAAATTTTGAGTGGGGTATCAAGTGAAAGGTATTGAAGAGTAGATTACAAAAATATATAACACTTGTGGAAAGCGTTTAATTTTCTACGCCATTTTGTCAAAAACATCCAAATTCCCCCCCCCCCCCAACTACTAATTTCATGTTTACAACACCAACGAAACCCTTTTTACGTGAGACTTCACGCACTACCAATTTATTTTTTAATCGGTTTTGATTGTTACTGTAACTATTTTGATGGTAAAGGAATAACACAAACAGTCTCTCCACGTAAATTGAAAAAAAATCTTGATTATTGCCAAAGCAGCTTTCAGCCTTCAAAAGGCCATCATCACTGTCTGTGACGCTCATTGAGGCTCGACTTACCGAATATATTATGCTAGATCTAGGAGCGTCTATGGAAGTCTTCCTTTAAGATGACCTCCATAGACGCTCCCAGATCTAGCATGTATTCGGCAAGTCGAGCCTCAATGAGTGTCACAGACCAGGCACTGATGATGGCCTTTTGAAGGCTGAAAGCTGCTTTGGCAATAATAAAGATTTTTTCAATTTACGTGGAAAGACTGTTTGTGTTATTCCTTTAAGATGACCTCCATAGACTCCCCCAGATCTAGCATATTTTGATGGCGGCCAAGATTTTAATAATAAAAACACGATTCAATAATTTCATTTAAAATGATTTAATCATGTCTGTGCAAAAATAAATATGTTTTGTGGTTTTTTATCAATAACATCTTATTCAGTACAATCACGTTCAAAAAATCTTTAAATTTTCGCTTTTCATTTCCCAAGTGTTCGTATAATACATGTATTTTATATATTTTAAAATCAGTGTTAAATTTTTATTTTTTGAAGTAGTCTTCTTTTTTACCTTTGAACTCTTTATGAAGCTATTTTCTTAATCTTCCTCTCATCTGTTTCCTTTTATTTCTCCTAGTCGCTTACACTTTTCTCTTGTCCACTCTTCACCTTTATTCAAACGTCGGCTGTCACTTCTATACTACCAAAGACTTGTGTTATTTTTTTTCTAAGGGAATTGAATGCGTCCCTTTTATTCTCAAATACTTTTGAGACTACCTTTGCTCCGTATTTCTAGTTTCCTTAATGTTTTTTAACATTCGTTTTAAGTTTTATTTTCTCATTTTCCTCCAATTCCTTTTATATCAATTCCAGCCGCTTTGTTTCCGTTGGCTTTACCTCAACTCTTTCTTTCTTTTTTCGTATTTTCTTTTAACTAGTAGAGTCGAAAAGGCGATTAAAAAAAGTAATATGAAAACGCTTTACTGTATTTTCATTAAAAGCTTTCACAACTTTAGACGTGACAAAGAAAACGGGTTTTCTTTCAATTTTTTTTTTTTTCAAAACCACTTGACAGTTGATTTTTTTAATGCCTTGATAAAAATGACTGACTTGGAAAATAAAAACAAATGTCAAGAAAATAATATTTTCCTCCTTTATTCTTTCGAATTAGAACAATTTAATGATTTATTTAGGTTTTTGTTTTCTCTTTTTCATCTTTGGCATATAATAATAAAAAAAAATGAAATGAAAATTCGATTGTGAATACGCTTTAAAAAAAATGGATCTCGTTTTAAAATGTAGCTTTGTTTTTTACCTGAGAAAATTCCGCAACAATTAATCACATTTAGGAATATGAATAATTATACATGATTATACTTTGCTTTATCGTTTAAAGGAAAAGCACGTTGGAGACCTAAATTATCCTTCTTTTTATGCATGCGCATAGGAAAATTGTTAATGTTCCTCCATTCATATTATAATTACGATCTAAAATCTCGTTTCATTAATTTTTCTTGGGTTATAATGTCACAGAAAAATGTATCGTATAAATAGAAGTGTTTTTTAAATGTTTGATCCATAGTTCATAAAAAAATTTGTTTGGCCCAAATTATGCCTACTATAAATGCTAATAAAATTACTACGTTCCCATGAGTGTTGGTATCCAAAAACTCATGGCTTCCATGAGTTTTGGTATCCAAAACCCCATGGAAACATTGATTTCTAAACGTTTTAAGTTCAAGGTCACAACAGCAAATTTTTGTTTTTGTATTGAAACTGTTTTGAAAAAATATCATGGAAACGGGTATTGAATTGAAAACAGAATTCAGACACGCGCATTAGGAATGGTGAGCATAGGTATGAGAATCTGACATGACTATAACTAGGGTGGGAGTTTACAGTTTTCTAAATTCTTGCGAAAACTGTTTTGGAAACTTTATCGGTTAGAAACCAAAACAGGTTTGAAAACTCATGGAAACGTAGAAAAATGTTATAGCTCATAAATATATACCTGAGAAAAGCGCCCGAGATTTTTTGAATCCCGACAAATGAAAACCTATTGCAAGGATAATTCTTAAGAGAGTAATGCTCATGATAATAGTCCTTTGCAATTTATGATAACTAGTTATAATATAGTTTAATCTAAAATAATTGTATCAAAATATAGATTTTTTAGATTCTGACCATAGAAATCATCGGTAGAGAATTCTTATAGCTCTATTTTTCTAGAAACAAGGTTAGATCATCTTCTAGATTTTGTCTATGAACATCTTGACCTCTAATTTAAGAAAAAAATACTTCAGACTAATATAATGATTCATTCTAGTTTATCTTCGACCGGTAATAGTGATAGAATAAAGTATTTAGTGTACAGGGTGTTTGGTCGAAGATGTAACAAACGAAGAGGGCAGATTCTACCCATCATTTGCAACAAAAAACTCTATTTATTCAATGGGTCAATTCTCAATAGTTTCACCACAATATTTTGTTTTATTTTTAAGTTTGAAAAAAAAAAAAAAAAATTTGTTATTTCATATTTTAATAATAATAAATTACATTCCGGTCAAATATCATTACTTGGCGTAAGGTCTGCAGTCCTCAGTAATTAAATGTAAAAAAAAAATCCTCACATTCATCTCCCTAACTAGGTTAATTATAAAAATTAAGACAGTCTTCTCGCAGTAACGCGTAAAGTGGTCTGTACGCCATTTGACATTAGTTTTTTTTTTTTTTACAAAAACTCAATCATAGCTCAAAAAAATTACATATTAACTAATGGTATTAGGGTACTCAAACTGAAGGGGAATAAATGAAGAAGTTTTACTGAAATTTGGCAAACCGTAGCACATGCCGTTTTGGTAAAGTTACAGGCTGAAACAAAAATAAATTTTATTTTTTTTTAAATAAAATTCATTATTTTATAAGCAGCGTTCAAATTTTTAAGGTAAAATGGTAGTACCTTGGAAAATAACAAAAACAATTATTGTGGCGAAACTATTGAGAATTGACCCTTAGTATATATAGCGATTTTTGTTGCAAATGATGGGTAGAATCTGCCCTCTTCGTTTGTTACATCTTCGACCAAACACCCTGTATACTAAATACTTTATTCTATCACTATTACTATCATTTTTTTGAGCTATGATTGAGTTTTTGTAAAAAAAAAAAACGAATGTCAAATGGCGTACAGACCACTTTACGCGTTACTGCGAGAAGACTGTCTTAATTTTTATAATTAACCTAGTTAGTGAGATGAATGAGAGGATTTCTTTTTTACATTTAATTACTGAGGACTGCAGACCTTACGCCAAGTAATGAATGATATTTGACCGGAATGTAATTTATTATTATTAAAATATGAAATTTTTTTTTTCAAACTTAAAAATAAAACAAAATATTGTGGTGAAACTATTGAGAATTGACCCATTGAATAAATAGAGTTTTTTGTTCCAAATGATGGGTAGAATCTGCCCTCTTCGTTTGTTACTTCTTTAACCAAACACTCTGTATTTAGTTCAGTATTTTATACCAGACTGAACAATAAGCTGAATTATGAAGCTTTAGGTGGTAGAGCGAGACGATATTATAAATAGTAGTATGCAACAAAATCATATTAGGATTAAACATAGAGCTTAAATCATATTTGCCGACAAAAACATCGTTGTTGATCCTAGCAGACTAATGATAATGATAATATAAATATTATGGACTGTCTAGGTAAAGCTTATTTGAAATTTCTTCCATGGTCATCTTCTTTATTATCGTAGATTTAACTACAATATTTCAAAAAGTAATTAATTCTTGTTTATCTTCAGTCAGGAGGAATAGATGAAGTACTGATTTTAGAAATTGATGTATTCTAGTTTAAATTATGTCGAGAATGGTCCTTGAGATTTCCGTTTAATAAACCATGAACTTCAAAACATCAAAACAAGGGGAGGGGGTATGAATGGATAATTTTAAGCAACAGGTAGACTAGTTTACTAGTATAAATAATAAGTAACCTTGGCTCAAAATAATTTTTTATCGATTCCATCCAATGACGATATTGCTACAAAACTGCTTTTGATGAAACCCAGAAAGAATTATCGGATGACAATAGTTCAGATCGTAATTCCGAAGTTACTTATTCACAAACCAGTGAGACACCTATATTAGTACCAGACGAAGACGACCCATCAAATATTTTTGTTGGTGAAGTTTAGTTTTTGATTTTTTTTTACAATAAAAAATGCAACTGACAATAATGAAAGGAATTTTATTTCTTGAAAAAGCATGTACACATTTATATAACTCAATTATGCGAAAGTTCCTGCTAAAATTTTGTTACTGATCATCTAAAGTTCAAAGAGACACAAATTTATAAAAGAATCGAATTTATTCTATTGAAGAAAAACTCACTATATGCTCTTACATAAAATTGAAACAAAAAAGCAACATTCATATATTTATTTTAAAATTTCATATTATGCAGATTAGGATAGTTAACTAACTAATTACAAGACATTTGCCTAAATAATTACTTTGTAACTTGTTTCTCCTATACGACGATATAATATGTGTAGAGTTTATACTAACATAAATACCGATAAATTGAAACTTTAGCGAGTAGATACGAATCTAAACCATTTTAATTATAGTCTTTAGAAGCATCGTTTGACATCTTTAATTCATTTGTTAAAACAATTATCACGTATTCAATATTTTTGGAAATTTCTTTTAAACGTAATTTTATATAGGAATATACTCGTATTAAGAAAATTTTAAATTGGATGGGAAATACTATGTTGAACGCCTTTGAATTTTTCATTTTTTTATTGAGGGTTAGGTTAAAAGAGAGAGAGAAAAAAAAATCTCTTATTAAACTTTCTCATATCTAGTACATAATTACTTGGTCCAGTATATTGTATTTATTAGTTGTTTCGAGTTTGCATAGTTAAGTTTAATACGCAGCATGCAACAAAACGTTTGTAACATTTTGCGGTCATGCATCCCAAGAAGCAACAAGTTGATAGATACAAGTCAACATCAGGCAGCATTACTTCAAAGAAAATTGTTGCCGGTTGCTTGTCTCCGTGTTATTCTTGTTTCTCAACAAAATGTTAGTAACATGTTGACGGTGATAATGCTTTCATGTATCCCTTCAACAAGCAACAAGTTGATAGATACAAGTCAACATCAGGCAGCATTACTTCAAAGAAAATTGTTGCCGGTTGCTTGTCTCCGTGTTATTCTTGTTTCTCAACAAAATGTTAGCAACATGTTGACGGTGATAATGCTTTCATGTATCCCATCAACAAGCAACAAGTTGATAGATACAAGTCAACATCAGGCAGCATTACTTCAAAAAAAATTGTTGCCGGTTGCTTGTCTCCGTGTTATTCTTGTTTCTCAACAAAATGTTAGCAACATGTTGACGGTGATAATGCTTTCATGTATCCCATCAACAAGCAACACGTTGATAGATACAAGTCAACATCAGGCAGCATTACTTCAAAGAAAATTGTTGCCGCTTGCTTGTCTCCGTGTTATTCTTGTTTCTCAACAAAATGTTAGCAACATGTTGACGGTGATAATGCTTTCATGTATCCCTTCAACAAGCAACACGTTGATAGATACAAGTCAACATCAGGCAGCATTACTTCAAAAAAAATTGTTGCCGCTTGCTTGTCTCCGTGTTATTCTTGTTTCTCAACAAAATGTTAGCAACATGTTGACGGTGATAATGCTTTCATGTATCCCATCAACAAGCAACACGTTGATTGTCAACATCGTGAAGCATTACATCAAAGAAAAATTGTTGCTGCTTGTTTGTATCCAGTAGTTCATGTGTCTCGGCAAAATGTAAATGGATATTGCCAACATTTTGTATCCTGGTATATTCATACTTTTACATCAAATTATTATTGGAAATTTTATCAAAATTTGCCATTACAATAACTCCTCTCCGGTAGGAAATAAAACGTGGCCTATCACCACCCGCGTTTATATCTATTTTCTCAAGAACTAGATTTTTTTTCCGGGATGGAATGGACTAAATTTTATAATCAAAACCATCGTACTCTTTTTTGAGATTTTTCTTTTTGAGTTTGTAGGGGATAATTCCCTCAAATTTAGTGCTAGAATTTATTTCTCGTTTTCGCCTCGGGATTTGATTTTTCTAAATAAGAATGTCAAATGTCATCAAAATCGGCCCAGTAGGTAAGCGTTTATGCTCCACGTATAATTAACGTCCACTTAGAATTAACTCCACGTAAACTGCAGACGACGAACAGCAATGTTTTAAAAACCACATTTTTTGACTCTCAAAATGTGTAAATCCATTAAACTCTGAAAAGCGAATTTTCTCATCATCACAACACTCTCTCTATTTATTTTTTAACAAAGAATAACTATGATTTTTTCCAGATTTTTCCTCAGATTCCATACTAAAATCAAGGGAAACGCAATTCGCAAGGACGCTTACATGACGCAAAAATAAATTGGTACACAAACGAAAATAAATATATATATTTGTATTCAGGGAGTCCTCCTCTTTCATTTAACACTTTACATGATGTATTTCCGTTAAAAATATGTCAATCCCTTATCATTTAAACCCTAGTTTGTGAGGGATTACCAACAATTTTCTTTTGATTGGCTTACTCTCATATCATAACTGTTAAGTTTTTGTATTGGGTACTTTTGGAGATCAGGCGCATTACAGACAGACAGACAGACGAACAGACAATAAGTGTCCTCGCTTTTAGCTGTGGACCCAAAAAAGGTACAACAAAGAGCTATCAGTATGTTGGGTTAGATATGTGAAGTAAATTTAACAGTGTTAAGGTGGAAGATGGATAGCGGGGCTTACCTACGAGGGTATGTTTAATTATTTTAAGTCTGGTGCTAAGACTATGTAGAGTAGAGTCCTATTTAATTATTGATATAGTAGGAGCTTTATCACAACTGCTGTGAACACAAGCGGTAATTTTATGTATCTAATCAATAGGGGAGATCAGGAGAGTGCATTTTAATTATTTTAGTGTAGTCTATAGAATTACCTTTATCTTGCAGCAAGCTTTTGCATTGGAGTGATCTGTAAATTTATTTACAGCATTAGAATTCCAGGGATATGTTGATACTGCCTGGTTAAATGTATAACCCTAAAATTAGTTGTTGTTACGTAATGGGAGTTTTGCTTTGCCATGTTACTTGTATGATGTTTGTATTTCTTTGGTATTATAATATTACATGTATAGCTTTTCAGCTTTACAATTACATGTAATATGGAATGGATAAAGCATTATATTCATTAGCATTATTTTGAGGTATTTCAATTTGAAATTAGCATTAGTTTAAGATAATTACATTATATCCTATTTATATTTTCTAACCTCAAATTCAATTACCTGGTAACCATAGTTTAAAATTATATCAAAGATCTAAACAATGAATATAATTAAAATCTATATTCGTTATAATTTTGGATGATCAACGCACAAATTATGCGAATATTAATTTAATGGTTATGTAATATAAAATATCATTTCGTGATATAGCAATAATCATAACACTAATAAATTATTTCTCTTTAATGTTTCTTGTAAATTGATATTTATTTACAAAGACATGAATCACATTTGTATGTACTTTTTAAAAAATATTGATCACTAGCTGGATGCCCGCGCTCCGCTATGGAGATGGTTATTTTTAACGTATAGTTTATAATTTTACAGATAAATTATTATAAACTACTGTCAAGAACCATTGAGGTTATTTTACTAAGCGAGAATATATATGTATAGATGCCGCAGGTTTCCTGCATACCACCACCCTTATTGCTATATTCCTTCCTTTAAGATAATATAATTTTCAAATATCCACTTATTAATAGACTCCAACTACTGGACAAATAGTTTTAAAAGTTAACCTTTCAGGAAAAGCAGAGGTATGCTACTGTATCCCCCCTCCCCGGTGTCTCGCATCCTTGGGTGGAAATTATCTTTATCTCCAGTAGGGAGAAAAAGTTATGATTTTGGATTAGTTTAGAGTGAGTAAAGTAAATCTTTTCTTCCCTGAACTCAAAAGTAGGGAGAAAAAGTAAAACCAGGGAGAAAGAAAAGGATTGCAAACTAAATTATTTTATAAATAGTAGAGAATGAATGGTTAATGTTATGAAATTGTTGATATCAGGTTGGCGACACTGATTTTTCGACCTTGTTTATCATTGTTTATCCTGCATCTAAATAACCTTCTATTTTAGTTTAATTCCAATTCGTATATGTTTTTAATATTGAATCTCTTATATCTGCTATTAAATGTGCTAACAATTATTGTTATTTATTAAAACAATATTTAATAACTGTGCAATGGATAAAAATGTGTATTTTCTCCCTACAAGAAATAAAATATTGTATGTACCTTGGGAGTAAAGTGCCATTATTTCCCTCGCGATAATTATCTCCCTTGGGAGCTAATTATCGTTATACCCTCGGCTGCGCCTCGGGAATTAAAAAGTCTGATTCCTTCGGCTTCGCCTCGAGATTTAGGGACCATGGTTCCTTCGGCTTCGCCTCAAGAACCAGCTAATTTTCATTTCTCGATTGTTCTGAGCTTGTAAGTCAATTTCATTGGGAATGAAATAAAAGAAAAAGTTCCTTTTCTCGTTCCCACCTTTCGTCCATAGATTCATGTTCTCGCTATTATTAGTTGGCACTCATTAAACACTAATGAATATGTCCCTCCATCCCTATTGGTCTATTAGGCAACCAATAAAAACACTTCTTCTTCTCTATTTTTCTGCTGTTCAAACAATCAACACTTATACTTTTTCCAATTCAACGACTTAAAAATAAACCAAAGAACAATTTCTATCCAATAATTATAAAATTGTATGGACTCTTTGAAGCTATTTCACAATGTAAGCCACAGGTAACTGAGAAAACATTATTCATAAAGGAAAATAATAATTGTTAAGCTAATAATATTTACTTGATAAACGTTTAAATATTTCGGAATTGTTATTTTACGCAACAATTACACTTTCAAGCAGAAATATGGACGATTATATCTTGTAACCTAATGAAACATTTCATTTGTTTCTTAATAAATTTACTTGGAATCGATTACAATAAGTTTCGATCGAATCCATTTGTAAGGAAGCTGTGTTTCTCTTGTTTGATTCATTGTATAAATATTATACCTTTATTCAAATGAAGCCCTTAAGGAGAAACTTGGAAGAAATAAATTTGTTACAGCTCTTTGATTACAACTTTCACAGAATTAGTTTGGCCCTTTTTGCTTAGCTTCCTTTGAATAACCGCTGAATATGTTTTACATCTCACCATGAGATATCTGCGTTACTAAATTAGTCCAGACTTTTCATAGCGATCAGGTCCTTTTTCCGGGGTGTGGATTTAGAAGACATTTTCAGTGTAGCTACTCCATCATCTTTCACAAACACTTAATCCTTGTGACGTGTAGCTAGGATGTGTCACCTCCTTAACAAACTGCCGTGTATTTTATTCTTAGCCAAATTGTTTTTTGCTACGACCCAAATAAAACATTCTCTATCACTCTTTACTCTGTGAGAGCTATCTTGGCTTTAATCCATTATTCTTATTGCATTCAGTAAAATTTATGTTAAAAAATTATCAAAAGAATGTGTATTTCCATTTATGTATGCAATATTTGTTTTTAAGATTGCTTCCAGGAAACATTTTTCGGGGAATAACTTGCATATATTCTTAATCTACCTGATCTATTATCATAATCTACTCTTAAAGGCTATTACCCTCAAACCGCATCTAATAACACCCAAAATCAACCTTCTCCTTCTAGAAACCTTGGTTAAGGAAATAGAGGATACAAATTAATGAACAGAAAAGTGTTCATGTCCCTTTTACTCTTCGTCATAGCACCTGTCTTCCAGTCATTCTTAACCAAGTTCATCTTATTCCTCAATCCAACACACTCCGTTAACTTAGCCTTAACCTCGATAGACGACTCACTTAGCAACATCATACAAAGACTAAACGTACGGACATTTCTAGACGATACAAGTTGCTGCTTCGGGTTCTGGATCGTAGGTCCAATCTTACTTTGGAATAAAAAACTTCGAGTTTACAATGTAATCTTAATACCTGCTCAGACCTACGGTCTACAAGTATGGGGTAGTACCAAGCCATCCAACGTCCGTCGAATACAAACACTACAATCCAAAGACCTTAGAAAAATCACAGACGCCCCATTCTACGTCTCTAACCTCATTCTGCACAACGATCTCAATATTCCCTTTGTCCGAGACCTACCTATATCCCGGTATCATACATTCCACGAATTATTATCCAAACACCCCAATCCTCTAGTAGAACTTCTTGCATCCCAAATTATCCCAGTTAACCCACCTCGCCACCTGAAGAGGTAATGGCCCAGAGATTTACTCATTACATAATGTTTATCTTCAATCACTAGTTCATTTATTTCTATTATCAAATACTTATTATCTCATTTCTTTATATACTTTTTATAAGTATACTTTACCATTATAAGCGAACCCAGGCGAAAGGAATAGTCACTGGATTATTACCTTTCTCATGTAATACACTGTCAATAAAACACATATCTTTAACACTTATAACATATACAATTATGTAGTTTTGTTAATCCATAAAGATAAAATAAAAACTATTAAAACGATCTGTACCATGTCATGCAGACTAAACCTTTTTCTAGCCATCTGGCCAGCCATATTGGCCTCCATCTTCAAAAATATTAAGATTGGAATTTCCAGAACCTATACACTATACAGTTGACACAAATGCTGATATGCACCTGTGTGCCGAATTTTGTTCTAATCAATCCAATTTTAGGCCAGTTATCCTTCGATAAACAAACCATAAAAATCCCAAGTCTCTGAAATGAAGAACTCAACTAAACTAAAAACTAACTAGTTCAAATAATACATACCAGTATTTATTTACTTTATTGCAAGACTTTTGCAATAAAAGAAAATAGTTTAATAAATATACACTTAAAGATCTAAATTGTTGTTACAATACATCTACTCGTATTTCCATTGAATACACGAAAAAAGATACATTTTTACAAGAAAAAGTAGAAAGAAACACAAGAAGAGATTGGGAACGATAAAAGATCAAATCTTATAAATGCATCTTTTGACAAAGCAAAAGTTTAAAGGTTAATTTGTTGACCTTAAAGGAAGGAGCAAGCTATTAGGTATTGTGTTCTGGACGCTCAGTTGACCCATAATACAGTCTATTTGAATATACGAACAAAGAGTTATAAAAAGTAATAAAGATCGTATTCATACTAGCTACATAGGTATATTTATTCCGATTTAACTATATGCTGACAAAAGGCTCATCTTAATAATATATTCTAAATGGCGTTTCTTATTTCAAAGATTTAAAAATAAAATGTAAGGACCAATTTCAGGGTGATTGCACATCACCTGAGGGTGATTGTACATTACCTGAGGATAATATGTAGATAATATTTCATAGGTATTCAATAATAAATTACTAGATAAAAAGAACTTATTATATGCTACATTTTTAAATTTTCCGTCGAATCATATGTAATGTTGATAATATAATTGTCATTGTTATAATATAATGTTAGTGAAAAAAAATAGTTTCGAATTTATTTACTTCACATAAATGACAACCATCTAGAGAGCTGATCATAAACCTATAAAAGGACAAATCTTTGTACAAGGGATCTCGCCAACACCGAATCTAAACCGTCTCATTGATATGCCCTTGCGTAGGGACAGTAAGAGAGGAAATGTGTACAAGTAAAGAAGTACAGATGCAGAAAAATTAAACCTATACCTAGGATACGAGTGTAAACAAACCTGGTTGGCACGCGTCAATTAATTTATTTCTTTGTTTACTTTCCCTTTTTCGCTGTTATTCAATGTTAATCTCTTTATAAAGCCTCGTCCAGACTGCCGAACCGAACAGAGGAAACGAGCCGAGCATTAGCCTCTGCGCATGCCCAGTCTGAGATGCGCAGGCGCACTTTAGACTGGGCATGCGCAGAGACCAATGCTCGGCTCGTTTCCTCTGTTCGGTTCGGCAGTCTGGACGAGGCTTAAAAAATCACAAATTTGAAACCCGTCAAAATGAAGATTGTAAATATGGAACATGTCAAAATATATAAAATAAATTGCGGATTTTTTTCCGAACTAACTTTCCATACAGCAAAATTTGCTGAAAACGAATTAAATTCTTCTGAAAGATGGCTAAAAGTATTAAAATATTGCATTGTCATCATGTTCTGAGCTATTCTGAAAGTTTCAAATGTCTAGCTACTCGGAAAGTTACTTAAAAAAATATTGCAAGATTTGTACTGGACAAATAAACAAACAAACAAGAAAGCAAGCTAATAAAAACGTAGTAAAAAAGGTCCGGCTTCCAAAATTGTCTGGTCCAAACAATAGCATTTGCATTTAATTCGTGTTAATTCGAATCATTCTTATACTTTTCTTTTTCCAATATTACCCTTCAAAGCTTCCTCCATCTTGTACTATATTTTAAAATATAGAGAAAACGAATAATGTAAAATCAAAGAGAAATTTATTATATTCTCTAGGCCATGAAACTATTTAAAATAGTTTACAGTACATTCCGCGTCTAGTGCTGAAAGTAGCGTTTTGCAAGCGAGTGTGGAGTTTGCACCCTAGTGACAGCGAGGGTAGTAAAACCACACAAGCAAAGCGAAATGCAGTTTTCGCACGAGTTGCGTACCGTACTTTATCTACGATTGTGGATTTTAATAATAAATACAGAAACAAATATTTAATAAACTTCCTGTATGTAAGTTCGTATTTCTCTTTTGATAAAGATGACATTAATTCATTATTTGTATTTAGGGCCGAATTAATTATTCAGGAGGCGTATTATTCTCCTCATTTTCGTCATAATCACTGAAATAACTCATTGTTTTTAACTAAATACTCGATATAAACAGTTAATTTAATTAAACAAACAGCAAATTAGTTTTGTTAAATGTAAAAAAAGTCGCTAATCGTGTGTTAAGGTGAAGAATTCCTCTTTTTTCCGCATACTAGGGCGGAAAAAAGAAGAATTATGAACGCGCATGGGCAATGAAGATAGATACGAAATGAATCACTTTCTACGTAGATCGCAGATATAATAATGTAAAATATTAATTTGAATCAAATTATAATTATCATTAACTACGGGAGACATAGACAGAAAAATTGACCCCAGCACAGGGACTTGAACCACAGGACTCCTATATATCCGTTAAAGGCAATCTAACGGATATATATGAGGCCCGTGGTTCAAGTCCCGGTGCTGGGGTCTATTTTTCTCTGTATGTCTCCCGTAGTTAACGATAGTTATAATTTGATTTAAATTAAAATTTAATCTTTCCATAGCATAATACTACCTAAAAACTTAAAAATTTGTAGTTTAAAATTGTTTATAATAATATTTTAAATAATTTATGTATTTTAAAATTAATAATTCATTACAACTACACTCGAATGAATGAGGGATATGAAATGACCGGATAGGGATTTATGGAATTTATTATAACGAGGGGAAAATGTACGAAAGGAATGTTGAGGTCTTTGTGAGGAGTCCTGTTCAATTATAAAAGGGTGGGTTGATGATTACCTCGGAGAATTATGGATTTGGGTCATTTGGTAGATTGGTTTAGGTGGTTGATGCTGGAATGTTTAGCGGAGTTTCAAATTTGGCAGCCGGAAATTCACGATGGTTTCATAGGTGTAATCTGGTCTCTGGTATTTCTGCTGCTATGCTCTTTATAGCTAATAATCGATGAGTCAAACATGAGTTATTTCAAGTAGCCTCTGGCATTTGCTGCTGTTTTTTATTTTCGTATTTCTGTTTGTTTGGTCCTTAAGTGTTTATTATTTTGTTGTAGTTTTGAAGATGAGATAAATGAAACAAAATCTTAAAATTTAATAGTGATTTCATTAAATAATAATTTCAAGATAAAAAGAACTTTTTATATACTACGTTTTTAAATTTTCTGTTAAATCGTATGTAATGTTGATAATATAATTGTTATTGTTGTATAATAATGTTAGTGAAAAAAAATAGTTCCGAATTTATTTACTTCACATAAATGACAACCATCCAGAGAGCTGATCTTAAACCTATAAAAAAATAAATCTTTGTACAACGGATCTCCCCAACACCAAATCTAAAGCATGCCACCGATATATTTGAAATTAAATAATATAATCGATATTTCCTGTTTTGCTGTCATTGAATGTTTATCTATCACAAATTTGAGACCCGTCAAAATGAAGATTGCGTAAATATTGGATTTGGCAAAACAAATAATATAACTTGCGGATTTTTTCCGAACTAACTTTCCGCACAGCAAAATTTGCTGAAAACTAATTAAATTCTGCTGAAAGATGGCTAAAAGTATTAAAATAATGCATTGTCATCGTGTTCTGAGCTATGCTAAAAGTTTCAAATGTCAAGCTATTCGGGAAGTTAGTTAGAAATCGATTGCCAGATTTGTACCGGACAAACAAACAAACAAACAAGAATGCAAGCTAATAAAAACGTAGTAAAATAAACGCATCTCTCTACATATAATTTACAAACACTTCGCTATCCCGCTTTTCTTCAATTATCATTTCTGTCATCCTGTAATTCAGTCTTTAAATGCATGTTTCATAGTACCGGCTTTACCAGTATCATTGGATAAATAACATATACATTGATTTTATTGTGTTGCTCATTTAAATACTCACGACATTTTTCCATAGCCTACTAACTAACCAACACTTGAAAATGTATTTTAGGTAAAATTCCATCTTAAGGGTGTTTAAAGAGCTCTTGAACTGCGTCTTGGTAGTTAAGAGTCTCTTGGTATGGGCTAGTGGATTGAATTTTCTTTTAGCCCTGTAAAGCTTGTTCAGAAGCTTCTTATACCTTACATTTTAAAAATTTGTTTATTTTTTATTTATCATTACTATAAATATCGAAGTAAATATTGCAATAAAATAAACATTATCTTCTTGTCTTGAATATAATTTAGTAAAAAAAAGAGAATAAGATCTATATTATGTGTTAGTTGATAACAACAAATAAGCACACGTTAATAATAATATTATTTTACTTGCTTTTAGGGTTTTGATAACTACACAATATAAAAATAAGGAAGTAATTAATTTATATTAGATATTATCCAATGTTTATATAGTATTTCCTTTTATACAATATGTGAATTGTTAATTTTTTTAATATTGATACTGTCTTCAGTATAATTATCAAAAGAGGAACTTAATGGGTAAAGACATGAAAGAAAGTATAAAAAAAGCTTCTGTTTTTTTTTTTTTTCATATTATCCCTAATTAGAATGTCTCCCGTATAAAAACTCTAATTAAATTAGGGCTTTATTTAGTGTATACTTACTTAATAATAATATCAAATGTCCCTAGAAACTTTATTTTATCTTTTAATACCGTTAATCTATTTACTTTGATTTTTTTTTCATCAAAATGTTTTTAATAATCCTGCTAAATCTTAATTGAAATAATCTCCGTTTAACCCTTAATGAAATCCAATTATATCTACCTTTTATATAGGATTAAATTTGTTTTATTTTTTACATTCTTCTAGTGCTATTATATATATATTAAAATTCTCGAGAACTAACACTAAGACAGGAAATTACACAATATCGTACAGTATAAAATAGTTGATTTTTATCTTAGTTAGATTAAAATCATATTATGACGAGTGGTTAATCAAAAGTAACACAAAAATATTGTCACCACATTATTTATATTGATTACAAACAAACGCGTTTCGACATTTCATCTTCAGTGTAAGTGTTAGCATAGTAAGTGAAAGACCACTCAGTACTGTTTCACTTACTATGCTAAGACTACACACTACACAGTAGTCTCTCACTTACTATGCTAAGACTACACAGTAGTCTTTTACTTACTACTCTAAGACTACACAGTAGTCTTTCACTTACTATGCTGAGACTACACAATAGTCTTTCACTTACTATGCTAAGACTACACAGTAGTCTATCACTTACTGTCTATCCATTTTAATTCATAACACCATTTAATTCATTAGGCAACGTTTCAGAACTGAATTTGAATTAAATAAAGAAATTAATTTCGATAAAATGCATAGCTTAAGCGGCCTATACACGCTCAATATTTCACATTGCATTATTATATTAAGCCTCTATGTGTAATATTGTTCAATTTACATCTATATATTGTAAAATAATTGTGCATTTTAGAGTTATCATATCCACATGAAATAATACAATACATATTACACTACACTAATGGATTGGTTTTTCTTCTACGATTGACTTATTAGGTTTGTTCCAACCACACTTTAAACTGGTTTAGAACTGTCCGACGCATGCGCATAGGACCACATTTGTTTTTTGCTAATGCACATGCGTCCTACAGTTTGAAACTAGTTTGAGGTGTGGTTGAAACAAACCTATTGTCATAACAAAATTATCGATTTGATATGGTTTAAAGATTTCGACAGACCGCGTTATCATTTTAATTTATTCGATTTGAATCCGTAACTGCAATTAGCACATTTGTGGTTAAAGTACAAATGGTTGGTTTAAAACTTAAGATATGACATTTAGTTTTCAAATGACGCTTGCAGAATGCTCAGATCAAGAGAAGGAATTTCAAACTAGTTATTGGTGAAAATTAATCCACCCTTTCCCCTCTCGACCTTTAAACTGTTTAACAAATTTAGATGAAAATTGCTCTCACTATTATTGTTCTGATCTGGCATCTGGCCTTTTATACTGTCAGATATATTGACCTAATAATTAATGGTATACACCAGCGACGTAGTAACAGGTTAAAGCTCAGCTTCAATTGAAGCTACTTTGTGTTACTGCCGTATATAATTTGCCTCGATTGATGCTTCGTCTAAACCAGGGGTTCCCAACGTTTTTTTTACCAAGCCCCCCACAGTCAAGAATAAATCTTCCCAATTTTATGAGATAATGAACAAAATAAAATAAACCATTATTACATTGAATAACCATTCATTTATTTGTATTACTATTATTTTTATAACATTAAAAGTAATCTTTTTACAGATGATCTTATGGGATCTTATGAGATGGATGAGCTTGAATTTTTTTTACAAGATTCCCTATTGTTGGATGAGTATTAGAAAGTGCACAACAAAAATCAAGCACAGCAAAATCAAGTTTGAAAAATCAAAAACAAGTACTGAAAAATCTTTTTTGCACAAATAAGTGCTTAAGGTAAATACAATCGAAGTGCTTGCTGTGATATACTGGGGTACACTTTGTAATACTTAACCCAAAACGATGATTTGTCCATTTTATCAAAATCGGCACCAGAACCTTTTTTTTATTTCTAAAGCTTGTTCTTGGAGTGTTTCGGGCAGGGAATCTATGTTGAGACTGAAAGGATCCATTGTTAATTTATAAATGTTGTCATCACATGTGTTAGGAAAGTATCTGTTGAATTCGTCAGTGAGGTTCTCCAAATGGTTTGGTATTTGGAATTTTATATAAACAGACGTTCGGACGGCAAATCTCGATCTCGAGGTCCCACGCCCCCCTTGACTTGTCTTCACGCTTCCCTTGGGGGGCGCGCCCCCCACTTTGGGAACCAATGGTCTAAACAGTGTTAATTATTTTTTATCATTCATCAGCAAATCTCAAAGGTCTTACGACCTTACAAAAACATTTAATATTTCCTAGAATATTCGTAAGATGTCAACGTGTTCTATCGACGAGTATTCTCTATAATAATAACAATGCTTACAGAGACAATATAGGCTTATCTCATATCGTTTAACGTGTAAATGGAATACTGTGTCAAGACCTAGAAGAAATTACTTTCCTTGCAAAAATCATAACCTTGTCGAGTCGACATAAAATCCGCAGTAGCCTTGTTTACGTTATCATAAAATCTCGTGATATTGCTTACGAACTGCACTAAAAATTCAAACGATAAAATTGCATTTATCTTTTTACTCTATGTATAAAGATACGATTTCAGCGTATTATCTACTTATATAATATTATTTAAAGAATAATCAAATGCAGCTATGATTAGAACAAAGAGTTTATAAGTGAGATGCTTCCATATAAAAATCGGTTATACATCATACTCCATTTAACATGATCAAATTATGAAAAAATCGATCATTCTTCCAAACTAGGGATACACACTTTTTTGACCGACTAATCTGGTGAATTCTAATCCCAATGAGGTGAGACATCATACACACTAATGATCACATCGAGTAAATGAGTTAAGTGGCCGGATACCTTCTGTACTAGAAAGTAAACTGTCTGTAATGTACAGGGTAATTGGTGATTTATGTACAAAAAATAAATAGGGTGATTCATAACCTCATCGGCTACATAAACCATGGGTCTATCCTCAACCGTTTTCCCATAAGTTCAAATTTTATAATTTTTTAGGGTCGCTTACCTTTCCTCTTAAGAACACATATTTATCCGAAAGTATACAAGTTAAAGTAATATGTTAAGTATCGATGGAAAGCTGAAAAATTTCCCTTTAAGAAAAGTATAATTTAAAGTATAACGACTTTAAATGTCGTGACAAAATAAATTGTACAAATTTTTATTTTTAAGAAAAAAAAAAAATATTTTTTTGGTCGAATAATTTTTTGGCACTTCTTTAGATTGTTTTCCCCTTAAAAAAAAATCGGTCCGAGACAACTCAGACAAACTTTCTCATATACGAGTTCATAATTATTTAGCCCAGTGTTATTAGATTTCGTATGGAAATTTAATTATTATTGAACAGTTCATCAAAATTTATCATAAAAATAACATCTCCTGGGCGAGGAATCGAACCCGGGCTCTCTCCGTCCGCGTTTTAAGCTTTTTACTCAGGGACTAGATTTTTTCCAGGATAACGGCTTATATCGTTAGATTCGGATTCAAATGGGCTACATTTTAGAATTTTTTTTATCAAAATCGTCGGAACCGTTTATGAGAAATAATTTTTTGGGGTTAGTGCCCCCAAATTTGGAGCTAAAATTCGATTCTCGATTTCGCCTCGGGGTATGATTTTTCTGAACATGTATGCCAAATTTCGTCAAAATCGGCCCAGTAGTTTAGGCTCCAGGCCTTTGCACAGACAGACAGACGACAGACAGACATTTTTTAAAAACCACTTTTTTGGACTTAGGGGACCACAAAACGTGTGAATCCATCACAATGTCTACATCGAATTTTTTCGCCATCACAATACTTGCTCTTTATATGAGAAAGTAAAAACAGAGGGGAGTAACAATCTAATGAAGGAGTATGGAATGTTCTTCTTTAGACTGTTACTCATCTTATAACAACAGAAGTGTGATATTCCTTTGTACCAAAGTAAATTGGATTAAACATTCCTTTTTCTAAATAGTTATTTAGTCAAAGTCACTTATATTCTTAAAAAAGATAGGGGAGTAACATTGTAAAGAAGTACCAATTTTTTTAAGGGCCAACCTTTAACTCGTCGGACTTCAGGGAAAACTTCCTTATTTACTAACGATTCGATCCAAATTCATACCTATTCACTACATAAAATTTTTACTTAACTTCGCCTGAAGTAAAAAATATACTTTTTTGTTGCTATTGACGTTTTCAAATAAAAACTTAAATTAATAATAAAAAAGTTAAGAGAAGTTATCATGGATTTTTTATTTATTCACATTTTTTCTCCACTCTAATAGTAATGTTTTGTTTTGTAAAATACTGCATGTATAACTTGGTTTTATGTCATACGATACACTTATCATTATAAACAAAGGGGGCAAAATGAATTTCATCGAAGGGTTGATTTTCGCCGTTTTATTTTAGAAAATTTTGGATTTTTACATAAGATTATTTGGACAGATGAGTTTCTTTTCCCCAGAAATGGTGTATTTAATTGTCATACTTGCCGCACGTATAATTTTTGGATAATCCTTGTGTTGTGCAACAAGATTCTTTTCAAAGAAGGTGTAGAATAAATTTATGGTCTAGTTTTTGGGTAAATACGGATTGTTATTAGGGAAAGGAAAGCGACCCTAAAAAAAATTAAAACCCATAATTTAAACGTATGGTTTAAATGACGTTTTTTGTAGCCAATGAGGTTTAGGCCCTATTAATCTTTGTACATATATCGCCATTCACCCTTTATATTAGAGGCAATTTACTTTCGTGTTAATAAAGCCTTAAGTCCATTTATAAATAAAATTTAAAATAATTTGAGTTTAAACAAAACAATGTAGTGCTTGCAGGAATATCCTTTTTTTTATTAAAAAAGAAATAAAAATTACATTTATAACTATATCTTTGTAGTATATATATTTGTGTCATTGGTATAAAAAGACTGGTTTTGTGGGTGTTTTACTTAACTTTACGGCTGTAAAGGTTAGCTTTATGAGTAATAAGATTTTAAGATATCGTAAAAGAAGACAAGGGACTTCACTTAAGAAAGAAAAATAATGTTTAAAAAAGGGAAGTTATTTTTATTAAGCTGATAAATTCAATTATAGATTAAAATAATAACTACTCAATTGTAATTTATTTTATTACAATTCATGTAAAAGAGTAAATACATTTTTTTTGAGGTTATAAATCTTAATAAAAAATAATGGTAAGAGGTCTTAAAATTGTTAATGAAAATAAAAGGTAATATTGTCGTACTTACCCTTTATTTTAGTTCATTTTACTGAGAATAAATGGAAAACCGAACATATTTATTTTAAAATTCTATAGCGTAGTTTTCTGCAGCCAAAGTTAATTAAAAGATCTTCCGAAAGAGACCTTGTTAATGATTTTGTGAATCCCGACGCTTCAAATCCATTACACAGATCATGTTCAAGGAAGTCGCACGTGATGAGAGTCATTTGCAACAGACGTTGTTTCAGGTTGGTATACCTGTTTATATCTAGGTCAAATCTAAACAGGTATGCCAACCTGACACGTCTGTTGCAAATGACTCTCATCGTGAGCGAATTCCTTAAATTATGATCTTTTTAATGAGTTCATAACGTCGGGACTTACAAAATCTATGATCTGGTCTCCTCCAAAAGATTTAATTTTATTAAATTTGTAAATGAACTAATAACTAAAAACTAAAGTAAATATCTAATTTTGAACGGAAATATTTTGAAACTTCTTAGTAATAAATGTAGCTGAAAGAATAATTATTAATAATTCATGGTGAACTAATAATAGCCGGTTTTATAATTTGGTGTTTTGAAAATGTTTGGAATTTGCCATGATAATAACCTGCTATCCATTTAGTTATTATTCACAGTTTTACTCTAATATGGGGTCTACACCTAACCAATAAGCCCAAACGAACACAGAATACAGAAGATGCAGTGTAGACTACAACAAATACGAATAAGTCCGAATGAGCATGAAAGAAGCTGTGTGGATCATCAAAGACGAATGGTATCAGACACTATTGAATAAAATTCAGTGTTTGTTGGAATTTTAATATAACATGTTTCTTCTTGCTTCTTTGTATTACTTGATAAGCGTGTCCGCTTTTTCTAAAAGAACTAAATATGTGATTTTATCTACGATTGATACGAAATATAAACATTGTATCTCTGTTTAGATGCGTAGAAAGTGATTCATTACGTACTTGTATTCATTGCGCATGCGCGTCTCATAGTTCTGAAGAATTCCTCTTCTTTACCACCCTAGGGCGGTAAAGAAGAGGAATCCTTCAGCTTTACGCACGATTAGCGAGTTTGTTTACATTTAACAAAACTAATTTGCTGTTCTTTTATTAAAGTAACTGTTTATATCGAGTTTTTAGTGAAAAACAATGAGTGAATCAAGTGACTTTGACGAAAATGTGGAGAATAATACTCCTCCAGAAATAAATAATTCGGCAAAAAATATAACTCAAGAATTAATGCTATCTTTATCAAGAAAGAGATACGAACTTACATACAACAAGTTTATTTTTTTCTGTATTTATTATTTAAATCTAACAATCGTAGATAAAGTACGGTACGCAACTCGTGCGAAAACGGCATTTTGCATTGCTCGTGTGGTTTTACTATCCTCGCTATCTCTCGGGTGCAAACTCCACACTCGCATGCAAAATGCTACTTTCCGCACTCGACGCGTAATGTACTATTATGTGTTTGCCTATTCGTCTCTATACATGTTAAATCGTGAGGGCTTGTTCGTGTTCAAATTTGTAGGGTACGTGCTTATTCGTGCTAGAATCGGCTTTATTTTCTGCTTTACACTGAACTAAAAATATTTTCTTCTAGTATATATATAAAGGAAAATATTAAACATTTGTTTGTTTCAGATTAGTAACTTTTGATATTTAGGGTTAAAATTGATGTTCGGTTGTTGAAAAGATACACCAAAGTAGAAATCCGCTTTTTCCCAAAACACCAACTTTTGACGAGAAAATATTGTAGAATATTTTAAAAAGTTTTCATCCTAAGTGTGGATCAATAAGTTTGTTTTTTCCCCAGTTCTTTCTTGTTTGGGAAAGTCGGGTGTTGAAACATTACCTAAAGTTGAACTATAGCGGTGATTTCGTCTGGACGCAAATCTGAAGAATCGATACCGATTTTGGCCTTCACCACCAAAACAAGTGTTTCTTCCTCCGACCCGGTTGACCCTTGTAAAACTTCTAACCACTTACATTGTTAGACGTATTGACAAACAGATCTTCGAAGAAGAATAAAAAAGCTACAAGTAATCTTTTCTAAATCGTAATTTGGCCTAAGTCCCTTAACCTCGAAAACATTTTTCCTAAGTTCTGAAGTTTAAACGCCAAATAGTCTCTTGCAGTATCATAACTTTTTCACTCCTTATAACTTGTTAATCAACTTAGATAACTCCCACTTTTCTAAATCTCGCGCAGGATATTTCATTTAAAAATTATATCATGAAGTAATCAACTATGACCCAAGATCGCCGTAACTTCATCAGCAAAAATAAATCTTATTACGCAAATTTAATTAAATAAAAATAATCAATTTCAGAACATTCGCAATTCTTTATAGGAAAATCAAAACAACTGAACATCACTTAGAAACTATTTTCCACATTTTACATTTACAAATGTACTCTTTGAATGTCTGGAATCCTTTTGTACAACATAATAACATTTAACTGGTGAATTTCCAAATAGAGTATGCTTTTCACTTTTTTTTTTCTTTTTTTTTATGGAGGATTCGAATTGCAATATTTAAATCTCAAATACCAGTCTATTTTTTTTTCTTGTCCACTTTTAAAATGGATTTTGAATTTAGATTAATCTTTCTGATGAGTTCTCTAATATACCTGTTCAGCGTAATTCACTCTTCCATATTTAAAAGAGTTAGCAAAAAAAAAATGATGGTAGAATCTGCCCTCTTCGTTTGTTACTTCTTTAACCAAACACTCTGTATTTAGTTCAGTATTTTATACCAGACTGAACAATAAGCTGAATTATGAAGCTTTAGGTGGTAGAGCGAGACGATATTATAAATAGTAGTATGCAGCAAAATCATATTAGGATTAAAGATAGAGCTTAAATCATATTTGCCGACAAAAACATCGTTGTTGATCCTAGCAGACTAATGGTAATGATAATATAAATATTATGGACTGTCTAGGTAAAGCTTATTTGAAATTTCTTCCATGGTCATCTTCTTTATTATCGTAGATTTAACTACAATATTTCAGAAAGTAATTAATTCTTGTTTATCTTCAGTCAGGAGGAATAGATGAAGTACTGCTTTTAGAAATTGATGTATTCTAGTTTAAATTATGTCGAGAATGGTCCTTGTGATTTCCGTTTATTAAACATGTTCTCCCCTTTAAGGCGTATAAAATAGACTTTTTCTACACTGAAATTTTCACCTCTTTTCAACGTTATTTCTATTTCAGCTCTATCATCATTATTTTAGGAGCAGCGATCGATGTTTTAGAGTAAAGCGGTTGTTCCTTGAAAAATAACAAAACAAATATTGTGGTGAAACGATTGAGAATTGAGCCATGGTATTCGAGTATACAGGGTGTATCAATTTCAGATGGCCATAGAAAAAGGGGTATATCTACAGGTCATTTGGAGCAAAAAAGTTCATATAAGCTATAGTCCAATTCTCAACAGGTTAGGACCTATAGGCGAAAATAGACTGTGTTAAAAACAATCGACCTTTACCTTAAAAAATTGAAATAACTCAAAATATATTAATCTTGGAACAATGAATGAACAATCGTTGGAAAGAGCAGGAAATTTCCTATAAAATGATGTACGTTTTAGTTGAGTTGTTGCCTTTTTAGTGTGACCCAGAGCTGTTTGAAAACAGAAAAATCGTTTTTTTTTTATAAAAATCTGAAAAACTTTGAGCCCACTTATCGATATGACCCGAATGGGAGAAATGCGTACAAAGTTAGGAAAAGTTGGCGCTTATTTTAATAAGCTTTAAAGCGATACCAAATACTTCAAAATATTCCAACTCTAAGTGGGTGAACAAACCATCGTTGTAGAAAAAAATATGTCGTGCTTGCAGCTGGAGAAGGGCAAAGGAACGTGAATTATCAGCTGTGGCATCTTTAACAAAAAGATGTCGAATGTGCATTGCTCAAGGTGACGGCCATTTTGAGCAGCTTCTGCCTTGAGATACCATGGTAAGTATATTTTAGAATAATAGATCTTCTAGTTAGAGAACTAAAATTTCAATTTAATGGCCGCCACCTTGAGCAATGCACATTCGACATCATTTTGTCAAAGATGCCACAGATGATAATGTCACGTTTCTTTGCCCTTCTCCAGCTGCAAGCACCACATGTTTTTTTCTACAACGATGGTTTGTTCACCCACTTAGAGTTGGAATATTTTGAAGTATTTGGTTTTTTAAGGCAAAGGTCGATTGTTTTTAACACAGTCTATTTTCGCCTATAGCTCCTAACCTGTTGAGAATTGGACTATAGCTTATATGAACTTTTTTGCTCCAAATGACCTGTAGATATACCCCTTTTTCTATGGCCATCTGAAATTGATACACCCTGTATATTGTTTTTTGTTGCAAATGATGGGTAGAATCTGCCCTTTTCGTTTCTTAAAACTTCGAGCTCACACCCTGTAAAATGTACACATACACACACCCATTATAATTTATTATAAGAGACACTCTATTCTATTAAGATCGGAATTAAAAATATAATAATAAAAGTATATGGACACAAGACCATCATTATTTAGGCATTGCAGTTTGAGACTAACTCATAAATATGGGAAATTTGAAGTACATAATAATAATAATACGGCTAATTAACTGAATGTAACTGTAGCCACATACACGAATCTACGACAACTAGGTACTTAGGAATAACAATAGACAGCCAACTAAACTGGAACCAACACATAAACAACTTAGCCAACAAACTCAAAAAACTCAGATATATTTTCCTACGACTCAGATCCAATTTCAACCAATCAGACTTAAGAGCACTCTACTACGGACTAGTGGACTCTATTATAATATATGGCCTCACTGCCTGGGGTTCTGCTACAGAAACCACCATGAAACCAATAATAACTCAACATAAGGCTATCATTAGAACAATACTGAACAAAAGCAAGACTGAACGCACTCCATTATACCAGCAATCATTATACAAGCAACTCGGTATTCTCACTATTAACCAACTGCACCTATACCACTGTCTCGTACGATTACACAAAGGACAACATGATCTGGAGAGGGTAGACCATCCACATCACACTAGACAAATGACTAACAAACTTTACAAGATACCTTTCAGCAGGACTTCAGCTGAGCAGAGACATTGACATTACCAGGCAATCACTTACTATAACAAACTAACCAACTCACTAAAGACAGATTTTAATAAAACATCCTTTCCCACTGGACTGAAAAAAACACCTATTACAGACAAACACATAACTACTCATACACGACCTGTCACTGTTCCTATCTATGCTCTTAATTATTGCTTACTAAATTAATTTTATGTATTTTTGAGTATGTACATATATGTACTCGTATTTTCAACTTCTTATATATTTATAATATGTTTTTATTTATTTATTTATTTTGCTTCCGAGCTTACCGAAGGTAACGGAAGTATTGTGTTCACTTTTGAGAACAAAAAAGTTTTATGCCTCCGATTTTAAAAATTCCAAGACAGAAATCCGTTTCAGACATCAGGGAACATTTTTGGTTCCGTGTCTGTCTGTATGTCTGTCTGTCTGTCTGTCTGTCGGTCTGTGTCCGCGAATCGTGAAACGTGGGATGATAACTTGAGTAAATGTTGCCCGATTTTGATGAAATTTGGTAGACATGTTTATTTTACCAATGCTCAGGTCGAGTTCGTTGGACAACGTTATCCGTTCAAGCGTTCACGCGCAACGCTCGCGTAAACGTGAACTTCAAATTTAAAATTGGAATTTTCGGTCGGGAAAAAAATCATACCTAATCTATTCAATGAGACGAACATTTTTTTTAAATACAATTTTTTAGTAAAACCTACAGCGACACCCCTATAAAGTGTTAAAGATCGCTAAAAAAAAATTAATTGTTCTTAGACAATAAACAATATAACAATAAAGTAATAAAACTTTAATGTTAATATAACAATAAAGTACATGATAGGATGCGAGGAAGCTATGTGCCACACTAATTAGCAGTGTATTTTTTTTTTAATATTCATCTAACTCATCGTAGGTAATTTGAATTTAAACTTATATTAATAATGAGTTAGCTTGTTGAATACAAATATTAAATATTATTATTACTTATGGTCAAGAGAAGACTTCAACCACAGCACAGGATCCCGGATCCTCAAGTGGTGGGGAGAATTTATATTTTTATAAAAAATGCATGGAAGAATAAATAAAAAATTTATATTAAAAAACTTACATTTTAATGATTCGTTGAGATAGGATATATAAAATATCTGGGGAGATTTAAACTTAACTAACCCTTATCTAACTGCTTAAATATTCACTTCTATCCTTCTAGCTTCCTTCCTCTTGCGACATTTCACGGAATAGTTAACAGTTAATATTGTGTAGCACCCTACATTATAATCCTCTTATCTAGGTTTTTATGTGCAAAAATGTTAAGGGATAAAGATTTTGAGGAGAAACCGTAATTCGGGAATGTTGATAGCGTTTTTAGGCAGATTAATATCATAGCTTTGTCAACAGCATATCTCAATTTTTTCCAGTATGGTTTTTAACTATATAATAATACAAATAATTAATTATTGAAGTACTCCACACAAGGTTAATATTGGTATCAAGTTTTATTCAATTTTATTTTTATCTTTGCTGAAGCAAACTAATTATTAAATTGAAGTAGGTTCAATAACAATGCTATTAATCTACTTTAGAATTATAAATATCTCTGGACAGTTAGTGATTAATATGGAACGAGGGATGTAATAAAGGTGCTTAGGATCAGGATACAGTATTTTCTATCACGTGCCGTTTTTAATATTAATATCCTTCCTGCCGTCATTGCCCGAAATCTAAAATGTAAAATAATATTTGATTAATATAATAACAAAGTATACAATGATTAATAGAGATCAGTCCAGAATGATTTACTTTATCTAATAAAGAATATTTTAATTAGTACACTAATCCATTGGGATCCGCGGTAAATATATACGACGAAGTGTTGTGGAAAATACTTCGATCGTTGCTAAAATACTTTCGGAAACCAAGGGATGTTAGATTTTTGAAAGAATGCGGGAAAAGCCTTGAACTTGTAGTTCGGAGACTTGACAAGAAAAAAAGGTTTTTTTGAGCTCGCAAATCTTCCGAAAAAGCCAATAAAACTTCACTGTCAGTTATCCCTTATCCGCGGAACACTGTTGTACGTGACTCCAATGGATATAAAGAGTATGGATATATATGGAGTTACTGTATGGATATGTATTGCGTACTTGCAGCCATCAAATCATTATAAAAAGATAATAAATAAAAATATCATTTGAATTTAAATATTTTAATGTAAACTAATTTTGGTGCGTACGCGTACAATCTAGAAATCAAAGCTTATGGTTCTAGTAATTTATTTTAGGCAAAATATTATTGTAATGTAATGTATTTTTAAAATAGATGTATTTTTGGGCTGGGGGTCAAACGAAATTTTCCTTCGCGCCAAAATCGAGATAAAAAGTGTATTGCTCTATTTTTTTTTTTTTTTTTTTTTTTTAATTGTACCAGAACAAAAGTGTTCATATTTCTTTTTCATTATATAATGGCAATTGCGAACTAGTATTTCTCAACGAGTTTTTAATCCCTCATTCCTGCTCAGTCCGCTACCTTGGATTACACCTTGACAGACGATTCACACAAAACTAAAAATCACAAAAGTGGTGTGTTTACATCACACAAAAATAAAAAGGCAAAATTCTAACAGACGCTATAACTTTCTTAAACACTTACTCACCACACTACACAACAAATTACTCATCTACAACACCATAATAAAATCCTCGTGGGCATATGGCATAGAGTGGGGCTGCACCAAGGGCTCCAATTCCTACCGCATACAATCCCTTCAGTCTAAGATTCTTAGAAAAATTGCTAACGCCCCCTTTTACGTGACTAACTATATTCTCCATACTGATTTCCATGTTCCTTTTGTTCGCGATTTCTCAGTTTCCCGATACAAAACCTGCCATAATTCCTTCTCCAATCATCCTAATCCTTTATTCCAAAATCTATCTTCCCACCACATCCCGGGCAATCCTCCACAACGTAATAGAGTAGTTAAAATTTAACATATATACCTATAAGTGTATCAATTAATTAATTATTTACTTATTTATTTCATCTGCTTATCTGAAGTGCTGTCACTGGACAGAATCTTACATCTAGTCATTTCATGCTTCAAATACTACACAATTATTTATTAACTGTATTGCTTGTTTTGTATTGTACATTATAATGTTACAATAAACGAAATTTAATAAAAAAAAATAGTACCAGGAACAACGAGGTAGCTCGGTTTTAACTTTTTAGGGTTTTGTAGATTCTTCTCAAAACCCTTATGCCAAGGGTGATGTGTCCGTCTGTCCGTCGCTCTTTGGTTCATAGGGCCCGAACCGTTTAAGCTAAAGAGCTGAAATTTGAAATACTGGTGTAACTTTTTGACCCAACCACAGGAAAAATATACAGAAGTTCAAAATTAAATATGCGCATGCGCAATTCGCAAAAATGTTGTAAACTCAAAATTTTACAATTTTTTTAATTTTCGAGTGGGGTATCAAATGAAAGCTGCTGAAGAGTAGGACGCAAAGATATATATACATTTTCAAATTTTGCATTCCTTATTGGGTAAAACAATCAAAATATACCCAAAAAAAATCCCCCCCCCCAACCACTATACTTCGGCTGGTCCTAAAATTTCGAAATAATTCATGCTAATGCCTTATTGTGGGGCGATGAAAATTCCGGGAGTTCATCCCAAATTTTAAAAAAATTGCTAATTTTGGGCGCGAAAATTTGAAGTGCGCCAAAAATTTTTTTTTTTTTTTAAATTTTGAGTTGGGTATCATATGAAAGCTGGTGAAGAGTAGGATTCAAATATATATTTGCTTTTTTAAATTTTTTATTCTTTATTAATTTTATAAGTCAAAATATACCCCCAAAAATTTCCCCCCTCCCCAACCACTATATAACGGGTGGTCCTAAAATTTCGAAATAATTCATGGTTATACCTTATGGTGAAGCGATGGAAATGGTTTGAAAAAATGAATTTTTCTAGTCGTTATTACCGATGAAAAACATTGTGACCCCCCGGGGGATCGAACCCGGGCCCTTGAGATCGAAGAATCAAATCATAATTACATAACGGGCATGCTTAATCTTCTACAAAACCCTAAAAAGTACTTGGACACAAGTACTTCCCTGTGATTTTTTTATTAATATATTTCCCAATAAGATGGCTGAAGTAAATATTTTCTAAATTATATATCAATGACATCAGAGCTCCTAGCAAACCAAAACAGAATTTCTACACTGGATTTATAGTTGGAAATGTGGTGACAGACATCCGCAGACTTGTATATTATACATACACTGTTTTAGTTTTTGAAATGTATGAAATGATAAATAATCCGACATCTTTACAATTCTGGCGAATTTACAGACAAAACTTTAATTTAAATCCATGTTTAATCTAATAAAAAAAATTGAGTAATCGGCAACACTGCACTCATATACACAGCTGTTTCTATCCCACTTTTTTTTTCATTTTCGTCATTTTTAGGGATTTTAATTCACCTTTGAGATAACTAAAAATTTAAATATGTATTAATTTTTTTATTGAAAACATCAAGGGAACTGGATACTTTTTTTTGTCGTACTTTTTAAATAATTCCTCTCACACTTTTTTTTTGCTTTATTTTCAAGTCTCCTTAGAAGGATTTTTTTCGTCTTCGAAAAATGTAGATGAGGCCCCCTACCACTTCTCTTAGTTTGTCCCGTAGGAGTTAAAGGGAACCGCATGGACAGCTTTTTCTTCTAACTTTCAAATGCCTGAGAAATGGGAGTACTTAAAAAGAAAAGTCGCGGATCAATATAAATTTAAATAATGAAAATACCATTACCTTGTAAAACTCTTCGTCCGTTAGCTAGTCCTTGTAATGAAGGAGATAATAGAAAGAATTTGCATGGAAACGCGTCAAGAAATTATGTCAAACAAATGCTCGGGCTACATTGATTAAGAAATCGATGTAGTCAAGGAAACTAATATAAGAAAATTACCGATAAGAGTACTTTAAAAACTGCAACGATACATTTCTATCCAATAAAGTCGATTAAACTTATTTTTAAGTAACCATTTAATTACTTTATGAAGTTCCACAGGGGCTTAGAATAATATTGTTAAGAAAACAATTAAAAAGGTAGCGAAATTGGAACGGAACTGAAGAGGAAATGAGAAAAAGATTGGAGAGACAAGAAAAACGAAGAGAAAAAAGGCTTGATATAAAGATTAACTTTTGTATTTTTTTATATGAAGTATCAAGTAAAAAAACGGAGGATTAGGATGATTAAAATGAATATACATCAAAGGTATTCATATATATATGTTGAATTAATTCACATGAATAGAGTACAACAAAGTAGCTTCCTAATTGAGAACTCATTCTCCGTTCCCTGTCATTTAGTCGTTTGTGAAATTAAAGATAATACAGCAATTAAAAAGAGATCATATATTTTTTCTATTCATAATGTAATTTTAAATCCTCTTTAACATTTATGAATAGTTGTTATATATTTTATTATTATTATTTTTATTTTTTTTTTTAAAAAAGGACATTTCAAATTTGCTGATCCATTTTAAAAAGAAAGAACTTAATTAGTGAAATAGACTTTTCAAGTCGGACAAACCTGGGTTAACATCATATTCTAATTTGAAAAGGGTCTCGGAAACACAAGAGATTCTTCAGAAAATAATAATTTGTATTCATATATTCACAACAGCGTGCATTTTCCTATGAAAACCACATCTGAAATATAATCATAAACAATGTCTGGCATTTTACAGTATTCTTGGTTAATTAAATGTTTAAGGAAATAGTTTTTCCGACGATGAATGCTTCATTAAATTCCTTTAGATTGAATCTAGATCCATCTTCAGATTATTAATGTTGTTCTAAGTTGACACTATAAAAAATAAACAATGTTGGAGACCCACGAGTCATTTGACTTTTATATTTTACCTTAATATCGTATAATTTTATGTTAATCACAATGTCACCGTTAGCATACAATTTCTTTAAATCTTCACAACACGTAAAAGGGATCGTAAATCGGCATAACCTGTTCGATGCAACCTCCCTCGCTTAGCTTTCAGAAAGGCATCAATGTACTTGCACTTGTGCTTGGTAATATGCGCAATCGGCACAGAGACGCAACATAAGTGTGGAGCAGAGTAGACTCCATATAAACGATTTTCACCCCTTCCCCACGACCAGGTCAAGGAGCATTCCAGCACGAGTACGTGCTAACACTTATGTAACTTTTAAGCCTAGTTTACATTGGTAGAGTAAAGGGTCGAGAGCACTTGCTAACTTTTTAGCACAAGGGACGGTAGAGTAAAATGGTGTGCAGTTTTTTAGTAGAGTGACTCTAAAGTCGTTCACACGTGCTTGAGATAGTAACCTTAGTAAAGTGAGGTTATTACGATTATAGTTCTGAATAATCCCGCAATTAATATATAGAAGAGGTATTCAATGTTAGGACGGACGTAGGGTGGATGGTTTACTCGCCCGTCGGCGGGCGAGCTACTCTATCACCGCACTAGCTTATTTACTCGAAAAACTTTTAACCAATATCCTCGGTCCTCGACCGTTTACTATCCGTATCGTTCACATTAGGCTAGAAGCTTGGTAGAGTGCTACTCGACCTAGCTACTCTACCAATGTAAACGAGGCTATAATCTTTAACTTTTCTATATCTGTATGCTTGTTCGTTCAACCTATTTTATCGTTTATTCGTTTGATTTATTTTAAGGTGGTCCTTTGGGTATTTTTTCTGTTACTTATTTTTTTTGGAAATCAATTCCTTTTAGATACTCAGTACTTCATATAAGGTTCAAATCTTATGAGTCTATCAGACATAATTATTTGTAGTCACAGAAAATCCTCACGTGTTAGTCAATTGTTACTTCATATAGTATGTCCTTACACATTGTAAATAATGGGAAATCGATATCTTTTGAAAATATGAATAAATTAATAACAACGTTTTTCATCTTTTCATATAATATAAATAATTTATATTGTAGTAGATGAAAAAATAGTCCAGATTTTCGAGGACTAGAATTGTTGATAGATCGACTAGAAAATATATTGCTAGGACCCTAATAGTTGCATTTTTAATACGACGATATAAAACGCTCTGTCCTAAATTAGCATTTGCCTACATTAATTTTTTAAGCAATTCTTCCCAGTCATATTCCGACTTAAAATATGGCATGGCCGCTACTAAATATTGAAGCGGCCCCCTCTTCTATAAGCTATTTACTTATATAGCTATCTAAGAAAATGTAATAACTTTGTTGCATTATATTGTGTCAACTTAGTTAAATGCTAATGTTTTGTTAGTCTGTTAACCTTGGCGAAAGTTTGTCAAAAAGATTAAACAAATTCAATTATCCCCTTGAAACCTCGAATTTATCGGTTTCATTTTTTTAAAGTAATACACTGTTGCCTCTAATCGATATTTTCAATGGCGTGATAGCTACTGCCGTCTAGTTTATCGTATATATATTTTCTTTAATAATATCTCTAACCCCACCTTTAACGGCATTATATCAATTTTTACGAGTTAAGAACAAAAACAAGGTTTGTTTTTTTTGTTCTTCTATATTCTGCTCTTTCTCTCTCCTTCAATTCCGGGCCTTAGAATGTAACGATCACTTTGTCGACGTCTTTCAATCATAAAATATCTTGCCCTTTTTTTTTTTTTATTTATTATTGGTTTTCAACACAATAGATGTAAGAATTGGGTTTTTATCGATCTTTGTAAGCAACAGATAAAGAAGTTCTTTAATAACTTTTGACTGTTGAACCGTTTATATCTCCTGTTGAATGGTTTGAATAGACCGTAGAATAGAAGTTTGCATGTCATTTATTTTTTTTTTATGCGTGATAACATTAGGAAGGGATAAAAACGTCGGGAAATTCTCGTCAGGAACTGTAAAATTGGCTGTCGTATACCATTTTGTTTAAAGAAATAAACCGCAACCATAGAGACACTACATAATATAATTTAAGCTATAGATTTTCAATTTGTCTTTTTTAAATTATATCTTATAACTTTTTTTACTTTCTCATATAAAGAGAAAGTATTGTGATGGCGCAAAAATTCGATTTTGAGATTTTGATGGATTTACACGTTTTGAGGTCCCCTGAGTCCAAAAAAGTGGTTTTTAAAAAATGTCTGTCCGTCGTCTGTCGTCTGTCTGTCGTCTGTCTGTGCAGACTCCTGGAGCCTAAACTACTGGGCCGATTTTGACGAAATTTGGCATACAGGTTTAGAAAAATCATACCCCGGGCGAAATCGAGAAATGAATTTTAGCTCCAAATTTGGAGGCGCTACCCCCCAAAAACTCTGAAAAAACATTAAAAAAAATATTTCTCGAAAACGGTTCCGACGATTTTGATTAAAAAATTCTAAAATGTAGTCCATTTAAATACGGATCCAACGATATAATCAGTTTTCCCGGGAAAAATCTAGTTCCTGAGAAAATAGCCAAAAACGTGGACGGAGAGATCCCGGGTTCGATTCCCCACCCTGGAGAAGTTATTTTTATGGTAAATTTTGATATAATTTTCAATAATAATTAAACGCACTTACAAAAACTAATAAATGGAAAACATTGGCTAAGTAATTATGAACTTGTATATGAGAAAGTTTGTCTGAGTTGTCTCGGACCGATTTTTTTTTTATTAAATATAAGGATGTGAATGATAGATTTCGATGTACCGATATACTGTGTGTACTAAGATATGCAAGAGGAAACTCTTTTTAATTTTTAGGGTTTTGAGATCCTAGAAACGCTTTTGGTAGTTCGTCTGTCCTTTAGTGGCATCTTGGATGATATCTCCCGGCCTATTGTAGCTAGAGATTTGAAATTTAGTATACAAAATATTAAACTTTTTTTGCCCAAAAACAAGAAAAATGTTGTGAACTTCACAACTCGAAATTTCTTCAATTAGCGATTAATTGACAACTCATCGCAACATTTTTTACTTTAAAAATCTCATGCTTCTTCTTAAACTTCTAAAAAAAAAAAAATTTGATCAAGAAAATGCTATCATTTGTTGAGGTTTTACAACCTTGAAGAGTATTTATAAAGAATATATTTTTAAAACATTAAAACATTTTCTCCTGGGTACTCCATATTGAGACGCACTGTAGATAAGTTAAAAAATATAAATAAACTTTTTATCAATACAGCATTTATAGAAATTACTTTTTCAAACATCCTTATATACCTGCTTTTATTCGAGTTTCTCAGCTTCTTTCTGTTTCCTTATTTCACTCATTTTATTTAACTTAACTTAAACTTGTTCAAAAACCACGTTTTTATTTTTTTTTTTAAATTTATTGAATAGCTTTTATGAGAGAGGATTATATCTAAAAAAAATAATAATAATAAAATAAATATAGATACTCAACTATCGCAAATGAGGTAGGACTTAAAGTTGGTATCTTTTACTTTAAATACCACTTACTACTTAAATAACTTGAAATATATAGTAATTTACCAGTGGGATAGATATATAATGAAAAGCTGAAGGTAATAAAAAAATAAAATTTAGATAGTGGTTTAAAAAAAAATAAATTTGAATCCTATTGATCAAAAGTAATAATAACTGGAAAAAAAAAAAAAAAAAAAAAAAAAAAAAAAAATATATATATATATATATATATATATATATATATATATATATATATATATATATATATATATATATATATATATATGTATGTATGTATATAAGGTTTTTGAAAAAAAAAATTGCGCTTAAATGAGTAAAAAGGTAAAATTCATGTTTTAAAGGCATGTATATGTATATGTATGTAGGAAGGACCTTTTAATTTAGTACCTATTTATGCTACAGCTCGTTAAATTTTTACAACCTCTTATTCACTGTTATCTCTTGCAGAAGGTGGAAAGACATCATTTCCCTGAATCTTACAAAGTACTCCCTGGTTTCATGTCTTTTATTGTCAGAGTTTGTCAAAGAATTTATTTGCATCTTTATTACATTGTTTTAGAATTTTTGATACTGATTGAATTACGTCAATTCAACGAAATTAATACTTGAAATGGTTAATGGCTCATTTCATTGATTGTAGAAAGGAGGTAATTTACACAATTTCTTTCGTTTAATGATTATCATTTTCCTATTTATCTAGGAGGGGCTAGCAAGCATATATTGCCAAATACACACCGTGTCGAATCTATCGTTTATGAACTAATAAACATACGGCTATTTTGTGATGTATAAAGTTAAAATTTTACTTTCATAATCCTACTTCAGAGTTTTATATATATATATTTTATTTTATTATACAAAAAAAATCTCACCAGCCTTAAAAGCCAAAATAGAGATAAAAAAATCAAAACATGAACAACAGATTTTTTATACTAACAACAAAAATTTAAATATAGTGCAACTAATAACTCGAATAACATGCATCGTAATTAAAATAATATATATATATATATATATATATATATATATATATATATATATATATATATATATATATATATATATATATATTTTTTTTTTTTTTTTTTTTTTTTTTTTTTTTTTTTAAATTTTTTTTTAAGAAATTTAAAAATAATAAAAATATTTATTATTTATTAAAATAATAAAAATACTGATAAAACAAATAAAATAAGTAGCAATAAAGTAATAATAGTATAAATTCAATAAAAAGAAGTTACATCACAGTAAGAATATTTTTAAGTGAGTTTAATATATTTAGATCATTTAAGGTGATATTAAGTTTATTAAAACTTCGGGCACACCGAGACATCGGAGATATGGCAGATATTTCCTTGACATAAAACAATCTACCCGCTCGTCGTCCTGGAGGAAGTATTGCTACGTGTTCTTTAGTACTCAAACAAGTTAGGGAGCCGTTAAGAGCTTTAGCGAAGTACAGGGCTTAATAAGCAGATCTACGGGTCGCTAGCCGCTCTATTTCTTGTCTAGATAGAAGTCTATCGTACGTATAGTAGATTTTGCGGTAGAAGAACCTAAAATATACTATTCTGATAAATAAACGTTGCACATTTTCAATGTTATTTTCTAAGGTCTGAGTCAAGTTATTCCGGTACACAATACTCTATGATGGGACGAACTAAAGCTAAGTAGAGTCGAACCAAGCAATCTAACGATAATCCAGCTGTGATAGATCGAATTAGACCTAACGTTTTTAAAGCTTTTGAGACAACCGCATCCACTTGTACACCAAATTGGAGGTTTTTATCGAGAATGACTCCAAGATCTCGGACTTTAGTCTCTTTCCTTAAAAATGATACACCGATGTGGTAATTAGTTGCAATAGGGTAAAAGCGCCTGGTGAATGATATTAGTACGGTTTTTGATACGTTTAGATTAGAGCCCATAGAAAAATACCATTAATAGAATATTGTAGCCATTTAGCTGAAACAGCGGAAGTAACCGGAGAGTATATTTTAAGGTCGTCACAGAAAAGACTGTAGTTGCAATGTACGAATGAGGGCAAGTCGTTTATGGTAGTGAAATTCTATCAAGGTAGGCGAAGAACCAGGACGAAGGATTTCAATCCATATGCATTCGATATCTGAAGACTCAAAATCGTATCTTCTAACGTAGCAGCAAGTAAAAGAAATTGCAATGCAAACACCCCCCCCCCCCCCCTTTCTCATTTAATATAGAGGCAACATTTTCGAAATAGATTCTTCTACTAATTATGACTTCATATTGTCTTTTAATATTTTCAGGTTTTAGTTTGTTAGTTAAATTTGCTTTAATCGTCCTACCTCAAAGTGTTATATATTGGGGCAACATTTTAGAAATAGATTCTTCTACTAATTATGACTTCATATTGTCAATTAATTTATTCAGGTTTTTGTTTAGTCGATTCCAAGGTAGGTAATCCAATAATTATTTAAGTAGTATTTCACTATTGTAATTTTATGCTCACCCGGCATCGCCATATATATGGGCAGCTCCTAATTGAAAGTGCCATCTATCCTGGGTAGGTCAATACTACCATCTAGTTGGGTAGGCCAATAGTAAGGTTTATATATCTGATAGAGTGACACACTAACCCATGCATATATAGTTTTAAAAGCCCTTTGGCAGGCTTAGGCCCTTCATGGGCAATTTTGCCATGGATTGGTTAGATAGATAGTCACCGGATGGACGCCTCTTTATTCCGAATTCTTTTCATCCTCAATTCTAAGATGTATTTTCAGCAATTATTATTTCCCCTCTACTTGTGGTTCGATAGCTGTAAAGTCTTACCGATTTAATTAAATTGTAATTTTACGGTTTTAATAAAAAGGAATAAGCTGGTTTTTATATAAACAATTAAATAAGGATCAAAATATAAAAAAGAGGGAAAATAAATAAGAAAGAAGTTTTAATTTTGTGAAAGAAAAGAAATTAATTTTACCCTGTTAACCATTTCCTTCTTATTTTTCTTTCTTTTTTTTCTTTTATTTAAGTATCAATACTTTTTATAAATATAAATTAAAAACAAAAACATAAATTTAACAAGAAACTGACAAATAGTCCATACTTTGTTGTAGGTAATTTTTTCCTCTTTTTAAATAAGTTAGGATAAGATAGCAATTAATATAATTAACAGCGCGTTAAAAGAAAAAGAGTTTTACAAAATGTCGAAGTTTTTTTCTAGTTCTATATAATAAAAAAGAAATAAGAAAATCATTTCTCGAACACTTTTTTAATTCTAATGGAAAAAGCAGTTTCAAAAAGTTTTTTTGCCTTTCAAAATTCTCTAGAAAGCTCTACTCTAATAAAATACTTTCTAACTTACGATATATATATATATATATATATATATATATATATATATATATATATATATATATATTATATTATTATTATTAATATTATTATTATTATTATTATTATTATTATTATTATTATTATTAATCTTTTAACTGCTTTTTCCCTTTAAATATTCAAAAGTAACATTTTTGTTGCTACATTTTTAATAGATATAAATTTGTTAGACAATACTTCATAACTCTGTGATAAAACTGTCTATTATGTATTTAAGTAAAATTAATCTTGAGATTAAATTAATTTGAGATTTTGATGGATTTACTCGTTTTTAGGTTCACTGAGTCCAAAAAAGTGGTTTTTAAAAAATTTCTGCCATCTTAAAAATCTTCTGATGTCTGTCGTATGTGCAGACGCGTGGAGCATAAACTAGTGGGCTGATTTTGACGAAACTTGGCATACATGTTTAGGCGATATCGAGTAATGAATATTAGCTCTAAATTTTGGGGCTTACCCCCATAAAAATTATAAAAAAGGATAAAAAAAATATCTCTCGAGAACTGTTCTGACGATTTGGATTAAAATAGTTATTTATGTAACTAGGCAGCAAAATGGAATTTTACTGGCGAGTGATTAGATTAGCCTCCGAGCCGAATGCGAGGACAGGCTAAGATAATTAACTGCCGAGGCGAAGCCGAGGCAGGCAATGAATAAACGAGGCAAAAATGTTTCCTTTGCTGCCTTGTTGCATACAATATTTTACCTACTCACGCAATGCAGATAAAAAATGGAAGCGTAAGTAAGGTAAGAGTTAGTTTGAGATGAATCGTCAAGAAACTCAAACCAAAACAAGTCGTGCTCCAGTGTTGCCACTTCTTACTCGAGATTAATTATTCAAAGACCTACAATTAAAATACTTTTTCAGCTTATCATTTTTAAACTTTTAAATAATAATAACATTATTAATACATTACTAATATAACACTGCTTTGTAATAAAACAAGTATGGAACTAAATTATAATAACACAGATTAAAATAAAACTAAACTTATACACAAACAAAATCAGAGATTATGACACGCAGTGGTAAACACTGTTACTTTCTCTGCCTAGGCAAAAAATGTATTTTCCTGACTGTTTTAGCTACTTTCCTGCCTAAAAACAGTCAAGTAATGTTTAATTTTGCTGCCGTGAGTAGATAAATAAATAAACTAATAAAGGAATAAAGGAATAACGATATCAAGTTTGACTATTTAAGTGTTTACGACTTACTAGACATAGTGATGAATAGGTGAGTTATGGGACTTGGCTTTTAAACTTGCATATGGCCACCATTTCTTTTTTTTTTTTTTAAAAAAAAAGCAAAATGCAAAATCTATAAGATATAACTAATTTCCAAAAATAATCGGACTTTTCTAGTCGGTTTGGGCCCATCTCTGACAAAAAGGCAAAAAAACCGCGAGTCTCGAGGTGGTCTAAAAGTACCCAAACAAACTTATTATCGAATCAGTGAATTTTGTCACTTTATATATTTAGTCAAACTAATTTCTTAGGTTATTTTTTTTTAATAAAATAATTGTTAATAACTTTGACTGTACTCAATATTTCTTTATGAAACCAAGCCTACAACATGAGCAACACACCTCTGCGAAAAAATTAATCGATTTCGTTTAGCCAGTTTTGCGCCAATAAAGTTGGACTGGTGTCGACAGACACACACACATACAATTTTTCCTCACCTATAGTAGGAAAAGTTGTTTTCACTTAATTTTTTTTTTGAGATTTCAACTGAATGGTTTTCAGCATGACGTCTGTATGTGTGTGTGTATGTATGTATAAATGTGTGTTATCATCGTAGCGCCCAGGGTATTTAACCTAGAGAGTTGAAAAATCAGTCCTTACTTCTAGTTGTGCCGCCCGCAAAATAAACATTTTCTGCCATCTTGAGTCGGCAAAAAATTAATACAAAAATCTTAAAAAATCGAAAAGTGGTCCGATCGAGTTGAAATTTGGCACGAATGTACCTCTCAGTATGACAAACAAATCCACAAACTTTAATTTTAGCCGCCATTTTGAAGTTATCGATTTTTGAATTTTAAAACTTTGATGGTTAAGATACCGAAAGGATAAATACTTTTTCGACATATAGCATATCGTTGGAACCGTTAAAAAATAAGGAACAAATATTAAAAAAAAACGATGAAATTCCATTAATTAGTTTAAAAGTTATAAATGCTGCTTCCTCTTGCTGCTTCGCAGCAGGGCACTTAAGTGGCCTTCAAAGTGAGGAAAAGTTCCGAGGTACCTACCCCGTACCCGATTTTTTTCCATATTCGCCCCATAGTTGCTAGCCTCGGCCAAGTGACTCCCCCACAACCCTACATCTTACCAGGTCTTCCTCTCTTCTTTTTCAAGCATCTTGAGTACCAATTTATTACAGCTTCATATCAGTGTACCTATCATCAATAGTTCTGGCTACTTATCCTGCCCAGTTTCATTCTAATCATCATCACATTCCCTATATCCTCCAGTATCATCTTCTCCCTAATCCGACAACCTGCATTAGCTCTTTGCTTAAATATTAAGCAATTATTTAATTTGTCTGATAATTATAACTAAAAGAGCGATTTAAAATAGATTTCTAGAAACGCATTAAATCTTATCGCATAATATTTATCTGGTTAAATCTTTAACCAGATTGATTCAAGTGGAATTTTATTATTAAAAGGTAATATCGATACGGTAAATACGATCGTTTGTGTGATTAGAACTATTGTAAATACGTTTTTGATCATATATGTAAACGTCGACCTTCATAAGACTACAATAGTTTGAAAATCCTGTTCAAGGGATATTGTTATGACGTATAATTACGATAAACTAGAAGCGTTTCTACCATTGTGAACAGATTTGCTTCAGTTCTATAGCTTTTACAGTAATCTTGTCTTCGAAAGCAGCAGACGGTTAACTGATATACACGAGGGTTACCATATCTCTATTTCCTAAAGGTATTTAATAATGAATTAGTATTCATATCACATAATGCAACTTGTATTATCCCTAGTCGATGTTGATTTTAAACCCTCATTTATATTTGATTGCATTTCAATAATTAAAAACAAACAATTGTACACAAAGTAAATTAGATTGAAACAATAATATGTTCGTATCTTTAAAGGTATTATTTTTTTAAAATAATAATTTAGTCGCCATTTTCAATCCGAGCTTTATTCGATTAAATATTTACTATACTAATGCAATCTAAAACGAACTCTCATCTCGGAGTTATAAAATTATAAATGCTTCGAGAGAACACGATCGTAATTTTTTATTTACCTTTTAATTGAAATATTATTTTTGTAACAACGTGGCATATTCACAATAGAAGTTTTCAAGTGGCCGCTATCCTCTGCAAAACCTTTTGAAAGCACTTGAAACTAGCGAATACGCTCCTTTCGGGTACTCGCTACTTCCGTATTCAAAATTTATTACAGCTCTATTCATTGAATTATGTTATAAGTGGCACAATCGCATGTAAAAAAGCGATAAAAAAAAGTGTCGAATGTGTTTTTCAACTCACCGTTAATTAAAAATGATTGTTTGATAAAAACTCATTAACTGACTTTGAAAGGCATAGAATGATACGATACTGTTTGAATCATACGATGCAAAGAATTTGATGAATACGCTTATTTTTTACATCAATCGACATACCTTTTGTATTTTTTTGGGTGAGGGGGGGGGGGGGGGGGGGTGAGTGAAAAGAGGAATTTCAAATGAGTTTTGTCTGAACTTTAGTCAAAATTAAAACATTTTTGGATATACTTTTTCATTTCATACAACCTGAAAACCGAATCCGGCCTTAACTTTTTTCGTGTATGTATGTATGCATTAATGTGTGTCTGTCACCACTAGTCAGACTTCATAGGCACAAAGCTTGCTAAACGAAATCGATTAATTTTTTTGCAAAGGTTAGCGCAAACATGTTGCGCATGTTGTAGGCTTTGTTTCATCGACAAATATCGAGTAGAACTAAAGTAATTAACAATTTTATAAAAAAAAAAAATAATAATAAAATAAACCCATAGACACTCGCGGTTTTTTGAGGCCCAAAGCGACTAGAAAAATCCGAAAAGTTAAAAAAAAAAAATCTTACCCCCTTTAAAAAATTAAAGATGGCGGACGCAAATTTAAAGTTTTTTTGAAGGCACCAGCGGTAATTGATTTTAAAAGATCTACAACTTTGGTCCTATGGCTTTTTGTCTTACCTCCATCGGTTCTACCTTACATAGGGCTTATTTTTATATGTGTATATACTTTTTTTAATTTTGGCTTTAAGCTTTTATGCGCCTGCAATTATTGACTGATTTAAATTTTGATTGGGGTTCTTAGACCTCACGCACTAATGCTCTTTAAATCGAGTATTTATTATTTTATTAATTTGTCCTAGAACTAGAGTTATTAAATATTTACTGGGGCAACTGTCGGATAGAGAAGAGACTGGTAATTAAATTAATCCACCAAAGGTTGATGATTGTTCTATGACTTCGCAGTCTAATTGGGTTTGACCACCTTTATTTTCTCATCTCTTTTTAGCAATAGTTCTCATTTAACTTAAATATGAATTGAACATTGAGAGAAAAAAAAAAAATCTAGATGAGTTGATAGTTAAAAAATATGATTGTAGTCGAGAGTCTAGTAGTGGGGAAGCCTCCCTGCATTCATGCTATTCCACTTACAACACGCTTCTCCTTTTTAACTACATAGTAAATAAATGTATCACTTTACTACACAATTTTACATGCCAGTTTCAATTATACCTACTTTAGACAATGTATATGAAGTTTATTAAAACCGTTACGTTAGAACGTAAGATATCGGTAAAAACGTTGTTTTCTCTATTTTAAATGTGTAGGTCCGCTTTGGTAGTTTTAACAATCCTTATCACTCCATAGCGATGTCGCTCTTGGTTTTACTTAAAAAAAAAATGTATTTGAAAAAAGTGTTTGTCTCATTGAATAGGCATATATGCAATCATTTCCCGTCCTAAAATTCCAATTTTAGATTTTCTCAAGCTCACGTTTTTGCGAGCGTTGCGCGCGAACTCATAGACGGGTAAAGCTGTCCAACGAATTGCCTGAGCATTAGTTAAAGGAAACATGCGTATTACAAACTAAATTGGTCAACTTTTATTCAAGTTATCGTCGGACACGTAAACGTTACTGACAGACAGATAGGATGCACATTGTGACAGGCTAGTGACAGGGTGCAAATTTTGTTGAATGCAAGAAGCTCGCTTCAATTACTTAATTACGATTGGCTATTTTTTCCATACATAAATTGACTCCAAACTACCATTTTGAGAGTATTATATTCTTAGTAATGGAATGAATGATGTATAATATACATAGTCCTGATTCTATACCTAGAAAGCTTTGGAAACAAAATAATTTAGGCATATCATTTAATTGCTAGGCTTACATGATAATAGGAAACATAGTCACTAATAACCTGCATGAGGGTAAAGGCTAGTGCAATATATTAATGTAATATATTTTAGCATAAACAACAAAGGGAAGTCAAAAATGTTGACAAATGATTCCTTCGATTCCAACATATTGTTTTGCGTTTTTATCGATGTTTTTTTTCAGCACATGATTAGATTATTACAGGACTGGGTATCTGGCTACTTCACTTATCTATTGATCCAGACCTGGGTTTTAGGAAAGTTGTGATTAAGCTGACATCCCGATCAACACATGATTAGATCATTACAGGACTGGGTAATCTGGCTACTTCACTTATCTACTGATCCAGACCTGGGTTTTAGGAAAGTTGTGATTAAGCTGACATCCCGATCAACACATGATTAGCTTAATACAGGACAGGGTATCCGGCTACTTCACTCATCTACTGATCCGGACCTTTAGTTTTTAGGAAAGTTTTAATTAAGCTGAACACTCTTGCTACCCTTATATCATTGTTTAATCACTTTTTTGGAATTTCCTAAAAGATTTAATCTCTCTATCAGATATAAATTAAATGTTAAGATTTGCGTAAAAATCCTTCATTGAGCCTTCTTTCATTTTAGGTATAAATTCCTATTACAACTAGTTTAAGACTTGCATAAAGTTTTAGTCAAACCCCATCTTCACTAAGGCTGTCCTGTAGTACTTATTAAATTTAATAATCTAACGCTTAAGACAAATAATAACAGAAATATCTCTGAGATACAATTAAAACTATTTTGAACAGTTATCTTTCAAGCAGAAACAAAATCTTGATTAAATTTAAAATAAGTCAAAGCTGCTCAGAAATAAATTTGAGTAAAAGGTATGAATTATAATTCTTATCAGGAATTCTTACTAACAAAGATTTAAAAAAAAAAAAAAAAAAAAAAATCTCTTATTAACAAAGATTTTAGTAAAGATACATATTAATCAAGCGACGTCAAATATTCCTACTTTATTTTTGTATTTTATTTTTATTATTATTATTATTATTATTATTATTAAAAGTTGATCTCTGATCCCATCTACTACGTAATATTCCTTTTCTGTACTTTTTTTCAATATAAAACTTTCTTTCCTCTTGTTTGTTAGAGCTTGGCTTTATTTTCTAAATGTTTCGTTTTTAATTACATTCTGTATTGTTAATCGCTTGTTAATTCTTAAAGGCACTCAGACGTGAGTTAAAAAGTATTTAGATTCCACCTTCATTTCTAGTTCTTAACGAAGAAAATCCCTGTCTTCTTTGTTACCTCCATTTCTTAGTTTAAAAGAAGAAGAAGAAAAAAAAAAATCACAATTATTTTATCATTTGAATTACATTATAAAGTCTTATCATTTTTTTCAAAGAATTTATATAATAATTTTTTTGTTATTATTTTTATTTTACTTTTTATTAATTTAATATTAGTAATTTTCTTATTAAAAATGTATTTCTTGGTAACAAATCCTCCACTTTGATATTTGTCAATTCACTTCATTTATTTAATATTAATAAGTAAGTTGTATTATTTTCTTTTTCTATGTACAATGAAGATTCGCTTCAGAGATATTGTTAAAGGATTTATTATATTGTGAGTAGGAAGAAATTCATTATAATTTGAAAGGAATGTTGTTCAAATTGCAAAGAAGTTTTTGCTCATTATTACTGGATTCTAAGACCCTCAGATAGTTAGTTCAAGTTTCTTCTTAAATCCTTCGAAATACCTTTATATCTAAAAGGCTGTTGTGATAAATCTAATTTGTGTGAAATACCTGGAACGGTCTTGTTATTGAAATTTAATATTATTAGCGACTCTATCACATGAAAATCTCCTTGGTTCTTTCATGTAAATCTTCATCGTCTCCAATTACCATTCAGTTTAAATAAACTGATTAAAAAAAATAACAAATACAAACCCTTTTGTCTGAGGGTTAATACTTGTGTTTATATAGATTGTGATCTTGTCGTGACTTATTGGTTGACGGAAGACCAAGTGAGGAAGCACGCCCACGTCGTGTCGTTTTAGATGGGTTGAAGTCCGTATATTTATTTTCCTTCGTCTAAAATGAATTAAGTTTTTATTAAATTGATCAGGAGATCTGACAGGCTCCGATATTACGGGAGATGAAGCCCGGTTTTCCCAAGGGTAATATACTCGTTCCAATTCTTGTCTGATTATCACGGCCTATATTTTCCGACTAGAAACTCGTAATCTTAAACCCATATAAGGAATCATGTTTAATCGATATAACAAATAATAGTAATCGGATTATATATGTATGTGTATATATATATATATATATATATATATATATATATATATATATATATATATATATATATATATATATATATATATATATATATATATATATATATATATATATATATATATATATATAAATTAACTTTTAAAGTCGGAAAGTTGTGTTTTTAAAAAGAAAATTCTATTTTAACAATTTAAAATTTATGTTTGCAATACAATTAAATCATAATTTACTTACAAGTTATATATATATATGTATAGATATTATCATCAGATGAAATTATTTCCTAATGTTACAGATATCCAATACAAATGAGTAGTATTTCTTTAATAAATTATGGCATCGCCTTAGGAACGAATAAATAACAAAAATGTATGAACAATGAGACAGAATAAATTAGGCTAAAAAAGTCATAATAAAAAATAATAATTGTATAGTAGTTTGCCTCATACTTTTTAAGTATACAAGTTACCTTATTGATTATTTAATAATCTTAACTAATTGAATATTCTCCGAATCAACTTTGAAACGTAGTTTTAATGTTTATTTGTTTTTATATTTAAATAAATACGGAATAATGGTAGAAGAAAAATTTAATCTTTATTTGAATAACATTTTATTTGCAAAACGTAAATGGCAAGTTCACTCCTTAAGCTCGGCTAGCAACTATCTATTATTCATTGAACTCTAATTTTGCTCAAAAGTAGTTATTTGCCGAACTTACTTGCATTTTGTTTTTTTTTAACAAGAAACATTTATTTTTATGAAAAAATGTACTAAATAATTTATAGCAGTTGACCACAAACACTTCGATACCAAAACAAGAAAAACTTAAAAAAAAAATATATATATATATATTTAATACATTGAACACATTTATTATAGACATTAAACAAGTTATGGACATTCAGTAACATAGTAACACTAGGTCAACATGGCACTAGGTCAAAATGGCACTAGGTCATTTCAAATGACATAAAAGCGAAGGAAGTCGAAGTAAACCGTCATTTATTTCATTGTTCTTCTTTATTCGAGATGATACATAAAGAGATTTAAATTAAGTTTATTTATCAAGATATAAAAGCAACATGATTATATCGTTAATAGTTTGTTTGCTTCTTTTTTATTTGGTTACACATTTTATTTTTTATTTGTTGAGCTAATTTGCATTAAATTTTAATATTTATTTATAAAAAATAAAATGGCTTAGTATCAAATATTTGCTGATTAAAATAAAGTTAATGTACCTAAAGAAATAATGCTTTTCTATTTTATAAAATGTTAAATATTTATTATTAATAAAAAAAAACATTATTGGTGAATTACAATACTAAGGTAAGATTATAGTATGGAACTATATCTGTTTGTGTTTTCTTATTCTGTACCTTAAGTTATTGTAAGTCCACTTTTTTAAATTATTGATTTTTTGTGGTATAATACTGTATTATTTGGGAAGATGATTGTGGTAAAGTATTGTAACTATTTTTTTAGTAAATTAGCAGATAATGAAAAAATAATTTTTTTCATTTTCAGAGAGTAGAAAATAGTTCTTTTGAAATTACTAAAATACGACCCAATGATGTACAGTTTTTATTTAAAAATGGAAATATGATTATCTTCAAATCGTTTTAAGCATTTGTGGTCTCATCAATCAGTATTTTTGTCCATATGTCAGTCTCTTCAAACTTTTCATATCTTTTGAATGGTTAAAGATAATATTCTTATGCTATAGTGCATGAAAAAACTTATTTAAAAAAAAAAAAAAAAAAAAAAAATGATAACACGATTTTGTAAAGTTTGAAATTTTGTAATCCTATTGACTGAGTATGAGTATTGCACATATTATCATGTGAAAAATAATAATCTGAGAAAATTTCAGATTTCTAGGTGGTCGGGAAGTGGGTCAAATTAATATCACAAGATTTGCCGACAAAAAACAAAAGTTAAATAAAAGCGTAAAAATAACGCTCTCCTTTATTTTCCAGGGTGTGGGGGATAATTTTGGCGACCCTTGTCGATGATATATCACACTTTACAGAATAACATTTTTTAAAAATATATATTATTTTACTTTTGTTAAAAATGTATCCTACAGTTGGTAATTATTCCATTTCTTGACGTCAACTCATATTCAGTGTTGCCCAGAAATCATGAAATTAATCTGGGCTCACTTATTCTCAAGTATTTTAATTATGCGGACTCTAGTATATTACAAAAATTCGAATTTAGAAGCAAAGAAAAATCTTTTTTTTAATGAACTAAGAAAATTGCTCCGTTTTTTTTTCTTTTAGCCTGTTATGGCTATAAATTTTCATAACTAAGTTACGCTGTAATAATTTCATTTGTCTCTTTTTTATCAACACAAATCACTTTTTTTTAAAAAATTATTTCGACTCTGCAAATTATGAGCGTGAGGAGAAACAAACATTAAGTAAATTATTATAATAAATAAAAATGAAAGTATAATAGGTATAGATATCTATTACAACAAATATATACAACACCATAGTATAAATTTTTATTTTAAACTATTGTTGAAAAACGCACCATTCTATCAAAGCGAGAACGATTTTTACCCGAAAAAACTTCTACTAAATCAGAATTCACTTTTTCATTAAAAATTAAGTCATAAAAACAGGTAGAACTAGATTATTTATTATTATATGGAATGAAATGATGATATTGGTTCTGCAGGATATTGAAAAATATAAAATAAGTATTGTTAATATTGCATCAACTTAGAAAGGGAGGGAAATTGAATTCTCTTAGGAGAAATCCTTTTTAACAGTTTACTGCTGAATTCTACCTGCAGCTAAATTTTTGTTAAGGCTTTTTCCTCTTTTATTTTAGACCCTTTCTTCTTTTATTAATATTAATTATCGTTTTCTTAAAATTTTAAGCTTTTGGAAAATTCGATGATTTACTTCGATTTTATTAAAAATTAATATCCAAATTTTTATAGAAACAAAAAAGCTAGGAGAGAGAAATAATTAGTTGTTTTTTTACATTTACATACGCTTTTACAATAATGTCAGTATTTTCGATATATCATTATAAATTAATTTTCACTTGTTTCGCTGTATATCCATTTCTAGATTTTATCATATCACATTATATTTATTATATATCAATGCTTTTTGTAACGAAGATCCTTGTGGCACGTTCTGGAGCCCAGGAGTGAATCCGAAAGAAAAGACCAAAATTACCGTCACGAAATCTACCGATGACGATAACTTGAGTAAAAGATGACCTAGTAAGTTGAAATATGGTACACATGTTCATTTTACCAATGCCCAGGCTGAGTTCGTTGGACAACGTTATCCGCCCAAGCGTTTACGCGCAACTTTAGCTTTGCGAATTTTAGGACGGAAAGAAGTTCTAACATCATCTATTTAATGAGACAAACAGCTTTTTTAAATATTTTTTTTTTTAGTAAAACGAACACCGACACTGCTATGAAGCGATAAAGATAGCTACATTTATTAAAGTGGACCTAAACATTTAAAATAAAGGAAACAACGTTTTTACATCGTAATGATTTTAATAAAACTTACACATCGTCTAAAGTACTATTGAAACAGGCATGTAAAATTTAAACCTGATACAAGTAGACGTTTTTTAGTAGGGAAGAAATATATTTTATAATATTTTAGATTAGAAGGCTGGGTAGGTAGAAAACAGTCCTATTTCCTACCAACTACAAACATACTCTTCAACTATAAACTCACCATGATTAACTTTTTTGTCAATATTCAATACATATTTGTTGTAAGACGCTTGCTTCAATGATACAAATAATGCTTTTCTTCTAATTTGGCCTTAACTCCGCTAGGTACATACAGTTCGTTACTTTGAATTTTGTCTCTTTTCTAACTCCGCCATGTATAAGTAGTTAGCAACGTATACGTACTTAGCAGTGTGATTATATAATTTATATTTAATGGAAAATGTAAGGAACTTTGTTCCTTCCGGGTGTCCCGCGACACCACACGTATTTTTTATTTATTTTTTATAAGAATATAAATGTTAATCGGGGAATGAAGTTACAATAAAAAATGAAACCCAGAACAAGATTAGGGCACAACTGATACAATAAGAGCGTTTGTTTTATTTTTCAAAGAATGTAATCTTTTAAATTAATATAATATAGATATTAGGTAGTGTACTCAGATTGTTAAGAAACTATGTACATTATTTGAAATGATGAAATTCATTTTCCAACATTGAAATTCATTTAAAAGCAAAACATTGCTTGTGCTACACACCTTTTGATATCTTATTTGAAATAGAAACTTTTGATCGACTCAAATGCAACAGTCGTATTAATGGTTAAAAGTTAATTAACTAGGGAACCAGAAGTTTGCTTACTAACAGTCTGTTTTGTCGCGAATTCATCATTAAAATAGATGCAGTCACATTTAATTAAACTGCAAAGTGATTTTCTCCGTATAAAGCTTAAACTTTTATAAAATCGACTTCTTGATTGGTTTTTATGTTAATCATTTCCTTAGATTTGTTAACTTGAAAGGAATCGTTAGTTAAAACCTTACAATTGCTTATTGAACCGTTGTGACAATAGTTTATAAACATTTGATACATTTAAAGTCAAGGCTATTGTGTTAGATTTAAAGTTCTTACACTTTGTTAGTAGTTTGTTAATATTGATTCGACAGCCTTGTAGTTACCTGTTTAACTTTAGGTGATTATAATTGGCTATCCTATAATCTTGGCTTCAAGTTTCTATAGAATAAAAGTAAATATAAAAATAAGTCCGAGTCAACTCGGAAAATGATTCTCATAAAACATATACTTTATTGAGTTGTAGTGAAGATCCTTTTAGGGTAATAATAAAAAACGTCGATTATCTACGGCAACGTTTCGGCAATCCTGCCATTCTCAAGCCTGAAATATAGTTTATTTGCTGTAAAAAGTCGTTTCATTACCAACAATACATCAAGAACTAACTTACAAGTGTAAACTCATACCTAAAAATCGACTTTTTACAGCAAATAAACTATATTTCAGGCTTGAGAATGGCAGGATTGCCGAAACGTTGCCGTAGATAATCGACGTTTTTTATTATTGCCCTAAAAGGATCTTCACTGCAACTCATATTAATAAAGGGTACCACTTTAGACTAAATATATACTTTATTGTTGTAGTTCCTGTTCTGCAATATCATAACCCTATGACATAATTTTATTGTAGTAGTCCTCCTTCTGCAATAAAATTACTATGTCTTAAGATTGAATAAAAGTAAATATAAAAATAAGTCCGATTTAACTCGTAAAATGTTTCTCATATAAACATATTCGTATTTATTGTTGTAGTTGCTATTCTGCCCTGCTAAGCGAAAATGTCGTATCTACAGGATGTTTGGAAAAAAAAGTTGTGAGATAATTGACTTTAAACATTTTAATGTTTGAAGCCTCGTTACTCTCATAGTATTTGTTCAATTGCTTATCAAGTAATATCAATAGATTCAGAATTTTATCTTCTTTAGAGCCATGTTGGTTTTACATAAATTAATAAAATACATTTTTTAGGGCAATAAGATATATTGAAATACCTGTAGATAAGGCTTTTATAAACTAATTATAACGGTTGGGGAGAGTGAAATTCATAAGCCAATTTGCCGTATCTATATTATACTAAGCAAAAATGCCGTAAATGAATCTAAATATGTATACTCACTATTTAAAGGAGTTTTTGTTTAATTTATAATTCAGTTACTAAGTAATCAAAATTAGGCTTTTGAGTTTAATTAAATTAGTGACTAATTATTAATGGATTAATTATCAATTAATAAAAATATTAACTGCCATTATAATAATCTATGCTGTATAAAACAGTTAATAAAAAATAGTACAATGAATGATCAAAAAATATTAAAATTTTATGTTAATATCATCATAATGTAAGTTTCAAATGATAAAAATTGTGTTTCAATATCAGTGCTAATTTCTATCAAAGATGTTTGTTAGTTCCTCTAGATATGTTGTCTATTTAAAGTAATAATAAAAGCATTTTCGCTGATAATATGTTTTAAAATTCTTCTTTCTTTTCTTGATTATGTTGTTCCACGTGGTTTTGAATGTCTTTTAGAGCCAGGGAGCCTCTTCTCAAAATATTTTATTTATACTCCGCTGAGGCCCATCATAATAATTTTTATAAAATATGTCGAACTGCCTCTTCCTTGCTTTGACTTGAACGATGAGATTAACTTTTTTTTTTACTGCGATAACAAATCGTACCTGCACAAGAAATCGTTTAGCTCCATCTCCTTAACAACACTCTTTTAAATTAAATTACTTCTAAAAAAACAATAAAACACGTGACTTTGATAAGACAAAGACATCCACCCCTTTCAGTCTTTGGCTAGATACTGCATAAAACATCTAAAAACTATCGGTTACAACAGGGATTATCAGAAGCAAAAATGCCTTATCTACCTAATCAGAAGCGAAAAAGTCGTAACTGTATTATACGAAGCGATAATGTCGTATCTACTGTCAGATACAGCGTTTTCGCTTCTTAATATTCACTTACGGCAATTTCGCTTAGTATATTACCTCTTTTTCACAATGTCGTATCTACGAAACCCTTTGTTTCTCTTATTTAGGACGGAGATACGGCTTCGGGACCATCAAAAACAGCAAAAACCACCCCCCAAAACCCTAAAAATGACATAACCTCATTTTCGGCGAAAAATGTAGATACGACATTTTCGCTTAGCAGGGCAGTATTCTGCAACATATTTTTATTGTAGGAGCCCTTCTGCAATACAATTACTATGTCTAATATAAATATAAGTCCGAGTCAACTCGGAATATGTTTCTCATATAAACATACTCGTATTTATTGTTGTAGTTCCTATTCTGCATATCATAACCCTATGACATATTTAAAGTGCTCCATACTTTATAACTCCATTCACCATTTTAGAACGCCACTATCTCTAAAACTATCTTTTCCCTGCTAATAAGGTTTTTCCACTAATTAAATCCACTAAGTTTACAAATATTTTCATAAAAGTCACCTATAACATTTTCGTACTCGAAAGCTAAGATAAATTATCGATCTTAATATGGGGTATGATATATTATGTATACATATATATTTACCGAATTAGATCGAAATCGGGTCTGTGGTTGAGGCTTCCCATTCTCTATAAACCACTTTTCTTGGACTCAAAGAACGTTAAAACATGTAAATACGTAGAAATCTCGAAATTTAATGTTTCTGTCATCGCAATATTTTATCTCTACATATGAGAAAGTAACAAAATCAGTTGATTACATGATTAGTTTGGAATCTAATCAAACAAAATAAGAATAATTAAATGTATTAAAGATTGTACTATTTATTAAAAGAGAAAAATACATTTAAAAAATACGTGTGGTGTCGCGGGACACCCGGTAGGAACGAAGTTCCTTACATTTTTCATTAAATATTTATTATAAAATCACACTGCTAAGTACGTATACATTGCTAACTACTTATACATGCCGGAGTTAGAAAAGTGACAAAATTAAAAGTAACGAACTGTTTGTACCTAGCAAGAGTTAAGGAAAAATTAAAAGAAAATCATTATTTGTATCATTAAAGCAAGCGTCTTACTATAAATATATATTGAATATAAGAAAATTTGATTATGATGAGTTTATAGTTAAAGAGTATGTTTGTTAAAGGATGTTGGATTGAAATAGGACTGTTTTCTACCTACCCGGCCTATTAATTTAAACTCTTCCCTACTCTAAAGCTTCTGCTTGAATCTGGTTGAAATTTTACATGCATGTTTCAATTATACTTATTACTTATACTTATACTTTTACTTTTATTTCTACTTATTTCTACTATATATTATTATTTATTTATTATTATTTATTTATTTTTTATTTTATTATTTATTTATTTATTATTTATTATTTATTTATTGTTATTTATTTATTTTTTATTTTTTTATTTATTTATTTATTATTTATTTATTTTATTATTTATTTATTTATTACTATTTATTATTTATTATTTCTACTTATACTTTTTATACTTATAACTTATACTTATACTTATACTTATTAAAATCTCTATACGTTAGAACGGAAGATATCGGTAAAAATGTTGTTTTCTTTATTTTAAACGTTTGGGTCCACTTTAATAAATTTAGCGATCTTTATCACTTCATAACAGAGTCGGTGTTCCATTAATAAAAAAAAATATTTAAAAAAGTTGTTTGTCTTATTAAATAGATGAAGTTAGACTTTTTTCTTGGATTAAATACGCAGTATTATAATAATATACCCAATATATTGAAATATGCGTCATCACAGATCAATTTTACTTTTAACAAGACCGTGATTATATTTTCGATATTTAAGAAACCAAGTGACATTTTGACATATAACAAAAATAATTAAGTCAAGTAACAGGTATTTTTAAAGCTTACGCTTACGCGAGCGTGAACGGTTGGGCGGATAACGTTTTCCAACGAACTCAGCCTGGGCATTGGTAAAATGAACATGTGTACCAAATTTTAACTAACTCGGTGATCTTTTACTCAAGTTATCGTCATCGGAAGTTTTCGTGATGGTTTTTGCGTGACGGTGATTTTGTGACGGTGATTTCGGTCGTTTTTTTCGATTCACTCCCGGGGTTCAGATAAGGAACTTCGTTCCAAAAGTGTATTGAGTATTAAATGACTAAGTTATAAAATAAAGGCTTTCTTTTAAATCTTAATAAAAAAAAATGTGGTGGTGTAAATACAAAGAAATAAAATATGATAAAGAAACTGTATAAATAATATAATATTGCTTGAAGTAGAGAGAGATTTGTAAAACAATTCCGCTTGACAACGGTACATCTATGAAGAGTGTTTAAATAAAGCACGCATAGTACCGAGGGCTTGAGCCTTTGTTAGGTCCGAAGCATCCAAGGCGGTCTTAAAACAAAAGGGCCTTGCGTTCTCCGAGAATAAGAACTCGGCACAAACCAAACACAGAACAAAGGGGTCAAATCTCAAGAGAAGCAAAGTGCAGGCCCCTTTTGTACCGAAGATTAAATACATTTTTTACCCAGTAATAGCTTTTCTGACTCGCTTAATATCTTGGAATTTGTTACGTTAAAGCATCCACCTTATTTACTTTACTCGCTGTCGTATAAATGAGATTCTTTTTTGAAACGAGGCGAGATTTCGTACAAAGTAAATCTCACATAATGATCGGTGTTGCAAATGCCTTCGAGTTTCAGCTTTTGTTCTATCAGCAGAGGAGATTAGTTAAATTTTTCCATTTGCTTATTTGGACCTTTTTGATGTATAAGCCAATTATTACTTTATAATGTAATCATATGTTTAATCCTTTTAATTCGAGCTTAAAATCCATGTCTTTTAGAAAGCTCTTGTAACTGCAGCTGTAAACCTTCTTTCGATGTAAACTTATTATTGATAATACTTAGTATTTAGCATTGTGTTCTTCAATGTTACTCAAGGTGACTTGCAACGTAACACACAACAAGAAAATTCTCTGTTAAACATCTTATTTCCTTGAAAAACCAACAAATTTACCTTAGTAAGTAAAAAACAGCTAGAAAACTAACTATAAACTAAAAATTATCTGCTTATAGAATATGTAATTGGGTATGTAATACATAATATGTATATTTATGCATTTATAATTAAAGTTTTTTCTGATCAATGTCAGAATTGCACATTTTTTGGATACTTTTTAGGGTCCGTAGGCAAAACCAAGGACCCTTATATTTTCCTGCGTGTGTCTGTCCGTCCGTCCTGTCGCCGGCTCTCACGGCTACACCTTTCGTCCGATCACTTTGAAATTTGGCATGTATGTGTCTCGTACCTCCCACATATTTTAAAAATATAGCGACTTAAGTTAAAATTTTTTATTTTTTTTTTTCGATACCGTGACGGGTATCATATGAAAGGGTACGTCGAGCTGATTACAAACATATTTAATTCTTTGATTATATCTTTGATAGGGCGAGCGTAGGCAAGTTTGTAGCGGGTGTGAAACGTGTCCCCCCCCCCCTCTATCTCACATATGTGAAGTGCAAAAAATCTGAAAAAATTCCTAAACATTCTTCGACCAAAAGTAAAGATACCACTTTTTGAAAATTTCGAAAAAAATATTATTTTATTTTTTATTGACAAATTACGTTTCTTTTTTATAACTATGATCTTTTCGATGTATTTACATGGTTTTAGTCCGGTTTAGTGGCAAAAAAATACTTTATCAGAAGTTTGTTTATGTGTTTTGAGAATATCAGACCCATAGGATAGTTCAAAGTAAGCTTTTTAGCATTTTAAAAAACACCATCAACAGGGTACTACTTAAACTATACAGGGTTGCCTACGGACCCTCGCTGTGTGCTGACTAGCACACACTTGACCTGTTTATTCATTTTATACATTTCGAAAACTAAACTTTAATTCTGTCTGTATGTATGTCGTGGCGACTTTATAGGCGCAAAATGGGCTTTAAAGAAATCCTAATTTTTTCTATCACTGTATGATTTTCTATATGATTATTCATACATAAAATCAAATAGTCAGTCACAACCGTCCTATTTTTGTTATAATTTTTTGTGTGATTTATCAAAATAGGTAGATTTAGGTAGATGGGTAAGGTGTAGTTTTGCATACAATATTTATTCTTTCTTGCGAATATTTACGTACAAGGTTGCTATACTGCATGGCACGACTTTACGTCCTAGTATTTTTGAAGGCGAGATGCGCCTACTGCAAAAAAATATTATCTATCTTAAAAAAAAGAGGGATTGTTGCATTTTTGCATAGGAGATGATTGATGATTGATGAAGGGATTTTTTCTTTCTTGTTGATTCTCAGGTTATTTTATTCTCAAGAATGAGATTAATGATGTATGATGTAGACCTTATTAATTTTAATAATGGCTTGGAAAACAAAACTATTTATGAATTTAATGGGTTTGCCGACATGCAAATTGATAATACAGTATATAAGAACTAGCGAACATAACCAATGATTTCTAATATATATATAATAATAATCGTTTTATTTATTACAAAAATAAATTCCATATACAATATTGTGGTTCACAAAACGACAGCCTTGGTCACTTGACCGTCAGGCGAGATTCCGGCCAATAAAAAGTATCTATTCAGTAAGAATTTGAATTAAATGCCATACATAATCATTTTATAATATAAAATAAACTATCTTAACTAAACGAAGCATATTAACTAGCTTAAACGAATAAATTAGAATACATTTAACATAAACAACTAAATTATTGAATTAATTAATTTAATAAAAATATATTAATAAACATACATCAACACATATATGCATACGCATATTATACAACCATACTCAAATATTCACACTCTCACACTCTCATACGCATACACATGCATACATATATAATAATAATAATAGAAAGGTAATTAAATGAAAATAGATAAATAATATATATATATATATATATATATATATATATATATATATATATATATATATATATATATATATATATATATATATATATTTATATACATATATATATATATATATATATATATATATATATATATATATATATATATATATATATATATATATATATATATATATATACTAATTCATAAGTACTAATTTTAAAACTAAAGAGAAACAATTAAAGCCATTCAATATTTCACAGAATATCTTCATTAGATTTCATCAAATAGATATAAATGTAAATAATAAGAACAAAAAAATAAAAAAATAAATAAAAATCAGTTTCAAACAGAATAACATGCCATGATAACTATTAGAGAATTAAATTACTTATAATAACAAATAACATTTGATAAAGAGTTAACAAAATTGACGCTAAATTAAACACATAATAAACACATAAATAAATTGTATTTACAAATAACTTAAGTCATGCACATGCGCGTATGAATATACTTCTGATTATAATAATAATGACGTTATTCAGACAAGATATTTATTTAAGGCGAAGCTAAATTAAACAAATTGTTTTCTAATATATATATATATACTTATAATATTAATCAAGCCAAATATGTTCTTAAACATGTTCTGCTTTACAAGCTATCCAAGTGATAGACATATATTCACGTTATATTTCTATGTTCTCTAAAACTTGATCTTGAAGAAATATGTTATCGGTCAATTTAAAACATGTCACTTGGATTGAATATTGGTTCAAGGGAATGAAAACACCTTAAACATCTTATTTTATAATATCGCGTTATTAATTTTATTGGTAAAGTTGATCGTCAATCATATTGTCATTGGTTATATAGGGTGGAGCTTTTAAAGAAATGAGAAGAGAGGGGGGAAATATATTATATTTTTTTCGTTTGGCATAAATAAAAAAGATATTAATTTATACAGTCTGTCACATTGTTCACAGCCGTTTTTTAATTAAAAAAAAAAAAAAAAAAAATACTAGATACATTTTCGTTTATTTATATTCTTATTTCTTGGATTTAAATTTCGTTCGTACACCTGAAATTTGAACATTTATATCTAGAGGCGTTTGTTTGCCTATTTTTTTATATATATTTATTTTTTATTATTTTTTTTTTATTGAAATGATTGTGCTGTATCGAATAAATCCAACTAATTCCACTTTGAATAACTTTTTTAATTCGTTATCAAATTTAATTGAAAGATGAACTTATTTGGAATGAGTTTTATTTTTTAAAGCTACCATTTCCTGGAATATTGCAACATATAATAATGCAAACATTTTGTTATAATTATTTAACATCACTTTTAAAAAAGAACTGATATATATTAAAATTTGCATTATACATACATAATATATGGTCCAGGCGAAAAAGGATTTTTTGTCACATTTTGATGGATTTCGAGATTATAGTGCCATCTGTTAGTGCAGTCATGTAAAAATTTAATAGGAAAAAATTGAATGCTAGAGAAGAAAGATTGTTCTCCAAAAGATTTTAGGGAAGAACGGTTGATGTCCATGGCGCTCACCCTCCACCTTTCTATACACCTTGTTACCTCACGTAACTACAACGGGACGTAGAAATGAAACTGAGGGCAACAACCTACGAAATTGGACCTGATTACGAGTGCAATCAAGCGTGTGGGACAGAATAAGATATACACTGTTCTAAGATTCTTGTGAACCTCAGCTGGTCGAGGGTTTCAAATATCTAGGGATAAACATAGCAAAAGATGGAAAGAAAAAACACTGAGGTCAACTCTCGTATAGCAGCAGCAGGCAGAGTGTTCCACTCTGTAAATACCAGTTTCCACAGAAAATGCGAAATATCGGAGAAAACTAAGATGATGGATTTCAAATCTATCTATAGGCCTATATTAACGTACGGTTGTGAGTCCTGGGCAGTCACCTCCAAACATGAAAGCAGGATTCAGGCTCAATAAATGAGATATCTTCGACGAGTAGCGGGGAAGACAAGGCGGAACAGAGTCCGAAACCAAACTATCCGGGACTCGCTAAATGTGACACCCTTGATGGACTGGGTCAATAACACCCAGCTTAAGTGGTTCGGACATGTAGTACGAATTGACGCCAAATGATTCCCAAAACAAGCATTGGAGGCAAGGAATGAAGGACGACGCCCCTGAGGAAGAAGGAGAGTGACTTGGCAGGACAAAATTAAGAGCCTTGTACTGAGGTGAGGCATGTCCTGGACTGACGCTTGTAGAAGCTAAGGACCGTGATCGGTGGAAGGTTTTCTGTCGCCGCCCTTCACCTCACGGTAGAAGGGTCACCGACTAAGTTCTAAGATTCTTGCATAATCATGTTGCCTGTAAAAATCGTCTCGACTGCGTCAAGGTGATTTTCCCTTTAAGAGGTCATTCCTACTTGGAATGTGACCACAATATGAGTCTTGTTAACGCAAAGACTTACATAGAAACACCTGACGGCTAGCGTGTAGTTTTTCGCCTTAGTAGAATCAAATCGTCATCTTTCATTGAGATAGACTGTGTATAAGAGTTTTTATTAGAAAAAAATTCCCTTTTAAAACACGGCCATTAAGGGTCTAAAAATGTTCAAAGACAAGCCTTCTGTCATTTTTCTATAAACCCGCATATAGTGGCAACTACACAAGTAGCCCTGTAACGAAAAATGTCAAAACAAGGGGACGAAAAAATGGAGAGGCCCGAATCAAGAGCGTTTAATGATGAATTAAAAACTAACGAATATAAGAACTTACGAAATCGTAATAATAATAAAAACTTGTGAATTGTCGTGAAAAAGGATTGATGTCCACCTCATTTTTTTATTTTTCTTATTTATTCAATATTTTCCGCATATTTTTTTTTCCTCATAAGTATTAAATATAGGGTTTAAATGTAACATTAAACGTGAAAGTTTATTTATATCCCTGTTTTATACTTTTTAGAGTTAGGTAAGTTAGGTTTTGGATATGTATCCTTTTTCCCCTGGACCCTTCATATATTACATTTACCTCTTGAATTACTCAACAAGAAATAAATAGAATTATTTGTTTTAAAGAAGGGGGGGGGGGGGAATAAGCCAAAGAAGCCACATATAGTGAAACAACCTAGTAAAATGGGTCACATCATGTTTCATGTTTATGGTTAAAATTAGAAATATCAAAAATTACTTCTGCGTTATATACTCCGCAGTTTTCAGTTAACAAAATAATTAAATGTATATTTAAAAGTAAGTATTTTTTTCCGATTCTCTCGTACTCAATTCTTAAATCATTGGTTGCTAAGCATAGGTTCACAGTGTCTTAAAAATGAAAAAACCTACGTTTGCTTCCGAGCTTACTGAAGGTAACAAAAGCATTATGATCATTCTGAAGAACGAATGATTTTATGGCTCGGAATTGAAAAATTCCAAGAGAGAAATCATCAAGGAACTTTTTTGGTATCGTGTCAGTGTGTCGTTAACCAATTTTACGAACCACCGGATCTTAAAGAACTACGGACAATCATAATATCTCTTATCTCTTGAGGCCATACACGATGTATGGGGCTGTTTGATGTTTGCGCAAACATGATGTTTGACGTGTATGGCCTAAATTTGCCCGACATTAGGTTTGCGCAAAATGTTTGATCGTGTATGGGGGCCTTTAGACTAGACGGTTAATTAACCCGTTACTGGTCCCATATTAATTTTAACCTTCTCCACCCATCGTTTCTCTTCTGCATGCTCTCAAACCTTTTTTTAGTTACAAATATCTATGAAAGCGCATATACAATTTCGAAAAAATGAGCATGGTTTGTCAAAAGTAACCTAAAGATTGTTTCAAATTAGGTAATTTTAATCGTCTGATCTCATTAAATATCGAATACAAATAAGTATGACCCCCATTTTGGAGTCGAAACAAGTAATTTCTAATCTAAAGACTAATAATTAGTTTTTTTTTTTTTTGTTTTTTTTGAGTGAAAATTATCTCAATTAACGGTGCTTGTCTTCGTTAAGTGAATGAATCTAGAAAATCCAAACATGTGCTAGATCAAAATTAAAGCGTGTTTCATTTATAACTGTTGTCTTGTCTTGTTATTTTCTTTTGGATACAAATTATCTTGCTGTTTTCGCAGTTAGAAGATTCCCTTCAAATTTTATTCTGCAATAACTTTCGTCACAAGTACCTTTCCCATTGAGGGCGATGTTTTCTTCTATTACTTTAATAATCTTCTGCATCTTATCTGAGGTTGCCAATTTATTCATCGATTAACTTGTATACATACCTTCCTTTTTCGTAATCCACATTTCATCCAGTAATTAAATTTCTGTCTGTATATTGTATTTAGTAAAAGAACGATAACCATTTGAAAAACGTTTCTGAAGTTATTTACGGTTATCCCTGCATTTTTGAAGCCCTCCAAAATCAATTAATATCCCTGCTACATCCAACTATAATTCTGTTATTCTTTCCTCGTCTAACTCTCCCCATCTCCGCCTCTATTCATGTGAATTTTTCGGCCCTAGTTAATCAAAAAATACCAGGTTATACGTAGTTGTCTCTTAAAAGAATTTTCCTATTAATATTTTTTCACAAATCATTCGTTCCATTTTATATCTACATCAGACTAATTTTTGAGATGAAATAACAAAATATTCGCAGACGCCGAAGTCGCTTTCCTCGAAACTTTTAAAAATCATTGAACGAAATCGACAATTAGTTAAGATAAAACTTTTTAAAATGAGGAAATAAACTTGAATATATCTGTCAATATCTTGCAGATGTGCCTTTCTTTCATCATTTCTTCTTCGTAAATTCTTTTCCTAAAATCAAGAGAATTATTATTGTACACACACACACACACACACACACACATATATATATATATATATATATATATATATATACACAATTTGTGAGAGACATCAAGGGATGTGCCACGCAAGCGTGACACATACTTGAAACTGCAATTATGATGTAGAATTTTCAGAATATGAGTATAACATTTTTTTAAAAAAACTAGTAGAATTATAATATAAGTTTTTAAGTGGAGAGATTTCATTTTGAAGAAATCTCTGAGAAAAATCTCTTGGAAGAAAAAAAAAATATAGAATAAAATTACCCATATAAGTTCCTGAAAGTTTTCTATATTTTAATGGAAGTTAGGTTGAAAGTTCAGGGAAGCAAGCTAAGCCATAAATCATTTTAACTCGGAATTTTTTTATAGCCTAGACTCCAACCAACCATTCGTTATTAGAGTAATATAATTTATTATTACCTAACAATTTTAGTGTCAAATTATATGATTAACTTTTGTATATAAAATGCTATTCTAAATATATATATAATTAGGTAAATATAAACTAGATTGTACATCCTCCTTAACTAAGAAAGTTAACATAATGAACAATTAAGTGACACATTCTCTGACCTGAAGAACATAATTTATTCATTTTAATGGTCGATTCTTCTAATAAATGTCACGGATATTCAAGATTGTGTATACAAATATGGCAAATAAAATCCTTTGTGTCCCTTATCTGCATTTACCAAAGGATCGATAGTAAGCTTTTACAGCTTTGACCCTGACTTACTAAGCCATCCATTCACGCTTGGAAATTTTTCGATTACTAGAGGGGAAAAACCTGTCAAATTACAAAAAAAAATGAGCTAATTAATTTTATGTAACTTTTTTTGCAATCATACCATGTTAGTGAAGCTAATACATTGTTTTTCTTTGTTTGACACGAACTACCGCATACATTTTCATAACCGGGTCATTCAATTCATTAAAAAAAAATAACCTTGTGGGTTCCTTTTCCTCCCTTGTAATTATCGAAGGTTGAATTGCGATAAAAGCTACAAAGCAAAATAATAAGGGATATCTATGCATGCAAATATCTAAATTAAAATGACAATAACGAACTAACTAACTACATCCCTTCCATGATGATTCTAAATTACTCTTCTTCATTATATTGTCCGTTCAAAAACTTTTTAAAAAGGTACGCTTGAATTAGTTTTATGAAAAATTAAAATTGGTCAGTTAATTCCACTCTGTGAAATCCATTGAACGGATTTTTTTTTTTTTATTTCTACATTTTTTTTTCTTTCCTGAATCAAATAAAATATAATTGAGCGCACGAATAAGCACAACCTACGTAATATGATGATGCAGGCTATCTACCGAATAATAAAATGTATGAAAATTGAATAATTAAAATAAATAAAAAAATATATATTTACATATACATACATATATAGTAACTAAAGTACTCACACGAGGTAAAAATATTAAATATAAGTTAAAAAGTTAAAATTTTAAAAGTAAATTCTGAACATTTAAAAAATATATAAATTGTAATAAATATTTCTAGGTTTTTAACACTTCTTTAGATTGTTACTCCCCTTATAAAAAACAGAGGGGAGTAACAATCTAAAGAATATGTACGTAATGTTCTTCTTATGACTGTTACTCCCCTTATAAAAACTGAAGTTTGATATTCCTTTGTCCCAAAGTACATTGGACTAAACATCCCCTTGTTTTAATAGTTATTTAGTCGAAATCGTTTATGTTCTAAAAAATCATAGGGGAGTAACAATCTAAAGAAGTAACCACGTCATAAATTAATAATATTGTCCGTCCTCAAATTACGTAATGATGTGAACCACGACGTAAAAGAAACCGCAATAGAATAATGACCATGAGAATATCAAGGAAAATACGCTACATTTGAGATAATTCTTTTTTTTTTTTAAATATAAAATTTGTCCTCTTTTAGCCCCAAGAAAATTTTGTTAACTAAGATTTTCTTTATCTATATTTTCTAGTTCATCTAGATCGCTTCTTCCCTCCTACTCATGTAAATTGCATCGACGATGTATCACCTGACCGGTCATTTTCAAAAAGCAATGTAATATTCAAAATATTTTTAAGTCGATGAAGTGAGATATCTTTATTTAATCTCTCTTATACCATTTTCCCTATAAATTTTATTAAAGTTTTATTGTAATTTTATTGTCACTTCGTTGTTAAAGTTTTTTAAATAGTACATTATGCGTCGAGTGCGGAAAGTAGCATTTTGCATGCGAGTGTGGAGTTTGCACCTGAGCGACAGCGAGGGTAGTAAAACCACACGAGCAATGCAAAATGCCGTTTTCGCTTTAGTTGCGTACCGTACTTTATCTACGATTGTTAGATTTAAATAATGAATACAGAAAAAAAAAACTTGCTGTATGTAAGTTCGTATCTCTCTCTTGATAAAGCGATGGCATTAATTCTTGAGTCGTATTTTTTGCCGAATCAATTATTTCTGGAGGAGTATTATTCTCCAAATTTTCGTCAAAGTCACTTGATTCACACATTGTTTTTCACTAAAAACTCGATATAAACAGTTACTTTAATAAAAGAACAGCAAATTAGTTTTGTTAAATGTAAACAAACTCGCTAATCGTGCGTAAAGCTGAAAAATTCCTCTTCTTTACCGCGCTAGCGTGGTAAAGATGAGGAATTCTTCAGAACTATGAGACACGCATGCGCAATGAATACAAGTACGTAAATAATCACTTTCTACGCATCTAAACAGAGATATAATGTTTATATTTCGTATGAATCGTAGATAAAATTGTTTTCATAATATTTTCCTTGACATTTATTTACTAATCTAGGTAAAGAAAGGTAGTGCCTTTATTATTCGCAGGAATTACTTCAGTTTTGGTTCATTAATATTTGTTAAATATTGTATGTACATGTATTTATAAAATTTTACCTTTTTGAGAAGCAATAATGGTTCATAACTCATGATTAATATTTGAAAGGGGTATTTCCATTGCTTGTTCATTACACAACATAACATTAATAACAACAGTACATAACATTAATGCCCACTTGAATTAGTGCTGAAATATAACGGACTAATAATTTAAACAAATACATATGAAGTAGTATGTTTAATCATTTGGTCGATATAATTTTGTTTAGATTTGTATCGAAGGTTGAAAATAAACATTGCTACGTCACTAAATTATATAAGCATTTTCAATCCATTAACACTAATGCCACTTAAGAACAATCTACATAAGAGTCAGAATTTACCGATGTACTGAGTTCAATTTGCTGACTATGCAGCGAGTTAGATCCTGCAAAGTTAGGATTAAATTAGGTGGAAATTAATAAATTTAACTTGGTATAAAAATCATGCTTTAATGAATACTAAATTAACGTTACGATAATGTTACATTTTGAAGAGCAAGTTCGTAAACATTTTTTTAACTTTCTAACCATTTTCTAAGCTATATTGTTGCAAACCAGATTTATTCTTAGTATAAAACCCTTCAAAGAAATTCCGATCAGGGACGTATTACATCCAAATTATTTCATAATTATAATTCATTCAAATAGAATTTAACTTAAGTAAGAATTTTACTTAAATTGAATGATTTTTAGGGTTTTGTAGATACTTCTCAAAACCCTTATACCGAGGGTGATGTGTCCGTCCGTCGCTCTTTGGTTCACAGGGCCCGAGCCGTTTAAGCGAAAGTACTGAAATTTGAAACACTGGTGCAACTTTTTGACCCAACCACAGGAAAAATATACAGAAGTTCATAATTAGATTTGCGCATGCGCAATTCGAAAAAATGTGGTAAACTCAAAAATTTTTTTTTTTTTTAATTTTTGAGAAGGGTATCAAATAAAAGCTGCTGAAGAGTAGGACACAAATATATATATGATTTTTTAAATGTTGCATTCCTTATCGGTTAAATAAATCAAAATATACCCAAAAAAAAATTCCCCCCCCCCCCAACCACTATAGATCGGCTGGCGCTAAAATTTTGAAATAATTCATGCTAATATCTTATTGTGGGGCGATGAAAATTCCGGGAGTTCATCCCAAATTTTCAAAAATTGTTAATTTTGGGCGCGAAAAAGTGAAGTGCGCCCAAAATTTTATTTTTTTAAAATTTCGTGTTGGGTATTAAATGAAAGCTGCTGAAGAGTAGGACATAAATATATATATGCTTTTTTAAAATTTGCATTCCTTATATGGGAAAAAAATAAAAATATACCCCAAAAAAATCCCCCCCCCCTCAACCACTATAGATCGGCTGGTACTAAAATTTCGAAATAATTCATACTAATACCTTATAGTGAGGCGATGATATTTCCGGGAGTTCATTCCCAGGTTTTAAAAATAACCAATTTTTTGCGCGAAAATTTGGAGTGCGCCCAAAATTTTATTTTTTAAAAATTTTGAGTTGCTGAAGAGTAGGATACAAATATATATTAGTTTTTTTAAATTTTTAAGTCAAAATATGCCCCCAAAAAATCCCCCCCCCCCCCAAATTTTATATAATGGCTGGTCTTAAAATTTTGAAATGATTCATGGTTACACCGTATGGTTGGGCGATGAAAATTTCCTAAAAAATGTAATTTATCTTGTCGTTATTACCTATAAAAAACATTGTGACCTCCCGGGGGATCGAACCCGGGACCCTTAGGATCGAAGAAAAAAAATCATAATTACATAACGGGTATGCTTAATCATCTACAAAACCCTAAAAAGTACTTGGACGCAAGTACTTCCCTGTGATTTTTAAAATATATTTTATCAGTTATAAATATTTGGAACATTATAAGACCACTGTTTGAGAGAGTGATTTCTCCTTTTAGAACACATGTTTTACTAGAATGAAATTGATCTAATTGTTGAAGTAAGACAATATAACGTCAGTGACAGTCACACAATGAGATGCAATAGTTAAAGCATGCAATTTGAACTTGAGCTCATATTCCTCGATTCGAGAACAATACGGATAATCCACTAATAGACAGAGTAGTTCGACATGTGTAAGGAAGAGAGGATGGAAATTCTCTTTGTGGTATCAGATTTACTGTGGAATAGGTTTCAATCTAACTGCCACTAGGTTGTAATTTACACGTCCGCATTTGACGCGTTGCATATTCACCTAGTACCTCGACATATCCAAGGCTCAATCTGTTTAAAGAGACGTGTTCCTGATATTCCTGTCTATAGCATTCATCATTTGCTACGGATTCAACTAAAGCTTATCAACGCTACACCTACCGAAGGTCTTATCTCGGTATCTGTCATAACGGCGTTGAATAGAGTAAGGTAACGTCAGTGTCCCTGCTAAGCTAGGCTTTCCACAAGGTATTAGTGAGGTCTGGGATCCGTATTTTCCGTAAGCAGTTAAAAGGAGAACGACGGCCGAGGACTATATGTGTTTAGATACCACTAGTTGATTCCCAGAGAACAACTCCTACCAAATCGATTGCCTCTGTTTCTACCTATGCTCTTACCTTTTCCTAAGTTCATAGGGACCTTTCGTCATCGTACTTTGTCCTTTTCTTCTCCTAAGGCTATTTCACAACCCTACACATAGACTCATCGTTAACAAAGAGAGGAAATCTATAACAACTCTCGACAAACTTGCAGACCTTGATTTTTTTTTTTTTTTTTTTTTATTTATTTACTTTTGTTTTTGAGCATTCTTTTTTTTGCAAATATCACTTTCATGCCAGTTAGCATAAGGTTGCCAGAAATTAACTATTTCTATTTAGAACCTCTTTAGTCATCCTTTCACTAAGGGAAACTGTAAAGGCAAATCTACGAAGGTATAAAAATTGGATAATTAGTGTCAATAAATAGCGTTCTATATTACAGACTGAATCAATTTTGACCTAGGTATTTCAATCACTGTAGTTAAAAGTTCAGAACAAGTGTTAACTAGCTTTAATCTGTCAGCATGTCAGCAATGTAATACCGTGTTTGCACACTGCAATAAGCTACACAATTTGTGTGACTGAGAGACACTAAGGGACGCATCACGCAAGCGTAGCACATAGGAACTGTTCCAATATCAGACATTACGTCGTTAAGATGTTGGCTCGGCATTGCGCCATGTCCTGCATCGTTTCGTCGAGTCCGACTCATCAGGGGCCCAACGATGCCCACCCAACTCTGGATCTATTCCAGATCAAGAAGATCAGATATAGGGCTTATCAGAGACGAGCGCCTCATTCCACCTACAATAATATTTATCTACAATTCCTCTTGGAAAAATTAGTGGACTACTTTCTAAGCTTCTTTATTTCCCCATTAATTTAACTAATTACTATTTAGTATAAGATAAAAGTAGAATTTCGAGCCCTCTCAGGTTATAAAGTAAAATCATTGGACATTGTATAATAATACTAAATACGTGGAACATAGTGGGAACATTTTGCAGCAATTTTCAATTGCGCTGTACAATGTGGGCAAGGCTATCGATGGACTACATCGATCGATAAAGTTGCCCAGAGATTGTGGATCGGTTAGCTAAGGGAACTTTGATAATAGGAGATGTGGTGTAGCAGAGATGTTTGTTTAGGTGGTGACCAGGGGATTGTTTATCGGGTGGAAGGTCACCGAGGAAGCTCTAGGTTCAGTTGGAAGAGTCAGTTAGGTGTTAGTTGCTGGTAATGTCGAAATTATATTTTTTTCTTTTTGCAGCAAGTGTCATGTGCTTGATGGCCAGTCACATTCTTTTTTTAAACATTTTTTGTTTCCTGGTTATATTTTGTCAGAATGTCAATTCTTTTATTTTTCTTTGCCAAGCCAAAGTTGTTTGACTATTATTTTATTTACCTATTTTGAAACATTTGGATTAGGGTTTTGTTATTTCGTCCATCCAAAGTTATTGGCAACAAATAACATGGCGCCCTTTATTAGGCCTCAAATAATTTAAAAGGCCCACCCCGTTTCCACTGATCAATGCTAAGCGTTGTAAATCCTCAAAGCAGGTACCAACATTAAATTTAATAAACAAGTCAAGTGTGTGGTAGTCAGCACACAGCGAGGGTCCGTAGGCAACACAGTATTGTTTAATTAGTACCTATTGATAGTGCTTTTTAAAATGTTAAATAGCCTTCTTTAAACTTAACCATCCTATGGGTCTGATATTCTCAAAACACATTTTTTGCCGGTAAACCAGACTATAACCATATAAATACATCCAAAAGAGCATAATTATAAAAAAAAGTATTTTGTCAATAAAAACAAAAAATTTATTTTTTCGAAATTTCCAAAAAGTGGTATCTTTACTTTTGGTCGAAGAATGTTCAGAAATGTTTTCAGAATTTTTGCACTTTACATAAGTGAGATAGAAGGTGGGGACACTTTTCACACCAACTTCAAACTCGTCTACGGCAAGTTATAACCAAAAAAATTTCATATTTTTGTAATCAGCTCAACTTACCCTTGCATATATAATACCCCTCATTGTCTCCAAAAAATCAATTATTTTTTAACCCATAAGTTTTTTTACCCTAATTTTTTAAAAAATACTCTTTTTAAGTCGCTATATTTTTAAAATGTGTGGGTAGATTCTATTCACATATATGCCAAATAAAGTGATCGGACGAAAGGTGTAGCCGTGAGAGCAGGTGGCAGACGGACGGTCACACAGACACACAGGGAAATATAAGGGTCCTTGGTTTTGCCTACGGACCCTAAAAACTGATACATTTTATTTAACAGGAGAGTAAAAATAAGAGATTTTTCTCTAATGGATTCGTTTTTCCGGTAATTAGAGGCCTTACACCACTCACATAAATTCAAGCAGTTTTGTATAATAATAATAATAATAATAATAAAAACTGCTTTTTATTTAAAGATAACATTCCTTTTTACATTATTTTATACCATTGTAAACAGTTCAGGCTATGGCTTTCAGCCGTCAGCCGGAGTGGAGTATATATTTTATTAATTTAGTTTAAATTAAGTATATACATATTTCTTCTCTACTTTCTTATTATCATGCCTTAGAAAAAAATAACTACAAAAAATACCAAAACGAAAAGACAGCTCACATTATAACATAAATAATCGATAACTGTAAACATGCAAACTCTATAACCGATAACAGCATACGTGTGTATAAATATATAAATACATGACAATTAATACAATAACAAATCAAATAGGTAAATACAATTTTTTTTCTTTTTTGACGACAAGGTCTGCATACCATAAATATTTATATAAACAAAAACATGGAATAATTAACAGAAAAATAAACTAAAAATTAAACTCTTTGACTAACACGGTTCTATACTTCATCGCATCTCTAATGTACCCGTATAACTTATTTGTATGATTACTATTCAAATAGCTCATTAAGGCCTGAGTTTCTAAAATATCTGTACCGAAATAATGGATACGGTAGGGCCTCAAAATGGGACAGCTTCCTAGAAAATGAAACATATCCTCTACTTCCCTTAAGTTACACATGGAACAGAATCTACTGGTTGGCTCCCTCCATGGTTTGTTGTTAAGGTTGAACAACTGACCTCTGGCTTTGAATATAGTACTAATTTCTTTAATGCTGTTTCTGTCATTTATATAGGATCTACCTTGGTCCCCGTAGTCCAACTGCTTGTATAGCTCTCGAGAAGAATTCCTGGCCGCTAGAATGCAATTTTCCATAGCTTCCGCTCCCATTACCTCTAATAGCTTTAACATATTCATTTCCCAATGATTTATATTCATATCTCCCCAATCATTCTCAATATTATGTTTTGTCATCAGTGTCTTCCATTCCCTAAACCAAGATACATTCTTCCCAATTATTGCCTTCGCCAATATATTCGGTATTCTATGGTCTGGAAGTTTTAACACATTTATTATATACCTGATGTGTAGTTGAAAGGTGTAATGTATCAGAGGAAGGAGTCCGGTTTCGATTTGTAGGATATAATTAGGCGTGTAAGTAGGAAGTGAAAACATTTTTTTAAGAAACCATCTTTGTAATTTTTCGATTTCCTCAAATTGCATGTAGCCCCATACCTGAGCCCCGTAACATACTGCTGCGCGTACAACAGAATTGAAAACTAGTATCTTCTTGGAGTAACTTACATATTTATTATTAAGGACTGATTTCCAAGTTTCTGTTAGACTAAATTTAGACGCAGTAACTTTTTCCGCGAAATGTTTTGAGAATGACAGCTTTGACGTCATGGACATACCCAAATACGTATATTGGTTAACTACATCTATCGTCTTACTAGCGAAGTGCCACCTTTCCTTTCTTCTTAATTTACCCCCTTTTCTAAATACTACAATTTTAGATTTCTGCAAATTGACTATTAAATTCCACGTTGTGCAATACGTTTCAAGCTTACTTATCATTTGCTGTAATATTAAAGGGTGATCGCTTAATATGACCAAATCATCTGCGTAAGCTAGTAACCTAATTGTTAAATTACCTACTTTTATACCTCCTTCCAGCTCGTCGTGCAAATCATTTATAAAAAGAGAAAATAATAAAGGGCTTAATTGGCAACCTTGCTTCAGACCTGTGTAGGTTTTAAAGGCTTCTGTGACACCCTCCTTACACCATACCCCCGACTTAGTAGCTTTGTACAGTCCCCTTAACAGATTAATAAATTTAGTTGATATACCTAGGTTGGATAATTTGTAAAAAAGCGCGTTCCTATCCACTGAGTCAAAGGCGGTTTTTAAATCAACAAAAAACGCATATAATCTTTGATTGTCTCGCTTCACTTTCAAATCTATTATTGAGACCAAAGAAAATATTTGATCCAGGGTGGAATATCCTTTTCGAAACCCTGCCTGATACTCATTCAGTATTGCATTGTTATCTACCCACATAACCAGCCTCTCCAGCATTATACCGGTGAAAAGCTTTGAAATGCTGTCAAGAAATGAAATTCCTCTGTAATTTGCCACATCATGAATATTTCCCTTTTTAAATAGTGGAAAAATAATTGATCGTCCAAACGATTCTGGCAAATCTCCATTTTCAAACATATCGTTAAAGACCTTTAACACTTTATTCAGTAAACCAGACGGCGAATATTTAAAAAATTCATTAGGTATACGATCTGGCCCAGGTGCCTTATTAAATTTTAACATTCTTACACTCCGCGTAAGTTCCTCATAAGTAATAGTAGCATCAAGGAGCGGATCGCGGGTGAAAGGCGAAGCGAAATTTACGGTAGCGCAATTAGACGGAGCCTTCAGAATATCACTAAAATGATTCAACCAGTCTTTGGGTGATATTTTTGTGCTTATCTTGCACGGACGAGAACGTAATGGTTTTACAACAAGCCAGAATTCATGCGCATTTTTTATGTTTACCAGCTTGTCTCCTAATTCATTGTAGTAAGTTCGCTTCGTCGCCACACGTATTTCCTTATAGTCACTTTCAGCCTTTAAGTAGAGTTGTTTGGTGAAGTCTGTGTTATTTTTCCTATAAAAGTTAAGCATCTTAAACATTCTCCTTCTAAATTTAAAACATTTTACATCTGCCCAGGGCTGTTTACTCATAAAAAATATATTTTCTGTTACAACTTTTCTTTTACCTGCGGCAGTGTAAATTAATTCGGTTATATTTTTAATCTGCTCTTCCGGGTTTAAATTTAAGATATCTTTCTCCTGCTCTACTAATAATGTTTCCAACACCCTGCTATAAGCCTTTGCTTTATTTGGACACCATTTAAGTTTCGGTATTAGGGGAAGTACTTGCATATCGGATATATCACTGTGCTCACTGTTGAGACAGACGCATATCGGAAAATGGTCCGATCTAAAATCATTACAAACAAAAAAATCATTAACCCATTGGGTGACAGATGCTGAAACACAACACAAATCTATTACAGAAGAACCATTTTTATTAAAGAAAGTTAGTTCGCCTTCCGCGTCACCTCGACTGCGCCCGTTTAATATTATTAATTGGTTTTCGTCACAAAAATCTACAAAACTTGAACCTCTCCCATTAAGTGTTTGATCTCTCGAATTCCGAGTCGATACTAAATTTGATTCTTCCAACATTTCATGCGGAATAGTTTGAAGAGTGCTTACCCGACAATTAGCGTCTCCTATTATAATAATATTTTTTAGCTGAGATTCCGCTATAAAATTAGAAATAAGTTTGAAGTCCTTCTCCCATCGATTAGGATTTAAATAAACCGGGACTATGCCTATTTCCATATTGCGGTGATATAATATAATTACGTTGACATTATTTATGGTATGAAATCTTGCTTTACTCATAGGTAGACGGTTCGATATAGCCAAGAGAGTTCCACCGCTGGGTCTGCCTCTTTCTGCCTGCCTGGCTCCTCCCCATAAAACTCTGAAGTCTTCAAACTGTTTTTCAAAACGTTTAACCTTTTCTTCTATGATAAAAGTTTCACATAAATAGACAATATCGTATTGTTTAAGAAAGACTAAAAACTCTTTGTCCTTTAATTTTTTACCTAAGCCTGCTACATTAAATGCGAGTAATCTGAGCTGATTGTAAGTGTCCGTGGTAATTGACTGTTTTGTTGTCAGTGCTTCCATCTTATCCGAGAGAGACCTTTTGACTGGCTGGTTTAGTATATGTCAAATATTATTAGACATCCTGTCCTTTCCACCATATATGTTACTGTCGTTTGTTGATGAACAACCTTCGTTGGAAAATTTCTGAGATGAGATGTCACCATCTCTTCTGTCAGTTGGTTGTTTATCCATACGGCTTTCTTTAAGGACCGATTCAGCAAAATCATTTAAGTCGAATTTTATAATAGCGTTTAATTTGAGAGCGCCTTTTCTTGCACCGAACAGTAACCCGTGTTGCTCTGACCAGCTGAACTTCTCTCCCTCAACATACAACATATCTCGCTTTACATGTGTTTTAACTGCCGGATTTATCCGTCTAATTTCGTACATCATTTTAAAAAGACAATATCTTTTGTATCTAACCTTTTTTGAAAAATCTTGCTGGATATAATAGTTAGTCCCCTTTAACTTCTTTGAATTCCTTAAAACATTATATCTGTCCTTTTCCTGAGGGAAAACAGCAAGTATTGTCCTTTTTCCCTTTGCCGGATTGCCTATTGGGTAGGCCTTATCTATAGCAATATCCTGAATACCCAGTAGTTCCGTACAATATTGCTTTACAATATCAGCATAATCCGTAGAAGGAGATTCGACGTAGTCCAGGTTCTTGAACAACAGATTATTGTTTTTAGAGTTATTGATTAACATATCAATTTGGGACTCGTAAATCACACAACGATCTTCTAAAACTTGTACTTGATCTTTTAGTTGTTTCACTTCCTGGTCAACCCTTTCCACACTCGCTTTCAAAAAATTAACATCCTCCTTGGTGGCTAATTGTTTACTATCAATAACCTGGCCGAGAGCCTCTTTGAGTTGATCCATATTTAAAACGGAGGCCATTGTAACTGCTTGAGCTGGGTTGATAGAATGATCTGGTGTTCCTGCCTCAATATCTTCTTCAGTATGTTCACGAATTCTTTTAACTCTCCCCGATAAATAATTATACTACGGCAAGTTATAACCAAAAAAATTTCATATTTTTGTAATCAGCTCAACTTACCCTTGCATATATAATACCCCTCATTGTCTCCAAAAAATCAATTATTTTTTAACCCATAAGTTTTTTTACCCTAATTTTTTAAAAAATACTCTTTTTAAGTCGCTATATTTTTAAAATGTGTGGGTAGATTCTATTCACATATATGCCAAATAAAGTGATCGGACGAAAGGTGTAGCCGTGAGAGCAGGTGGCAGACGGACGGTCACACAGACACACAGGGAAATATAAGGGTCCTTGGTTTTGCCTACGGACCCTAAAAACTGATACATTTTATTTAACAGGAGAGTAAAAATAAGAGATTTTTCTCTAATGGATTCGTTTTTCCGGTAATTAGAGGCCTTACACCACTCACATAAATTCAAGCAGTTTTGTATAAAAAAAAACAATTTTTAACTCACACAAATTGAAACAATTTTCTAATGAATACTTTTTTCTAAAAAATAATAATAAATGAGGAATAAAAAAATGAAACCTAAAATTCTTGTCTAATCAGTCCACCTCTATAAACATTTAATAATCTATTAAAATCATCTCGAAATAAGGTTTTTTTTTTTTTATTCGTGTAATTACCGTCATTTTCAGATGAATATAGCCCATTAAAGATAAAACGAATGTTGTGTAACAAAATAAATATTTAAACACTCTTCCTTTTAGCGAAATTAAATTAATCATTAACAGTTCCCTGTTGAACCTTATTATCAAATGTTTAATACTAATGACGACTTCAATTAATCATTAGTTATTGATTTAAGAAAAATGTATTATTATAAGTAATCTGTAATTGCTAATTACAGTCGTTGAAAATCGTTTCCAAAAATTGAAATTTACGTGAAGAGTTGGTAAGTTACAGTAAACTATCCAAGTTTTGTTAGTAAATGGTAAAATAACAAACTACTATTATATCTCGGACAATATTGTTTGCACTCCCAACCAAAAATATCAGAAACATTTCTTCTATTTACATATATCACTAGTACATTTGTTACTCTTCATTAAATTACTACACAAGTTAATAGTTTTTTGGAGTACATTTTCTCAATCTTTTTCATAGTTTGTACCTCTCTTAAAGTTAGTTACGCTGTTATTACCATCTTTAAAATCTAGTTTCTTTAAAATGCGATAATTATGCCATATTTATCATAGCAATTGAAAACCACGAACTTAAAAGTGTAGTTGTTCCTATTTTCTTTTCTCAAATATAAGTTTATTACTTGGCGTTAGATAAAAATATTTTTTTTCTGTTCTTATTCTTTGTTGTTCTGCATATTTATCATCTTCAAAATTTACTGCTCTTGTTATTCAGAAGTCTTATAATTCTTTTTACAGTAATTTTCACGTTTTATGAGAGGTCCTAAACTTTTAACCACCGATAAAAATTAGTTTTTATTAATATACTTACACTGGATTACTGTACCTTCGACACCTCTTTGGAAAATCATCAAGTTTTAAATTGATTAACTATCTTTTGAGATTAATTGCTTGTTTAATATTTTTTTAATTGATTCTATTTTTTTTCACAAAATACAAGTAAATTCGTAGTTTATAAATATTGTATTGTGTTTTGTGTTTTTACGGATTATTTGTTTTATACTTATGTATATATATATTTTAGTTCAAATGGTATGTACCTACATAAATTCTGAATTTTTTTTAGTAAAAGTAATGATTAATTGTAACAGTTTAACATTTGAGTAACCTTTGAGGTCTGTTTTATAATTTTTATATATAACATTTTAACAACAAAGGTAGTATTCATTGAAATATTCCCCCTCGGAATTAAAATTTGTGTGGAAATGAAATAACTAAACAATATAATATAGAACAGGGAACTTTCTCTCTCCCTCCAAAACTTGTGCTTACAGTCTCTAGACCATACACACACACACACATATATATATATATATATTGGGGAAAGTTGCCTATAACGGGGACATAGTTAGAATGCGTACTCCAAAAGCACTATGTCCCCGTTTGACCCGACGTCCCCGTTTTAGACAACTTTCCCCTATATATATATATATATATATATATATATATATATATATATATATATATATATATATATATATATATAATATATATAATATATATATATATATTTGTTTGTAGGATGATTTTGAAAATCTTTTACTTGGCCAAAAGTCCGAGTGAACTAAACCATAAAAGCTTTTTATATATATTTACAAATACTCTATATTAAGGGTAAAAACAACTATGGGGGGAAAAATTATATTTTCATCATTTCCAAAAGTAAATACTTCGTTTGAAAACAAACGAAGCATAAGAGCTTTTGTGAGGAAAACTTAAGAATAGTTAACAAAATTATCTACTCAAGAATTTAACAGGAGAAAGATAAAAGTAAAAAAATTTTTTTTTTTTTTCAAGTTGAAATCACTCTTTCGTAATAAAAACTTCTATAAACCAGAAATAACTAAAATTGAAAATTTAAGAACATTTTTTTTCTTTTGAAAGAAAAATAAATATTCATTTAGATATTGGAACTATTAATGTTATTATAGATTCATTTTAATGACTTTTCCTTCGTATTTTTTATAGTCTTTCTTTTCATGATGAAATTAACTAATGGAAAACGTTATTTACACTTCTGAGTTTTAAATTAATTTAACATAATAATTAGATTTAAATTAGCAACCGTTAAAATGATGAATTAGAATGAAATTAGTGAGGTACGGTTAAATAAAAAACTGTACATAGTTTAACCAACTAGTTTCGTAATAGTACATTACGCGTCGAGTAAGGAAAGTAGCATTTTGCATGCGAGTGTGTAGTTTGCACCCGAGCGACAGCGAGGGTAGTAAAACCACACGAACAAAGCAACATGCAGTTTTCGCACGAGTTGCGTACCATACTTTATCTACGATTGTGGATTTTAATAATAAATAAAGAAAAAAAAATGTAATAAACTTCCTGTATGTAAGTTCGTATTTCTTTTTTGATTAAGATGACATTAATTCATTGAATTAATTATTTCGGGAGGCGTATTATTCTCCTCATTTTCGTCATAATCACTTATTTCACTTACTTAAGTTACTTTAATTAAACAAACGCAAATTAGTTTTGTTAAATGTAAACAAACTCGCTAATCGTGCGTTAAGGTGAAGAATTCCTCTATTTTCCGACCTTGGTCGGAAAAAAGAGGACAACTGCAAAACATTCACATAAATATATAGCAGTGACATACCTAAAGCTTGAAGTCCTCGGCTCGTGTTACCTGGGTCAAGGTTAAGTGATAATACATCATGTTATAACTAATTACTGACACTATTATATGTTATGATTATATATTATGATTAATTATTTAATTTGGTGTAGTATTCCTGCGTAATGCTTATTTAATTCACAGCAGTCTTTTTTGAAGTAGACATTTTGTTCCTTCTTTAATATTTGCAGAGCTTCTAACAGTAATCGTTTTTTGTCGTTATTTTCTGCAATCAGTATTTTGGTTTCATCAAAATTAAATTGGTGGCTCAATTTGTAGTCAGTCAGGTTATTAAGGATGCAAGTTAACATTGTTAATACTTAAAATTGAACTGTCATTTTGCTTTTTATTATCAGTGGGTTAATGTTATCATTTTGTCTGGGTCCCCAAGTGATCACATTAAGTGGCGTCTACTGTATTGCAAACATTGTTCACACAATGTTAGATTACACCAAATACAATTTCATTGTCACAAAAACCAGACGAGTAACTTTCAACCGGATATATTAAGATAGTGTTACATATTGAAGAGTACGCCAGTGGGCTCGTCGATGTTCAATGCTATAGG